>JAVUPR010000367.1:2647500-3105000 GCA_036785695.1 Gentiana straminea
CCTACTAGTCTTATACGAGGGTCGAGCAAAGAAGAAATGAGATAAGTGTTAGGAATATACAACATGTAATTATTCCATTTCTCCTTCATCGGCACTAAACATTGAAATAATGTAGCGTCGTGTTCCATGGTTTCAAACTCGGCAGTTATTTCTATACAAGCAGGCAAGACTAAATGTGCTGTGGGTTGATAACATTTGAAAACAATTCAGTAATTTTTTTGAATATTTCAAAAACATCCATCAGTTTCTTGCATGCAGTCCAAATAGAGGGATACAAACGATATTCGTTCGGACAGTGTTCACTTAAAAATTCACAAAAGGTATTTTTAATTTTGTTTGTTTTTTTCCCAAAGATCATAATTCGTGTTCCACCTATGCGGTACATCTTGCGGCAATTTGACTTGGCGATGACCTTTCTCTTTAAGAAATTTATACCACTTACTAACAAGAATATTTCTACCTAAAATATGTGAAATCGCAGTTTTTATCGCATTAATATTATTGTCAAAAACTTTTAGACCATCCTTTACACATAAATTAAAAATATGGCATAAACATCTAACATGAAAAAATTGACCGTTACAAAGAGGTTCACAATATCGGGATAAGTCGGGAATAGAAGCAGTGTTGTTTGAAGCATTGTCAAACGCAATAGAAAAAACTTTACCTTTTAAATCGTATTTCTAAAAAATATCAACTAATAAAGATGCAATGTTAGAAGCATTATGCGTCTCGTTAAATAAACGAAAAGCAAGTAACCTTTTTGGACAATCCAAGTGTTGTCAATCCAGTGACCCGACACGCCCAAATAAAAATTATTCGTCCTCCTATCCTCGCAAATATCGGCACATACACATATTTAGAATTTATTTTTCTTCAAACTTTCTATAATAATATTTTGTCGTTTAATAAATTTATTTTTGAAATCCTTAGTAACTGTTGCACGAGGGATACGAGTAAAAGCCGGCTGCAAAGCCCCTTGTACGTAACTTTCGAAAATAGGATTCTCAGGAAAGCTAAAAGGAAAACCCATCCCTGCAATAAGATCCGTGGTTATATCTCTACAGTTATCACGAGTGTAAATAAAGAGTGGATTAGTGTTACCTCCGCTGGAGCTCGGCATGTTTAGTTGGGTTTGAGAAGCGCCGTCTTCCAATTTTTCCGGGTGTTTACTTAAAATGTGACCCCGCATCGTTCCATAACCACCGGCATGTTTAAATTGGTATTTTTTGCCACAAAAATTGCATACCCCGAAGAAATACTTTCCGGGGTTAGCTAGTGCTATTTCATCAGTCCGGGGAACCTTTGTGAAAAATTCCGTAAAAATTCTCGATGTTAACCTTTTTTCTTGTGCTGTGGATCGGGTACTTTCACCACCATCTAAATCGACTGACTCGGAAGTAGGAGTAGGATCAACACTAGCACCACGCCGACTCCCACCACGTCCTTGTCTAGAACGGGAAGCATTCGGAAATACATCATGATCATCATCAACGTCGACTTCATCATTTTCTTCACCTTCGTTAAGGTTGATGTTAAAATTTTCAGGTTGAGACATTATATCGTCGTAATGACTATCAAAATCATCTTGATTGTAACTTGAAGGTGTGTCGAACTGAGGAATCGAAATGTGATTACCGGTGACAGGGTCTGTATAATATTGGGGTCTATAGCCACCAGCAAGATCATCCGATTCCGGCACAACCGTGTCATCACGGAAAGTAACATTTCGATTGCCTTGTGTTGATGCATCTCTTCTTCACATTGTAAAAAATCTAAATCATATATAACGGTTATAATTTTTTTTTAAGTAAAGTAAATTTGATTTAAATCTAAATTATATATAATGGTTATAAAAAAATTAATATAACTAACCAATTTTACTTATAACTAAAACCGAATTGAAATAACGATTAAATCAGAACAACTTCAAATTTCGGTCTAGTAAAGTAAATTTGATTATAAAATTGAATTTTTTTTACACTTGTAAAAAAATTAGTTGAATAAAATAAAAAACCAAATTTACTTATAACTAAAACCGTATTGAAGTAACGATTAAATCAGAACAACTTCAATAATCGGTATCGTAAAGTAAATTTGATTGTTGTTTTTAACAACTAAACAAACTTGATAATCAAATAATTGAGTAGAAGATGTAAGAATTGAGATGTAGAGATTGGTGTAGGATTTTTGAAATGAAATGGGATAGTATTTATAGGAATTTTTTTGAGGTGTTTGGGAGAAAAAAAAATAGCCGTTGCAAATTATAGCCGTTGGGCCGGTTCCGGCCGGTCCGGTTCCAACCGGCGGTTCCGGTCCGGCTCCGGTTCCAAAAATCTCCAACCGGCAGTTCCACAATCCGACGGTTGACCAAACCGCTGGTTCACAAACCGTCGGTTCCGGTTCCAACCGGCGGTCCCGGTTTCTTTTGGCCAGGTCTAGCTACTCATAATTAAATCTAAATTGCAAGAAATATTGATGAATATAAAATCATAAACATAATGAAAAGAATAAATAAATTACCAATTTTGAAATTCGAAGCAAACCGATGGGAAGGAATTGTCAAATCCTTGCAATTCAATGATCCAATCACAAAAATAGCAGAAAAAGAATAAATAAATTACCAATCGTGCTATTTGTTTTTTATGTTTGTTGTTGGCATGTAAATCTCGCATGGTCTCGGTGCTTGTCGGACATGTCGGTCACTTCAGAGTTGGTGGTGTTGTCTTTCGTTTCGGTTATAAACGTCTACTAGTTGTAGGCGCACGTGCGATGCACGTTTTTTGCCCTCGCTTATTTTCGGTATATGGCATTTTTTTGTTTTCTTATTCACTCATAGAGTTATTAAAAATGTTCTTTCATTCTTATTTGATGTTGTTATTTTTATATCAAAATTGTTTTTTTCCTTTGGGAGAAAGGGGGCACCAGGACGGATCCGATTCCCGAATCTTATATATATATACTAGGAAAATAGGAATTCGTGCTCCGCACGAGCGTTGCCCCGGTTTTTAACCTAGCAATAAAAAACTATTAAGTAAAATACAGTTTAACTAAAGTATGACTTCACACATTTTAAGAACACCACAATGTAAATTACAGAATTAAGCCTCCAATGTTATTATAGAACAAAATGTCGATCATTTCAAATGATGAATATTAGACACTTTGTGACTAAGTAAAAGCCACTGACAGTAACAAAATGCTTGCTGATAAAAAGTTTCAACCCATGACAGTAACAAAACCGCAAGGAACAACAATAAGATAATTAGGATGACATATACTACACGGAAGAAACGATTAATAATACACTATTAAAGCGTAAGAATGGTCTATGAATATTATAGTTCCATCTATTCAACAAATAAATGACTGACTCGTTAACTTTTCTCCCTGAACGACGTTTAAGAGTTTGATAGGTGCAACACATGGTAGACCTGATACAAGTGAAACTTGAAATGGTATATAACTATTTGCCATTAGAATTTCCGTATCAACTAAAGGCATATATAAACCTTATACAGAAAGAAAAGGTTTAACAGCTGACCCCTTTCGCAAGTTCCACAACTATACAGCTACCTTCAACTTCTCGGGCATTCCGGCTGTGCCTTGCATCATCTGCATCTCGAGGATCATTGAATTCCTATTATCAAATAAAAAAAAAGTAAAAATGATAGTCTTTATAAGACATATGCAAAATTAGCATGTAGTGATAGTCTTTCAGGCAAACAGTGAAAACATGCATCAACCCTAATTTGTTTAGCCCAATAGTGGTAAAATCATTTGCAACATAATCATAACGGAGTAATCATAGATCTAAGGGGGTTTATTTATTCATTTTTCTAGCAAACCCTAAAGTTGTATAAATTGCACAAGAATAACATAATCATTAAATTATGTCAAACACAATTGCAGAAGAAAAATGAAAAAAGATATCAACAAAAAACAAAATGTCAAATTTTATCAGAATTAGTAAACAAAAGGCATACCTTGACAATCAGAACCGGTTCTTTACAACACTAAAACTTCTGCATTTTATAGGAGGGTGAATGGTATCAGCACAAGGGAAATGGAAATAAAAACCAGCCTATGCTTCAAAATTTCCTTCATCAGAAGCATATGCATAAATCAATGAAGCTGACTACTTTTATAAGACATAGGAGACATCCTAGTTGATATCACTACATTAATTTCAACCCTTACTAAATATATTAGAGATATCAGGCCATCGTTGTGATTTGTCTATCAGTCTGCAAAAGAAAAGGATCAAGAAAACATCCAACATAATATTAATAACCATTGGTCTTTATTCTACCATGGCATCTAACTTTCTTTATTGATAAGTTCTATTGGCGGCACGAACACGAAATCGCTAATTGACACCATAATTATTAATTATTACAGTATAAGAAATTTATGCAATATGGATCATACCATTAGCAATTTCATTATGCAAACAACATTAAAAATCTCAGTAAAGTGTGTTAAAAGAAATGTGAAAATAACACTAATCTATTTTTGCAGGCGAGATATGTAATCATAAAGATTGGTGTTGAAACATAATATTTTTATATAATTTCGTACAAATGAAAACAAGCTAATAATTTACAACTCCCCAAGATGGAAACAAAGTTTCCCAATTCCCATTGTCCCTAGGGTTTTTATATATTTTACATAAGGAGTCAAAACCCCATATATATATATATATATATCCACCTTACTCACTTTCTCAATACTCTGTTTCCATGTGTATTGAGAATACATTATGTTATTATATGGATTTTGGGAGTTAAAACAAATATTCAAATTGGGCTTAGGTAGTATTAATATTGAGGGGTTTTGATGCAACGTGGATTTGGGACGCATACTTGTACTTTGGCCCTTCTGTTCCAATAACTGGAGGCTCGTTTAAGAATGCCCATTTGCTGCTGTTCCACCTGCATATACATAATGATTTACATAAATCAAATACCCAACTGAATCAATCAATGATAATTATTTATCTTTTACACATATATAGAGTTATTAACATATAATAAATGAAATGTAATAAATCATTAATTACCAGCCATTCTTTTGAACAATTTTCTCCAAGGGCTCTGATTCTTCAGTATCTTTCATCTGAACCCCCGGCTTCGAGGCACCGAGCTTGATCTTATTTGTCTCATTTTACCCTTCTCAAACTCTTCCTCCTGTCGTCAAAATCAAGGAAAAAATAAACCCCATTAATTACTCAGTAGCCGTCCAAATACTCATGAAGTTATATATACATATAAAAGTAAATTATTACCTGGATCATCTTCTCTGTGTGTGCAGATAAAGATGAGAGATGTTGTTCCACGTCAAAGAACCGGTATTCACCTAAAATCATGTAAACTATGATCATAAAAAGAATCTAAAGCTTTTGGATTAATGCGAACGAACATATCTTACCCATCAAATCAAATGTGGCAACATCAGAATCTGCAATGCAACTGAACACCAGCTTACCGAGACCAATCAGACAACCCCATAAAAAATAATCAAGCCAACACGGTATTTGATATAGAAATCATTAGAGAATACAACAACAAAAACAGTTCGCTGTAATATTTATATTATACACTACATCACTATCATTTCATTATACATAAGAATCAAGAAACAACATATTAGAAAACCATGTTTTCTATTTAATAAATAAGGAAAATGATCTAAAAGTTATATTTTACCGTAGCTGCCAAAGCTATTTTTGGGTAAAGCATAATCAAAAGCACCTGGATTAAATGGGGACTGAATTGTGTATATATATACTGTTGTTCATTAAATAGACAGATGTGTCGATTAATGACTAATAGTATACTTTATCAGTTTCCCCATAAACAAAACAAAAGTTAGCATAAACTTTTAAGGTGGCATCAAAACAAGTTCATTAAACAACAACTATATCATGGATGATCATTCAATCTTCTCTATTCCTGTTCTTTTTCACAGGACTCTTGATCTCCATGGTAGCAACACCAGAACTGTTTCCTTCTGTGTTCAACACAACTTTTGCTGAGGTTGGTTCTGCTACACAAACTTGTGGGCTGTCTGTATTTTCTGTAAATAAGCTTCTCTTTAAACTTGTTGTTTGATCTTGTTTGGATGACATCACCATTTCTTGTGAAACCTCGTCAAGAACTTTTTTGGTACTTGGTGTGAAAAAATCACCTTGCATATTTATTTCCTTTTCTTGCATCTGATGAGGTTGTGTGTTACCATGTAGAGTTGTTGAAGTCTCAACATTGTCTGCAAGTGCAAGATCCTTGGTAGAAGGGTACAAATCCTCGTATGCATTACAACTTCACAATGGGAAATGTTCTCATATTAACACCCCTGACAAGTCGGTCATAAACTTTGATGAAACACACGAGATGTTTATCTTGTATGGCAGTTTTTATCCTTGCCTCAAGGAATGGTAACTGCATGAGTAATCAATGAAGAATGTAAATGAACATCAGAATAAGTAAAAAAAACCAGGCAGCACTAAAAAATTTCATGTAAAAAAATGTTGTGTAAATTTCTTAACCTATGAACTGCTAACTACTGTGTAATCAACATTTTGTTACTCTCATGCATATTATAGCTATCATGGTGTGAATTTATTCCTTTAATTTCATTTACTCACAACAAAGGATACCTAAAATGAACAGAGGTTCTCTTCTGTGTTTACAACACAACAGACTGTTTCCAAGTCTGCTGTGTCTGAATGTGTTTGTAAGTTTGCTGTTTTTTTATATAAGGACTTTGATACAAGGTCTTTAAATCTGCTGTGTTTATAAAAACAGTAGAGTGGTGCTACCCATTTGATAAAAGGCCTTTCAGAGTCCATCATGTAGTTGCAAACAAATTTGTCAGAAATGTGAAAATGAAATTAAAGGGATAGATTTACACAATGATGATTGGGCATAAAAGCTAGTAAAGGCAATACGGAGCAGAGGCTGGTAATACAGGAAAATAATAGCTATCATAGTTTGAATGTATTGCTTTAATTTCATTTAGTCACAGCAAAGGATATATAAAAAGAACAGAGGTCATCTGTTGTGTTAATAAACACAGTAGACTAGTGTTTGTGTGTTCCAAGTCTGCTGTGTCTGAGTGTGTTCGTAAGCCTGCTGTGTTTTGATATCAGGACTTTGATATAAGGTCTTTAAGTCTGTTGTGTTTATAAACACCGTAGAGCGGAAACAAATTTGTCAGAAATGTGAGAATGAAATTAAAGGGATAGATTACACAACGACGATTGGCTACAAAAGGTAGGAAAGGCAATACGGAGCAAAGGCTGGTAATACAACAAAATAATGTTTTCATAACTGACCGGAAAATTCTTTTTCTCTAGCTGCACAGCATCACAACCAAGCAAGAGTTCAGCATCAGGTGTGTATAAATCAGCTGGTAGTGAGCCTGATTCATCACGTAAGCGTACGTCAAAGTGGCACCTGTTTGGTATTAAGATACATCAACACATGCTTAATTGAATCTTAAGAATGTGGTAAACTAATGTTGAAGATACCAAGCCTAAAATTGTTTAAGTCAATACCAGGACTTGGCCTGGCAGAGCCCTTAGTTCGCATTATCACAAAAGAGGGAAAAGAAAAGGTACGTATGATATTAATGCCACACACAATCAACTGTCCCAAACAAACCCAAATCACTATGAGTGTGCGCTAAAACCAACACAAACCTAACTATAGGAAAGCGAGGAAACAATCAAAACAGAATAGCTCATAATCTAAGAAAAACACACCTGAGAGCCCGCAACCACATCTTTTCCTGAAGCAGCCCCGCCATGAACTCCAGCCACTGTAACTTTTCTAGACAAGGGGAAAAAAATTTAAGCGAATGCAGCAAACCGGAGAAAAGTAAAATAGTGCAGGGTATCGGAAAAATGTACCATCAACTGGAAAGATAAATAGTCTAGAAGGTACATAAAACAACAAAGCAACAAAGATAAACAGTCGGAAAGGTACATAAAAACCAAGATAGAAACACTTGTAAGCAAGAACATGTGGCAAAAATCACACATGTACACCTTTAGTATTAAGTAAATGAATGACTATATAACACAACAGAAAACAACACTTTTACCAAAACCTAAGCGGTTGGTAGCTGAAGTAATCCCCAGAACATCATACTACCAGAACACATAACAGAGAAGAAACAAATAAGAGGTTGCCTAGAAGAAATGGAGACATTAATTGAAGTTAAAGGAAACTAAAGGCATCTAATGTTTAATTCTCCAAGTGTCGACCATTTCAAAGTCTATACTAAACAGTAACATTAAAGGAACATAAGCAAACAGACTGAAATGAATCATGGTTATGAAGAAGCTGAATTGAAGTCAACCTTCGAGCATTAATGATGAAACCATCCCTTAATAGTTAATGTATATTGAATGAAATAACTATCATGGATTATGGACAACTGACTGAACCATTTTAGACTACTATCTTGTCCGCCCATAAAGGCTAACATACAAACACTTGCAGACAACAACATCTGCCCAAAATCACACATGTACACGTTTATTCTTAAGTAAGTGAATGACTATAGAACAGAACAGAAGTCAACACTTTTTCAAGACATCTAAACAGATGGCAGCAAAAGCAATTCTTAGAACATCACATTACCGGAACATATAACACAGAAGAAACAAATAAGAGCAAAGAAAAAGAAAGGAAGACATTAAATGGAACTTAAGGAAACTAAAATAATCCAATGTTTAATCCTCACAGCCTAGATCATTTGGAGAAACATATTAATGAGCAATAGTAAACCAACATAAGCAAACCAACTGAAATGATTCATGGTTGTCAAGAGACCGAACCGAATGCAATCTTACAGCATTAATGATGAAACCAACCCTTAATAGTTAGTGCATATTGAATTAAATAGCGATCATGCATTATGGACAGCTGGTAGAAACATTCTAGGCTACCAAATTAACAATACAAGCATGCTGAAATTGGTATTTCGTATGAACAACACAAATGGAACCTTTGGTATGCACATCATATGAACATTTATTAAATGGTGTGGGTAGTAAAGTGAACTGCATGCTATTGGCAAAAAAGCAGACTGAGTGTAAAACGTAAACATATATTGCTATAGTGGTTAAGAAATAATGTAACAAAGAATAAATACAAAGTCCCGAAACACATTTTTTGTTAAGGATGCACCCACCTCTAGCCCAGAATTTGTAATAGCTGCAACACACAGCCTTCAGACTGTTCCTGTAGCAGTAAAGAAGTAGGAAAAAACCGGCCAGGCAAGAATGTGAGGCAAAGTAAATCTCCAAACCCAAGAAGTTCAGATAAGAGAAAATACAATCCCTTGGATTAGAGTCTGTATTGTATGGCTTAGATTGTGACATCTGTGTCACACATATCTATGTATATAACAGAAATCTAGTGATTAGATTTTGTCTCCTACTTTATAAGCTGTGTAAACATTCCTATTGTACTCACTGAATCATGAAATACAATATCTAAGTTTTCGGTTAAAACCTGCAGAAGTTATTTCTTGATCTTTTTAAAAATAAGAATCCTAATTTTTTTCAATGCAAAGTATGGCAATATTCTAAGCATACTCGATTTTCATATCCTGCTTTGCCTCAACAGGAACAGTCATCCCTTTAAACCAATACATGGTGACATTTGGGTACCATCTCAAGTTAAATCCTTGAACGGAAAACGTTCGTTTGTGACCTTTATAGATGATCAATCTTTTGAGTAGCAAATCTCAAATAGTTAATGTGTTCCAGTTTTCTTATAAAATGGTTCTGACATGATTCAAAACTAAGATTAAGATGCTTAAGACTGACAATCAAAAAGTATTTTGATCAAGCTCCTGGTTTTTTCCTAAGGGAAAATGGCATTGTTCACTGAAGAAGTAGCAAGGTCTATGATGTTTACTATGAAAGTTCTGTTCTAACAGCTACTTATTTAGTCAATAGAAGTACTTCACAGATTCTAAACTACCAATCCCCTAAACAGGTCTTTCTTGAACATTACACTGATTTACATGATTACATCATAGTACCTCTTTACCCCTAAGAAAATTTGGTTGTGCTGTTTATGTTCATATTTATTCTCATAATAGAAGTAATCTTAACGCAAAAGCTCTGAAATGTGCATTTTGTGGCTATTCTAGTAACCAAAGATGCTACAAGTGTTATTCACCTGGTACAATTCTGAATCTAATCCAAGTTCAGGTGCTAATATGATTCAAATTGACTCAAACTGAGTCTCAACTTTTCAATCTAGCAACTATTGCAAGTATTATGCAAGCATATATATAGATTATTCACCGTATACTGTAAACCATAGTCTATTTCTAACCAACACAACCCAAAGATGAAAGGAAGTAACCAATCATATCTATGTCGTTAAAGAAGTGCAAGCCTCTGTACCGGAACCCGATTAATATCAGTAACAAAATAAGGAATAACATGCCACCAGATTTTATGGCCCAAAAAATGATGGGAGCTGCCTGTAAAACCTATTCATTCCATTCACAGAACACCCAAAAACCTATGTACCAAACCACTTTTACCACAGTCAAAACACCTATTATACAATCACAACACTGAAACCAGACTGTAACACACCATGGATGTCAATTAAGGGAGAAAAACACAGCTATTGTGCAACCACAACACTGCAACCAGAGTGTAAAACAACATGCATATCAATTTAGGAAATAAACCACAAAGATTATGCGTAACTTAGATTTAAAGACGGCCAAACATACCAGTAAGAGCTTTGTTGATCTGAACCAACCAGAAAGCTGATGTTTTTTAGCTCTCGAAGCCGACCCAAAAGCAGTGTAGGATAAAAGTTTGAAAGCACAACTGGTCATATTTAAAGCCAAATCAGCTACGGCCCCAAAATAATGGAAAAAAAATTAAAAACCACTGTTTAATTTTATATAAATTAAACCTGTACTTACATGGCCAATTTTCTTCATATTAAACAGCATGCATGACCCAAGCAACATGAATCTGTCATCTCTCGCCCACTTCTTTGAGGGATTTGGCAAAATAGTCGATACCACTCCATCTAAGCACCATCGGAAATCAATCTGAACCATACACATGAGCAACTCATCAATCCAACCACTCAATCGCCCATCTTGCTGGCAGCAGCAGATTGAATCAGACATTCAAGGGATGGAGCGGTGACAGTGAAGAAGAAAAAGGGGTTCACCCGTTCCACCAACAACTCCCGTCCCTTTTTTTTAAGTAGTATATAATCTAATCTAATAAGTAAGAAAATATCCTCCAACTAAGTCAGCAAATAACGATGAAAAGAAGTAACTGGAACACCAAACAGATAAACGGACTGGGCTCAAACAGATAAACGGACTAGGCCTAAAATAAAATACTTTTGCAATGGCAACCCAAATAATAATATACCAAATTTTTGTAAAACTTTGTAAGAACTGAACACGTTACTCAAACCTTTACTTTCTTATTACTAGTAGGAGGATATATATGTATATGATCGATCATACATAATATTTTGTGGGCGTCGCATGTGCTTATATAGCAAGGATGGTTAGTTTAATGGCTTGAAAGTAAAATTTAACAGCCTCCTGCAACATTTTTTTTTTGCAACATTTTTTTTTTTACTGTCTTGATTAGGGTCGGGAATAAATGTCCCGAACACATGATGTTAAAAAATATTCATGTTAATATAAAAAAAAATGACAACAATTATTTGATCAAAACAATAATTCAAAAGGTGGGGCGGAGAAATGAGTTAACGGCGACAGAGTCGACGGCCGGTGGCTTTTGTGAGGAAAAACATTCTGGAATATTAGAGAGCAGAAGAGATGTGTAGAGAAATTGAGAAACGACGGAAGCAGAAAGTGTAGTATGTTTATGTTTTTAGTATTTAGGGATGTGTGTATATATATATATATATGTGTGTGTGTGTGTGTGCGCGCGCGCGCGTATTCGGGTCGGGATCGGAAACCCGACGGGATTGAGTTTTATATCCGTTCCCGTATTTTTTGGATCGGGAAAAATCCCGAAATTTCGGGATCGGAAAACTTTCGGGATCGGGATTTTTCGGGATGGGACCGGGATGGGTTTGGGACGGGTCGGGATTTTCGGGAAATTTGCCACCCTTATGTAATGGAAAATTCTTAGGCGGGGACTCCCTATGGTGAGTCCCCGCCAGTGGCGGATCCAGGAATATATTTCAGTGGTGTCACCGAAGTCTAAAACATCAATTTTTATCGATAAAATGACACTTTTTAACAACAAAACTACATAATTTTAATACTATTTTTTTTATTTTATTATTATTTTAGAAATTGAGTGGGGTCTTTGGGGGTGATCCGCCCCTCGGTCCCCGTAGATGTAGATGTCATGTGTGCGATGTCTTGTCCTCTTGAACACATGATACAAATCTAACGGGATACTCACCGTAGGGAGTCTCCGCCCCTATGTAATATGGAGAGAAAAGAAAAAGGTTTTCATGCACTATTGAAGTAGAATGATGCCCTACAAAATGAGTTGGTCAATTAGGAAAAGATGACACCTCTCGTGCCTAGTGTCTAATAGGCAAAGACGGGTTGATTTTGTATTGGGCGTTGGAAGCATAAAAAAGACAGATGTAAAAGTTAAAGCATACCTCTTGTATTAGCCAATAAAAGCTCGTAATCTGTGAGTCTATCTAATCTAATATATTAAGTAGAGTACCTTGCATTGCGCGATAATTTTGTCGTAGGGAGTCTCTATTACACCCGATCGTCAGATTTACACCACGTGAATAATAAAACAAAACAGTTTTTTTTTATATATACACGGTGCATATCTGACGGTCGAGTTTAATAGGAATTCATATCTAAGAATTTTCCTGCATTGCGGCGGCTAATTCAACATGAACTAGGTAATTGTACGATGTCGTTTATTGGTACCACTAAAGGACAAAAAATAACGACCAAAGCTCCTCATATGTTACTATATCTACCTATCTATACTATATTAATATAATAGATCGTTTCTATTTTCTTATCTTACCAGATCAAAATCTCTATAACGCATTAATTTTATGGTGGTTTCGAATCAACTTTTGGATCATCAAGTCATCATTATTTGTAGTCAATGAAAATTTTTAAAATGGAATTTCTTTTTTCTAAAAACAAAGATCCAACAAATCTTTAGGATTCAAAATTTTGTTTCTGTAAGGTCACCAGAGTGACTAAAACTATATTTAGGATTCAAAATTTTGTTTCTGTAAGGTCACCAGATTCTAAAACTATGTTTTTAACTACAAAACTATATATTTTTTTAAGATAAAAACTATATAGCTTTAATACTCAAAAAAAATGTTATCCGATCTCCGTGGAATCACACTACCCACCTCTCAACACATAGATCCGTCAGTGACCGGTGGTGTTCCGGCTTGGTTTTTCCGACGGTCGTACAACTAAACATATATATATATATATATATATTGGGGCGGACGCAGGATCTCGGATAAGAAGGACAATAAATTTTTTGAAAGTAAATAAAAAATTTGAAGGACAAACAATATGCTTTGTACATATATATTAGTGTAATTTTTCCGAATCATTTGATTGTATGTAGCTCCACCACTATATATATATATATATATATATATATATATATATATATATATATATATATGCTAAATTACAATTTTTTCCTCTAACTAGATATCTTTTCGATTTTGGCGTTTTTCTAAAATTGATTTTTTCCGTACGTGGTTTTTTTTTGCAAAAATAGTTGAACGCCGGAAGAGACCACTTACGTGACTAAAATTGGTTTTTTCCGGCGATAATTTTAGTCGTCAGTAAGTGTCTTTCCGGCGACAATTTTAGTTACGTAAGTGGTATTTCGGCGTTCGGACTATTTTTGCAAAAAAAAAAAACACTTACGAACTAAAATTATCGTTTTTAAAAACCATAACCAAAATCGAAAAGATATAACTAGTTACGACCAAAATTATAATTTAGCCTATATATATATATATATATCTCGCAGTTGGATTAATCAACGGCAATCACGCAAATGGGAAGAATGTCCAATACAGTACATAACGACTTTGATGATTTGATGAACAGATGAGATTGAGATTATTGACTTTGAGCATATATGGTACCGTGATCGCCACATGTTTGAGAATGCATGCCGGTGCCGGTCGACCAATCAAGATGCTTCTTTTCTATGAAGAGACCGGTTTGACTTTGCTCTGCAATTTGATGTTTCTTTCACTAAGCATTTTGACATGATTGGAAGAAATAGTATAATCTATCAAACGATAAGACAGAGAGAGCGCATGCTCATTCACTTACTTACACTAAAACGGAACTCATCATTTAGAACATGTCGTCATTCTAAACAAAGAATAATCATATATACTATGCGTTCCGTTTTAATAGATCTAAGCTAATTAAAAAGAAACTAAGCTAATTTAACTAATTCTAACATCCCACTGTCTCAAATTGAATAGAGCTTCAAACACAGTAAGTTTGGACTTGAATACGTGGAACCGACTTGTTGAGAGAGAGCCTTTCTAAGGGGAGATTATTGTTTGGCATTCTTCTTGGGTGTCTTCAAACAGTGTCCTGACATTCACATACCACATACTTTTATTCTGTATTTAAACTGTGTGGTTCTGATCGTTTCACCCGTCAATTCACATCAAAATCCCTCACCATACAATAATTTTCCCTTTCTAAGTGTGCCTGCAAGCAGATCACAAGAAAGGATGCATTGAACCTTCGGCTGATGGTTGAGAATATGATTTGCAGTGAAGTGAATATCAATTTCCACATGCTTATTTTTGGAATGATATATTGGATTCAACGATAGACCTATTGCACTAGTATGTTGATAATGTCGGAACTATCACAAACGGGTTTGGTAGTACAATTTTACGGTGGATATCTTCATAAAGGGTATAACAGTCATTTTATGATTTTGTGTATGTCGATAATTTTTAATGAGTTATGTTTTAATTAGATAAATAGAGTCAAGATAGATATTAAATGGTATTTACGGTAATTTAAAAGTGCAACTTTTAATAAGGGCAAAACGATAAATATACCACCCTCTTTATATACCCATTGACCCCAAAACTAGACGTGGCCGGTTCCGTGCTTCTCGCCACTCCGGTTCAGTCCAAAATGGAACCGGAACCGCCGGTTATTTCTATTGGTTCCTCGGGTCTCAGGAACCGGCGGGTTTGGCGGTTCTCCGGGCCGGTTCCGGGTCTCGGCGGTCCCGGGTCCAGACGGTTAGATCACGGTTCCAAAAAAATCAATATTTTTTTTAGAATATTTGTATAACTAACGTTAAAATTAATAATAAATTATAATTGGTTATTAAACTATATATAATATTAAATTTCATAATTATATTTTAAAAAAAACACACGGCTTGGAACTTATATTCTAAATAATTTGTAAATAAATTAAAGCATAATGCTTAGTTTTCTAATTGTTTATTTTTTATGATTAATTTGTAAGTAAATTAAACATATATTTCATATAATGATTACGATGATTTATACTTATAATATTATGTATATAAGTTGATTTTATATTTTAATGATTCGAGGCAAAATGTATATAAAATTTGTTTTATTATGCAACACCATTACATAATTAAACAATACATCAATGACGGCACACTTGAATCACTTGAAATATATTATAATGGTAGATAATATTATGATAATATGAGAGTTAGAATAGAATTGTGAGTAAAAAGTGATGAAATGGATGTGTATTTAAAATTTTAAAAAAAAGAATATTCAAATAATTTGGAAAAATAGACGTTGGAAAGGGTTGGGAAAAAAAAAAATAAATAAATAACCGCCGGTACCGGCCGGTTAGACCGCCGGTTTCTCGTCCGGTTCCTAGAACCGCCGGTTCCGGGCCGCTCCTGGTCCGGTGGAACCATAAACCGGGGTGGAACCATAAACCGCCGGTCCGGTGGAACCATAAACCGGGGTGGAACCATAAACCGGGGTGGAACCGCCGGTTTGGAATCGGGACCCGCCGGGTCGGAACCGGCCCCAGCCCCGGAACCGGCCAGGTCTACCCAAAACTAGTGCTGTTAAACGAACAGAATCGCTCGTGAACAAGTTCGTGTTTGGCTCGTTAGTGTTCGTGATCGTTTGTTCGTTTGGCTTAACGAGCCGAGCTCGAACATTATTGTAGGCTCGTTTGCTTAACGAACGAACACGAGTAATTTTATAAATACGATTATGTTCGCGAACGTGATTATATAAATACATCAATTTACAGGAACCCTGACTCAAAAGAGGATAATTCATTCATTCATCTAATAGATATTATAGATTGAATTTATATAATATTTAGATATTTTTATAGTAATTTTAGTTGTGTAATATATATGTAATTTTAATGTCAAACTTGTTATTTTTACATTTACACTTTATGTTTTATATTTTAACGAACCGAACTGATTGAGCTAAAATTCACCCTCCAAAAACAATTTATAAAGACTCGAAACCGTGGGCAAACTAACTCTCTAACCGGCAGTGTACCGGGTCGATTGCTAGCATAGCTATAGGAGTACGAGGTCGAACCCAAAGGAATATGGTTGTGAATACCAAAGTAAACTTCAAACTCAGTCTAGGCAAATCGATGGTTGAAAAGGTTTATACAACTACAACGACATTAAAGCGATTATTAACGAAATTTAACTAATGGAGAGGGACATAGCCGAACCATGATCCATCTAGCTAGTTTCAACCCTAAGGATAGACAAAACCGGGAGTGTGCATTAAAACAAACAAAGTCTTGCAAACGATCTCACGGGCGCGTGCTCCTAATTCTGGTGCTAAGATCTGAACAACTCTCCTTTAACACCCTATGCCATGTTAACTACCTTTCCCTTTAGAAGATTCACTAACAAGACATGATACGCACTAGAGCCGCTTAAACATTAAAACGAGTAACCTCACTTTGGGCCCGGGCTTAACAACTAAGCCGGGTCTACTCCGCGATCCGAGAACCCCTTATCCCACATCTTCCCGCAGAACAACTCATATTAGGTTGATGTGTGTGACTTTGACCTATGTAGCTAATCTAGGCCAAATATGTTAAAATAAGTTCTAAGACATGAAACAAACAAGATTAAACAATAAAAAGCACTACTCACTCCCAATTTCATCACCCAAAGGGTGATTTCACCAAATTTAACATGATTTGACTATGAAAAGGGATTAGCTACTCATTATACTAATCAAAACATACACAAAACAGTAAATGAAAGCCATAATAAGTAAAAGAGAAGAGAAATATACCATAAATTGAGAGAAATTCGAGTTGAGATCCAAAAGTACAATAAAAAGCTTCACACAAAAGGTGTAATCTTAGGAGAGAAAATGGAAATCTAAGCTAAGAGGGGGTAAAATCTACCTATGTTTTGGTGTTTTTAAGCTAAGGGAAGTGGAAATTAGCTATTACAAAAATCAAAGGAAAATGGGTCAAAGAGTGCCCAAGGTTGTGAAAAGATAGAATGAAATTCGTTGGAGGTTGTATTTATAGATAGAGTGAAAATCTGCAGAAAAACGGCCCCAAACGCGCGTTTGAGAGGTCCCCAAACGCGCGTTTCGCTTCATGTACTCGCTGTCCAAAAATTAACAGTTTAAAACGCGCGTTTGAGATGATGCAGTTTTCTGGCTACAGTAAAACCATGATATCTTCACGTATAGAACTCCGATTTGAGTGATTCAAAATGAGTTGGAAAGCTCTTTCAATTATCTACAACTTTCATGAAAAAACTATGACCAGAAAATACCTCCAGCATAGGTCAAATTGCTGATGAACAGAACGTAGCGTGAAGATGCCAATTATTTTTCTTCCTTTTCTTCATTTTTCTTCTTCCTTGACTCATTCTTTCACCTTGATCATACTTCTCATCATAAATCTTAGCCTTCCGGGTTATCGTGACACCTAGACCCTACAATCTCATGAACGAACAAGACACACAAACGATTCTGGAGGGTAAAAGTGCTCGGAATGTGGTTAATATCAATAAAAACGGGGCTTTACCATCAAAAGATGATAAAAGCCCTTGTGCTCTAAAACATGTGACACCAACCCGTTTTGAGACCTTAATGTGTCAAAATATACCAAATATGCATCAAAATGGGGGCTAAAAGAGTGCCGGAGTCATGCAAAGTTGACTCCTATCAACCACCCCACAAACTCCATAACGACATCTTCACAAACTTCAATTGGGAGTGATGGTGAAATGGGCGATCCCAACTTCTCCTCTAACTCAAAGTCTATCCCATCAATAACTGTGCTCAAATCTATCGTGCACCCCTCCAAGTCATCATTTTGTATTTCATCGGGAGACGGTGTAATAGATAAAAGTTGCACCTCCTCCATTTCTAAGTCTTGCAACTCCTCTTCATCCCAAAACGAGCTATCCACATCACCAAAAAATTCTTGCTCAGTCATCATGATGGTAGGTTCCACCACACACTCCACCAAGGTATCATCAATTTTCATCTCAAGGGGTGAAGGTGCAATAGGTAGAACGTGAAACCTGCCATAATCAAATATCGCAATTGGAGGTGATGGAAATATGGGTGATCCCAACTCACTGTCTGGCTCAGAAACCTCATCATAGAAAACTCAATCATCAACCTCACTCTCAACCTGAACTTCTTCACTGATAACATCATCATCCCGGACCACCTCTATTGCACATATCTCTTCCCCTTTCTCATGCCTCATCTTTTCAATCAATTTCCCCATCTTGTCTTTAAGATTTCTTATGTCAGAGTCAAAGCTTCTATCGAACTCTTGCATATCCTTGTTCATTTGAATCAAACCCTCGTTCAATTGAATCAACAGCTCCATTTGAATGTCGGTAAAGCCTTCTTGTGGCATGGGGGGAAACTGATCATACTGACTTTGATTCATTGGAGGTGAGTAGTAGGCTTCTTGCCATGCCAGACTCTGATCAAGTGGCTGAATCTGGGTGAAGCTATCAACGCATTGAGTATGAACACCGAAATCCTGATAAGCACTAGGGTTCAGACAACCCTCATAATGTTGTGGCTCATAACTTGAATAACCATAATTTTTACTTTGGCATGCACTAGGGCACTGATAAGCCCATAAACCTTGGTTACTCGTCGTTGATACCGAGGCCGAGGCACGAACCGTTGTTGATAACATTGTTCAGGTGCCTGAGGTTGGTAGGGGTGTTGTTGTTCTGGTGAGTAGTATCGATTGAAAAATCCATCCATTTAAGCTCAAGCTGCAAGATCTCAGAAAACAACAAGAACACAATCACAGTATCTAGTCACCACCACCACCACAATAGGTGGTGTGACTTTTCAACAAAAAGCCATCATCAAGAAAAAAAAAGAAAAAGGAAACAACCTAGGCCTAAGCTTTCGGTTCACTTACAAAATATCACAAAAACATATTCCCCGCCAACGGCGCCATTTTGATTGAGCTAAAATTCACCTTCCAAAAACAATTTATAAAGACTCGAAACCGTGGGCAAACTAACTCTCTAACCGGCAGTGTACCGGGTCGATTGCTAGCATAGCTATAGGAGTACGAGGTCGAACCCAAGGGAATATGGTTGTGAAAACCAAAGTAAACGTCAAACTCAGTCTAGGCAAATCGATGGTTGAAAAAGTTTATACAACTACAACGACATTAAAGCGATTATTAACGAAATTTAAATAAGGGAGAGGGACATAGCCGAACCATGATCCGTCTAGCTAGTTTCAACCCTAAGGATAGACAAAACCGGGAGTGTGCATTAAAACAAACGAAGTCTTGCAAACGATCTCACGGGCCTGTGCTCCTAATTCTGGTGCTAAGACCTGAACAACTCTCCTTTAACACCCTATGCCATGTTAACTACCCTTCCCTTTAGAAGATTCACTAACAAGACATGATACGCACTAGAGCCGCTTAAACGTTAAAACGAGTAACCTCACTTTGGGCCCGGGCTTAACAACTAAGCCGGGTCTACTCCGCGATCCTAGAACCCCTTATCCCACATCTTCCCGCAGAACAACTCATATAAGGTTGATGTGTGTGACTTTGACCTAGGTAGCTAATCTAGTCCAAATATGTTAAAATAAATTCTAAGACATGAAACAAGCAAGATTAAACAATAAAAAGCACTACCCACTTCCAATTTCATCACCCAAAAGGTGATTTCACCAAATTTCACATGATTCGACTATGAAAATGGATTAGCTACTCATTATACTAATCAAAACATACACAAAACAGTAAATGAAATCCATAATAAGTAAAAGAGAAGAGAAATATACCATAAATTGAGAGAAATTCGAGTTGAGATCCAAAAGTACAATAAAAAGATTCACACAAAAAATGTAATCTTAGGAGAGAAAATGGAAATCTATGCTAAGAGGGGGTAAAATCTACCTATGTTTTGGTGTTTTTAAGCTAAGGGAAGTGGAAATTAGCTATTACAAAAATCAATGGAAAATGGGTCAGAGAGTGCCCAAGGTTGTGAAAAGATACAATGAAATTCGTTGGCGGTTGTATTTATAGATAGAGTGAAAATCTGCAGAAAAATGGCCCCAAACACGCGTTTGAGAGGTCCCCAAATGCGCGTTTCGCTTCATGTACTCGCTGTCCAAAAATTAACAGTTTGAAACGCGCGTTTGAGAGTTGAAACGCGCGTTTGAGAGTTGAAACGCGCGTTTGAGATGATGCAGTTTTCTGGCTGCAGTAAAACCCTGATATCTTCGCTTGTAGAACTCCGATTTGAGTGATTCAAAATACGTTGGAAATATATTTCAATTATCTACAACGTTCATGAAGAAACCATGACCAGAAAATGCCTCCAGAATAGGTCAAATTGCTGATGATCAGAACGTAGCGTGAAGATACCAAATATTTTTCTTCCTTTTCTTCATTTTTCTTCTTCCTTGGCTCATTCTTGCACCTTGATCATACTTCTCATCATAAATCTTAGCCTTCCGGGTTCTCGTGACACCTAGACCCTACAATCTCATGAACGAACAAGACACATAAACGATTCCGGAGGGTAAAAGTGCTCGGAATGGGGTTAATATCAATAAAAACGAGGCTTTACCATCAAAAGATGATAAAAGCCCTTGTGCTCTAAAACATGTGACACCAACCCGTTTTGAGACCTTAATGTGTCAAAATATACCAAATATGCATCAAAATGGGGGCTAAAAGAGTGCCGGAGTCATGCAAAGTTGACTCCTATCACGAACTCGAGCCGAAGACAAAAAATATGTTTAACGAGCCGAGCTCGAATATAAGTTTTTGTTCATTTAACAAATGAACGAGCTCGTGAGCTAAACGAGCTCGAGTTCGAACCACCAATACTCAGCTCGGCTCGGTTCGTTAACAGCTCTACCCAAAACCATTAATTCATTTCATTTCAAGAAAGAGGTCGGCGGCTGCCGGGAGGGAAAAGGAGAGAAAGAAACAAAAGAAGAGAAAAGAAAGAAGAAGAGGAATCTTCTATTTTCCGATCAATCCGACCGTCGAAATCACAAACCAATTGTATCAAAATACTTTCCTTGATGAGAGCTTAATTTTGGTATAAGTTTCACTCCGAACGGGTAAGAGTTTTCAAAACCTATTTTCTAGGTCTATAAGTATTTTTGGGTGTTTTCTTAGCTTTTTAATGTTTTAAAGGTTGTAATAATCATAGAACTTCGATTAGATGGTATATTCGAAGTCGGTTGCTTAGATTTTTGGAGCTTTGCTTGTAGATCTAGGATTCAAGTGATGTCCTTGAATTGTTCTTGGAGTTCTTGAAGATTCAAGTTTGGATATCTTATTTTCTTCAAAATATTTGAGGTAAATGGATGTTCAACCAAATCTAAATATGTTATTTTGGTGTTTAGATGTAGCTTTTTACTTCAAGTATGTTTTAGAGTATTTTCATATCACTTTGGCTTGAATTTAATGTTATATTGGTGTTTAGATCTAGTATAATGTTACAAGAATGTTGTAGAATATTTTTCGTATTATGTTTGTATGGATTTGGAGTAAATTTACTGTTTAAAATGGTGAAAAAACATTGAATTCGATCCTATACTGTTGGCTGATTTTCTAGGCAAAAATGGAACAAAGAGTTCGTGTGATGTTTCTCTTTTCAAGCATGCCTTAGTATAAAGCCTTATGTGGATTGTTATAAAGTCAAGTGTACGTGTTCTAGTGGCTTTGGCTCCACACCGTGTCTCATGAGAGCATCGGAGCACTCTACATTTGTCCTTATGTGATGTTGACATGAGTTCAATGTCTTACTTGTAACATGACGAAGTTAAGGGTTCGGTTTCTGGTGGATTCGGCTCATCACCTTGTGGAGACCCTCTGCGGGGAGATACTCGGGATCACCAGAAGCCTTACTTCTTAACCTCGTGGGTATTGGATTAGATTCCAATATTTTTGGGCAATAGGTTAAGTAGTGTAATGTAAATTTTTTCTAAGGTCAAGTGGTCCTTAAGAAGCCTTTTTATGTGCAATGAACTTAAGTGGTTAGATTAAACGCTTAAATACGTACTTAATGAGTCTAAAAGCTACAACATATTAATCCTTGGTGAGACACGTTTATTTTTCGCAGCATGAAACTATTACACCTACACACTTTTAGATACTTGTGCCGGACTCGTGTAATATTCCACTTTTAGATACTTGTGCCATATGAGGTGCTGAATGTGTCGTGGTGTAGTTTTCATCATGCAAAGTGTCCTTGAATTAATATGTGATATACCAAACCCGAACACGGTCCATCGAACACGCTAGGATCCCAGTCTACTATCAAATCTCAATCCAAGGCCGCCCTCGCCGCCAGTTCACCTGGCTGTAAGCCGATCTTCAGGTCATCTCTCCAACGCGCCTTACGCGGGATCAAGGATGGGGGCCGAACACACTTCCTCCAGTCCGCAGTCCGGTTACACAGAACTTGCCCGCATCCATCGGGCGAACATTATCCATACTTGACGTTGACAAATGCAAGGCTGATTGTACGATCAAGAGGACGACATGGAGACCAACGAACATGAGTGTCCGATCTTCTTATCATTTACTCTTGTCTGTAATTAATTATGCCCCATCGAACTTAATTATGTCTTGTCGCAATTGGCTTAATCGTCATTAGTGATCCGCCTATAAATAGATAATTGAATACAAGCAGAGCTACTCTGCCAATTTGTCGAGTAACGTGTCCGCATTCATATTAAACGTGTCCATCGCCAGAAACTTCATATTATTCATCATCTGCACCTCATTTCACCGTGAATATCATTTTAATATAGCCAGACATTCACTTCATACGCTTGATAACTAACCCATGATATTTCCTACGATATCAGTTGGCTCAATTACCGGGAAACTCCATAAAGAATTAGCTTATTCCGGTATCATATACCGCCGTAAATTCTTTTTCCACGGTGTCTTCGGCCATCCCGCCGCCCACCTTCAAGCTTCAAATTCAACAAACTCTATGTTTTTAGGTTGTACGGCCTAGGAATCAACATCTACAACATTCTTGTAGCAGGTTTAATTGGAAGAGCACCGATTTTGTATGCTCGGTGGTAAAAGTATTACAGCTTTGAAAAGCATCTTCACCGACATCTCCAAAATCTAGGCCGGTGTTCTTCGTGTATCCCAGGTTGGTTAGTACATTTTGGCAAGCTCAGTTCATACAAATTTTAAGACACCAAGCTTTTGGGGTCATTAGAGCATTGCAACAACAAAGTCTTCACCGGATTCTGGGCTTCAAAGTAATTCCGACCGGCACCGCCTAAGGTTTACTTTTTCAACAAGATTCCTTTCAAGTCATGACTAGAGGGAAATCAGTAAAGCCTGCCACACCGGCCAGAGGGGGCAATCAGGATACAACACGTGGAAACAACCCCCATCGTGGCATATCAATGTCACGTCAGAGTGGGCGTAGCCAGGGGCCGCTCTCCGCCGGGGGCAACGACATGAAATCACTCGACCCCGACATGCAAAGCGTGCTGAACGAATAAGCGAAAGCCCGAGAATTAGAAGACGCGGCCACCACGAGGGGCCACGGAAAACTTTGACCAGCAGACAAATCTGGATTTGGAGTCGGGCAGTGATGGGAGTCAACTTTACTGTACTTTGGTGTGCAGTTTAACCCCCGTTTATTACTTTATTGGCATGTTTTGGGTAGTTTTAGACCTGTTTAAGAGTAATATCGAGAGTTATACACACGGGGAGTTAAACTGTCACATCGATAGTAAACTCCGCCTTTTTAGCGATATTTAGCTCTTTTCCGAGCGCTTTTGTCTTGCGGAATTACGCGTGGTGTTTGTTCGTACATATTATTGCAGGATTTAGGTGACTCGAGGACCCAGAAGGCGATGTTTTGGATTGAGAAACATGTTCGCGGCACGAGAGTAGCATGAAAGTGGAGGAAAATCAAGTTTGGAGCAAAATCAAGGCAAACTGGCGTTTGCCCTACCCCATACTGGCGTTTGAATCAAGCTCATGCCAAACTGGTGTTTGGATGGTTCAAACGGGCGTTTAACAAAAGTAGCATTGATACTGAAAGTTGGGTTTTTAGGCAACCGAGCGTCCGAATTACCCTCAAGCTGGCGTTTGGGTGGGTTCAGCCCGAATCAAGAAAGCTCATATAATCCAAACGGGCGTTCAGGCAATCAAACGGGCGTTTGTCCCTTAAGGCATGATCCATGAACTGGCGTTTAGGAGGAGCCAAACGCTGGTTCACTGAAGATGAAACCCTAATATCATCAAGATTTCCAGGCCAGACGAGCGTTCACTATGACTCAAACGCTCGTCCGGCCCCGACAGCATCAGATTTCAACCTAGCACTATAAGTACGCAGCTCATTCAGCCCCTTCACACATCCTTTCGACTTTAGACACTTTTGGGGCGATTTTGGTGCGGTTTTAGTGTAGGTTAACCATACTTTGATCCCTTGATTTCATAGTTCAAATCCTTCGATTCTACATACTTTTTATAGCTTAGATTTACGTTTCAAGTTCCAAAGATTCGACTTTTTGTGGATTATTTCTTCATACTTTTTCAGATCATATTTTCTATCAATTATATGGTAATGAATACTTTTTCTTTTATTATTTCTAGCATGATTTCCATTCTTTATTCCGTTATTAGCATAATCATGAGTAGCTAATTGCATGTGTAGTCGAATTATGTGAAAGCGAGCGAAAACCCTAAGGGGGATAACCACTAGAATAGAGTCGGTTAGCTTCACATAGGGTGGTTAGATCGAGTTGTTCAGTCTAACCACTAGAATTAGGAGTTGGCACCCGTGGATGTCGTTAAACTACTTAGGATAGGTAGGTCGGTTAAGACACGCTCCCTGTCAAGTCCTTCCTTAGGGGTAGAATTACCTCGTGGGATCATAGTTCGGCTATACCTTTTAGTATCTAGAAGTAAAACTCATTAGTATAATCTTTCTTTCTGCATTAGTATAATACTTTCCACCGTTATTTTGACCTGAACTAAGTTATACGTCATCTTTGGTACTTAGATATTACTCCCAGTGGATTCGACCTTGTGACCACTATATCCCCGTTGACCCGATACTCTGTCGGTGAAAGTTAGCAGTTAATTATTTTGCTATTAGGTAGAAATCCAAATGCTCATGCGATAGCACTGAGAGCTCATATGGAATATCTGGAGGATATGCGAAAGCATAACTTGCAACTCATAGCTGAAGGATTACCTCCCTTACCGGTTAGCAAATTCGTGTCTCAAGTACCAGCTCGAACTGAGGTACAACCTACTATGAACCCGCCGAGGATTGCAAGGATGCATCGCGAAGAGCGGGAAGAAAGTAGCCATGCAACTTCTCAACCCACAAGGGTAAGGAATCTGCTCTAGCTCGCCTTGGGCCCGTGGTTGACGACCACGGTGCATCCCTCGAGCAAGGAAACCTTGAACAACCAGACTGCACCAGACATGTCCGAGCGCGAAGAGAGGGATAAGGAGAGTCCCAACACAAACAAGGTATTGTTCAACTTGCCCTGGAGGTCGTGGATGATTTGGCTCTAATGAAGAGACAGATCGTGGAGCTTCAGAAGGGGAAAAATGTCGGGAATCCAAGCCTACCTGGGGCACAAGTGTCCTACATCCGGATATTTTGGCAACAGCCCCCAGAGGATGTACGAATTACCCAAACTTTACTAATTATCATGGAACAACGGATCCTTTGGATTGATTCTCGGCTTTTCAGAGCAGAATAAGCATGTGCACGCCCAGTGAAGAGGCATGGTGCATCATCTTTGCGGGATCCATGCAAGACAGAGTGGCCTCGTGGATCCCCAGCTTGCCCCTTCCTCAATCTTGTCTTAGGATGATTTGGTTAGCAAATTCACAGCAGAGTTCAGGTCCGTGCGTAGACCCAAAAAGACATAAATCGACCTTCACGAGGTCAAGCAAGCGGAAAACGAGTCAACCTAGAGCTATTATGAGTGGTTTTATAAAGTCTACGAGGTGACAAGAGGTCTTTCTGGTCATGACTAGCTTTTAAACGGGGCTAAGTCCGGGCTACTTAAAGTCATACATTGCCTTGAACTCACCGCCCAATTTGCAAGAGATGTTCAATATGGCTAGAAAGTATGTCGAGACAGCCGGAAACAACGGCTCGTCATCCTCGCACAAGGGCAAACAACGGGCTGAGTGTAGTCCGCCCCGAGAGAGTCGTTGAAATCGGGAAAGGGATATCAAGAAACCCGAAAAATTCAAAGAGGAAAATTGGACACCTATCAGAGTCTCATATACGCAATTGATTTATGAGGTAAGAAATGAGTTGCATGATCCCTTCCCGATGAAGCCAGACAAACATCGCGATCAGTCAAACACTGTGAATATCATGAAGATAGAGGACACACCACGGAAGATGCCTACAATTAAAACGAGAGTTTGAGAAGCTACTCGCTCGAGGTTTCCACGAACGTTACGGAAGGGACTGAAGGGGCGCAAATCAGAATGATCGACAAGCCTGCCAATACGACAAAGAAATCCAAATAATCACAGAGGGTCCCCCCAGCAACAATCAGATTAAGCATAGAATTGGTTCCATAAACAAACATGTTGAGAAACCCACAGTCCTACGTGGAAATGAATAACCACTCTTCTTTACTCGTAGTGAGCTCGTGACTGCGACTAACGTGGAAGACTTATGTCTAAGCATTTCAGTGGTAACAAAACGATTTTGTGTTAATAGGTTGATGATTGACACTGGAGCATGCCGAGATTTTCTATATTACAATTGATATAAGGAGCTCGGATTCGGCGACTGTATTCTAAGGTCGCATAATGGCACCTTGAAGGGTTTCACGAACCACACAATTCAAGTCAAGGGGGCCATTGATCTAGACGTGCACATGAGAGACTACGCACCTTTTAGGACCGAAAATATAAGCTTTTTGGTCGTAGATCTCCAATCCAATTATAATAAGATCTTGGGAGCACCTGCTTTGAGGCAATTTCAAATGGTTGTCTCAATTCCCCATCAACGGGAAAATTTTTATGCCGATGATTGAATAGGGGTAGCGCTCAGTGACCCTGCGGCGGTCCTCACGTTTATTCAAGAAGCAAGGAAAGAAAGTAAGCGAGCCCGCACCGAGCAGCCAGACTCTAGAATGGGCAGTAGTATGGTCAACATGGTAGGCTAGTTCATCCTATCCGAAGTGGAATATGAGACCTTACAGGTCAGAGATGAGCCGGACTTCACGGACAACGACGAGTTGATCACGGTAGTCATTAACGATGCCTATCCCGACCAGAAGGTCAAAATCGGGGCTCACCTGGCCATGATTGAAAAAATGCCTTAATTGCCCAGCTAAAGGCAAACATGGATGCCTTTGCTTGGGTGGTAAAAGATATGAGGTGCATTGAGGTCACGATGCATTACTTGAGCATCGACCCCACAATCAAGCCAATACAGCAACGGGCTCGACAATTCATGCCGGAAAAGGAGATCGCGATCAAAATGAAGGTTGAAAAGCTTCTCCAAGCAAGCATCATCAAAGAGTTAGCCTATCCCACTTGGTTGGCCAACGTGGTTATGGTGAAGAAGCACAACGGCAAATGGAGAATGTGCGTAGATTTCACGGACATTAACAAGGCATGTCCGAAAGATCCTTACCAGTTGCCTCGGATTGATCGGCTAGTAGACTCCATCGCCAGATTTGATACCCTCAGTTTCTTAGATGCACATTCAGGGTATCACCAAGTGCACATAGCTGAGACCGATAAAGAGAAAACAACCTTCAGAGCTGTTGGGGGTCTATATTACTATGAAATTATGCCTTTCGGGTTGAAAAACGCGGGTTCGACAGTTCATAGATAGGAAGAAATATGGTGGCCTACCTAGACGAAATGGTCGTAAAATCTCCCTTAGGCGGTCACACCGCCGACCTCAGAGAAACCTTCCAGGACGTAAGGAGGCACTCAATGAAACTCAATCCAGCCAAATGCACATTTGGCGTCTAGGCCGGCAAGTTTCTTGGTTTCTGATCGCGTGTAAGTCACCAACATCAATATTACTAGAAAGAGTACTAGGTCAATCGTAGCATAGCAAGGGCGAATCAAGGTCGATCCCACAGAGACAATGCAACTCTACTATAAACGATTCTAATCTACCGAAGAAGATACATATATGGTCTATAGACATGAAAGAAATGTGGTATTCCTCCCTCTCTTCCTACCGATCTACTAATTTGGATTAGTTAATCCTTATGCTTAATTTTCCACATAATTTCCTTAAATCCAATCAGTTGAGATTTTAATTCAGTTTTAAGCTACGGTTACAACTCCTAACCCTGTCTACTCCGACCATGGTAGTAGTTATTCTATACGCCAGCTACCCTCTTTAATGAGTCCGTAATAGCCCATACCCATAAAGAACTAGAATTCCCAGTATTGAGTGCTAACTCATACCGCTAACCCGCCTAGGCAGCTATCAACACTGATTAGCACGTTCTTAGGGTCCATCAAGACAATGTCCTAACTAACACTTCACTATCAGTACTTCATGTTAATTTATGAATTACGAATACTAGATTGGCCAGACCTATTACTCGTTTTAATTATTTTTGTCAATC
This sequence comes from Gentiana straminea, assembly GCA_036785695.1. Lineage (NCBI taxonomy): Eukaryota > Viridiplantae > Streptophyta > Magnoliopsida > Gentianales > Gentianaceae > Gentiana > Gentiana straminea. Next base: position 2,676,645 of record JAVUPR010000367.1, read on the forward strand.
AACGTAGCTGACCCTGAGCCTCCATATCAGATTTTCTAAATCTTGCCTCGGTAAACCGATATAGACCGCCGGTTTACCAGGGGTAGCTTTTCCTATTTCTAGATCTACATCGCTCAATGCTTATTAATCTAAGTAAATTATGGGGTCGTTAAACATTCATATTAACTAAAACACATGAATACAAACAGATCTACCATATTAAAGACATAAAAGAACGTTCAAAGCTTCATACCATCAACAATGGAGATCTAGCTTGATCCACTCAAGCTAGAGATGGTGAGGAAGGGAAGGAAAACCGAAAATAAACTTCAAAAGTTTGGAAGAACTTTATTTCATCAAATTGTATAATGTATATAATAAAAGATGGAATATAATTGAGTGCTTATGTAATCATCAGTTTATGCGGTCATATAGATACAATAGCCGACTTACGACTCTTAGAAACCCTAACCGACCTAGTAAAGGTGGAAGAATCGATTTCTTGCTCCCCAAGACCCTCGGTTTATCGGGCCTAGCCCACGGTAAACCGAGCTTTCAATTCTTCTTTTTCTCTGGCAGATCTCTTCTTGGACTTTCTCTACTTGGCCTAATGCTTCTCCCTCTGGTCCAGATTCGTCTTCCATTTCAACAGATTCGGTACATACTGAAAAGTACATAAACACGACAAAACAGTACCAAACCCTCAGGAAAATAAAACAGATGCAGAATTACGGAGCTAGGAACATGCATATAGCATTTAACACATATTCAATATGATAACGAGCCTATCTATCCTCTCTTAAGCATAATTCGAGGTGAATAAAGATATAATTAATGGTACAATTTAGAGCGTTTTCAGTTTCATGGTTAGTTGTCATGGAATCGAGGCTAATCCCGAGAAGATCCAAGCACTCCTGAACATGCGAGAGTCGACCGCAATCAAGGAAGTACAAAGGCTTTATGGGAGGATCATTGCTCTAGGTCGGTTCATATCTAAATTAGCTGAGAAGTGCCTTCCTAAGGCAATAAGACATTCTCCTAGGAAGAAGAGTGCTCCATGGCCTTTCAGGCCCTCAAAGAATATCTCGGATAGCCACCTCTTCCAGTTAGTCCTGCAGCGGGAGATGTTTTATTTTTGTACTTGGCGGCCTCAGACCGGGATGTAGCCGCCGTCCTTGTGAAGGAGACCGGAACTCTCCAAAATACCGTCTACTATGTTAGCAAGGCTCTCAGTCCGGTGGAGAGTCGTTACTTTAATATAAAGAAGTTAGCCTGCTCGCTTGTTATCACTGCCCGCAACTTTAGAGGCTACTTACTTCACACACTATAATCGTCTTAACTGATAGTCCCATGCGTCAAATATTGCACAAACCCGACCTTTCAGGTCGTCTGCTTCGATAGGCTATTGAAATCACAGAATTTGACATTTAATATCAGCCAAGGAAAGCGATCAAGGCTCAAGCCCTTGAAGATTTTATCATCGATACGAGTTTCACCTCAAATCAATCAACATCGCCCACACAGAGTGAGCCGCATCGAACCCACAAAGACCTGCTTATTGCTGGTATTTATACGTCGATGGGGCTTCTAACCGAAATGAGTGTGGAGCCGGAATCATTCTATCTGAACCCGGCACAACAGACGAGATAGAGAAAGCCCTTAGGTTCGAGTTTCCGGCCACCAACAATCAAGCCGAGTATGAGGCAGTAATTGCCGGACTTGATCTGGCCAGAGAGATGAAGGTACAAAATGTCGAACTCTACTGTGATTCCCAACTCATCGTTGAACAAATCACAGGGGGGTACGAAATACGGTACGACATCCTAGAAAAATATCATGAGATTGTCCAACGAATGAGGAATGACTTCAACTACTGCGAGTTCATCCAAATTGGCAGAGAGGACAATGAGAGGGCTGATTATCTCTCCAGGCTATCCTTGGAGAAAGAAATTGTTGATCTATCAATAATGGTGCAATATCTATCCACCCCCGCAACTGAAAAATCAGAAATCATGCATATTGACTCACCAGCGCCGGTTTCATGCTAGATAGATGAGATTCGAGTATACATTGAATCGGGCATAATGTCAAACATTGTCAGTCTTCTATAGCGTATCTTCAGGGTAATGGTAAAGCCAAGGCCGGCAACAAGCAAATCATCAAGATGTTAAAGAAAAGTATACGTGAAAAGACGGGCAGATGGGTTGATGAGCTACCCACTATTCTTTGGGCCCTCCACACTACAATTAAAACCCCCACAGGGGAAACCCCATTCACTTTAACCTATGGGTCAGAGGCTATGACGCCCATCGAAATGGCTCTCCCAAGTATCAGAGTGGCCAAGTACAATCTAACAGATAACCTCGCCAACAGGAAGGTCGAACTTGACTTGGCCGAGGAAAAAAGGATAACGACTTATCTAAGATTAGTTAACTACAAACAGATCGCGAAGCGGCACCATGATAAATGGATCTGTGAAGCGGCACCATGATAAATGGATCCATGATCATTCTTTCAAAGTTGGTGATTTCGTTCTACGAAACAGGAAGGCCGATGGCCTCCAGCCCGACAGGGGCAAGCTTACGACGAACTGGGAAGGACCCTATCAGATCTCAAGAGAGGTTAAGAAAGGGACTTACATTCTCAATGATCAAAATGGTTATGAGCTCAATCGACCATGGCATGCAGATAACCTCAAGAGATACTATATGTAACGTTCGGCTAAGGATATGGTGCCACTCTTGTTTCCAACATGAGTCCGCTTTCTTTTTTCTAGGGTTATGGCTATCCTCATGTTTACGACATGAGTGGTTAAAGCTTTCTTGTAAATTTTCAACTCAATAAAAGGCGAGTTTTCTTGCGCTTTTACTTCCGATGGTTTATTTTCATCTCAAATATGTTCTCTAATTTTATGAGCCTGATTTTTCAGCAAAATATCCGCATGTGCGACCTCAAAACTTGCGGAAACCGGAGACCATATCTTCTAATGAGCCCAAGTAAGCAGGCGTTTAAATAGAGGTATGATTATTTTTAATAAATCTACAAAGGCCGAACCTAGATCTTATTAAAAACAAAAGGGCCCGTATGCCTCCAAGAGCGATTTTGACTCAAAAGACATCGTATTTTCGAGCAAAATAGAGAATACTCAAGCTTTAACATGTGAGCACAATCAATACTTGGACAAAATCATAAATAAGAAGAAAACATTAATTCAATCAAAGGCCATACAGCAGCCACCACATCATTCAAAGTTACTAAGTTATTACAGACAACGATCAAAGAAACAAAAGTTTAATGTTACAACCCAAAGTAAGATGAAAAGAAAGATAAAGCTATCACTGCTGGATCTGCTCCCTCTTGGGCACCCTTGATTCATCATGAACATTCTTGCCTTGAAGAGAAGAATGTAAAAGGGAGTCAACTTGGCTACCAGCGGGCACAGCCTCAGCTTGAGCAATACCATTGGAGGACTTCTCAATCTTGGCCTGCAAATTGTCAGCGATAACAGGCGGAGGACTACATGGTTCTTTGCCTTCTTCAGCCCGACTTTGAGCAATGGCTTCAAGTTCTTCAACAGTGAAGGGGATTTTTGAATGGAAGGGCAACATGTGATCATCATATTGGTCGAGGAAAGACAAATCCTCTAAAACACTCACGGAAGGGGCGTCATTCCCCTGAGCCCAGCGGACACAGCGGGCTAAGTGAAAAAATCCTTCATCACAACCCGCCAGGCCGTTAGCCTCAAGAATCTTATTAAACGCGTCGGATATTCAGAAAGCATCAACTACTACCACCCTCGCGGCTACCCTAGCAGCTTCCATCTTGACCTTCAAATCGGACTCGGGCTTCTTCACTCTTTCCTTGAGAACGGCCTTCTCCTTCGCCCACAGCTGTCCAGCCCGATCAGCACTTGCCTTGAGCTCATCAATTGTCTTGTTGTACTCAAGGGATTCTTTCTCAGCTTTGGACTACAACTCGATCCGAGCTACTCCATGGCCTCAATTTCATCTAGGCATTTCTTCCTCAACGCTTCAAGATCGCTCGCCGCGGTCCCAGCTTTTAGATTTAGCTCAGAAACATTTCATTCAAGATGTTCTACCTTCTCCAGGGCCTTGACCAAGTCTCGCTCCATCTCATTGCCCATGCGATCAGAATGGGGAATGGAACCGTTCAACTACAAAATAAAGGGAGAACAATACAAATGAAACAGGGAAAGGAATCAAGGAAATTTATACAAGTATTGACTAACCAGAGCAGTGAGCATGCCAGCCACACCCACTAAGTCTTGGCGCCTCTACAGGAAGCCCTTTGGGGGACTCAATCGATCCCTCAGCATCGTGTTAGCACCAATTCCTTTCTTGATCGCCATCACCAACTCATCCATGCCGTCTAACTTTAAGTTCCGTAGTTGAAGAACCAAAGCAATAGCATCGGCTAAGATCACAGCCTCGGCCTCCGTCTTCGGCAGTGTGAAACCCTCGGACAATCAAGGTTCGCGACCAGAGGCGGACCGGGAAGCAGAAGCCGTATGAAGCTCAGTCACCGATTGAATGTTAGACTGACTGACGATCTGATGCAGGGTCTTCTTTGCCGCTTCGGCCACCACTTTGCCCTTCACAGCGGGATGATCCTTTGGCTGGGATGGAACTTTAGATTTCTTTAGATCACCCTCTTCGACGTCCTCATCAATCACAAGGGTCTCTTTCCTATTCATGCTAGCGAGTTGCAGGGCGCCACTGCTAGAAGCGGCCACATTCTTCCCTTTGATTTTTGGATTCGGCAACGGCTCCCTCCGGGATGACCAAAGGAATCTTGGGCATCTCACTCCCCTTTATTTCCGCAAGCTGTCTCGCCCTCTCAACCTCGCCGATGGTCTGCTTATCGGTGACTTTCTTGCGGATACTGTTAACATTCGGCATATCTTCAGATTAAAGAGTATGTTAATACAAATATCACTATGGAAACAGATAGCGATCATATTAACAAGAGCTGGAAAAATAAAGCTAATTACACACAGAAAAGGTTGTTACCCAACTCATCACATTTCTCAGGATCGCCCTTACATACGACACACTGTGAAGGGAAGCACGCAGCATGATGACATTCATGGTACCAATTTGAATCACATGGCAGGGGCTCAACTCTAACCAATGGCTCTCTAACCTCGGACCCAGGGATTCCAGTGGCCCGACTAAATAGCTCGGTCAAGTCCAATAGAGCCCGCAAACTGAAAGTCCATTTCTGATAGAGAGGATTTTCATTGAACCCCAAAGTTTTTTGTATTCGTTGGATGAGCTTTTTATCATCATCTTGCTCTTTATACGTCTTGATCTCCTCTGTAATTGATAAGCCTAGCCGAAAATTCTAAGCGGCCATCAAACACTCGACTTCACTCGCATACATCGTGTGTTCCAACCGGATACCTTCTCCGAAAGATCAAAGAATAGTTGACAATCATGCCTTCGCAGACCTAGTTGTCCCCTCTTATTAAGCCTAGATAGGGTGTAGAAATAATTGAAAATGGGCAGACTGGGCTCGCCGCCGGACAATCGGCACACGATGATGAAACCTATCAAAACTCTCGCTAGCCCGAGAGAAAGATCGCAAGGAAGGGTTCTTGTAACCGTCATAAACCTCACCAAGAAAAGGTCAAAGGGTGGTCGGAACCCGGCCACAAAATGATTGTAACGAAGAAAGATATAATCCCTTGGGGATCGACAACAAAACCTCTGGCTAGTCCTATCCCTCTCACTACCACTGCTTAGCGATTTCCTTATCAAAGGCCTTCTGGTTTTTGAGCTCGTTAAATCCTTCATCCGTGTACTGTTTCAGAGGCCGGGGATTCTTCTCCTTAGCTTGCTTCCCTCGACCAGCTCGGGCCGCCATCTCACTCAAAACAAACCTTGGCGAAGCAGATCCTGTCGAGAAGTCTTCAGAGCCTAATTCAGTCTCAAGTTGCGCTGCGAACTCCATTAAAACCTGTTCGCCAGGGTCCACATCGTCGGGCCCGTACTTCATAGCTTTTCCGTTTTCATCGTCACTAGGAGTGCGTTCATAGGACATCCTAAAAAACACAAGGGCGAGGTGGATAATCAATCACCTAGACTTGAAAGTCGGGGCGAAACAAGCATGTCCGCATATTTTGACACCTCGCCTTTCTATTTCCCCGCCAAAACTTACGAAACTAAAGCTTAAACACCACCAAGGGAATCAAAAGGAGGACTAAAGGCTCAAAATTTCCAGGCAATCAAAGTAACGTGAAATCTAAACACATTTAGAACAATTCCAAAGACAAATTCAAACATCTACAAAAGGTACCACCTTTCCAAAGGCGTCTCAAGTGACGGTTCGAGTTCAAAATGCAAGTAGGAGAAAATTATTTTAAATCTACCCAAACCTCAATAAAATGGTTGACAATCTATACATTTAGCAAGCATTTACAGCACGAAGCAACTTACAAGAACAAAAATAGAAGAAAATTGATTTTTACCTAGAATCCGAGGATCTTTCTGGGTTGAAGGTTTGATGAGTGGCCGGAAAATTCAAAAATTTGCCGGAAATTGCTTATTTCAACCGGAAAGTGCTACCACTCCACCAGAATCTTCTTAAAACGCTCGGATTCTTCAAGGGGTCGCTGGAGATTTAAGCCAAGAGAAAGCGAAAAGTGTGAAAAGTGTTTTTAGGTTAGGGGTTGCTTCTTTATATAGGCAGCCCGGGAAGCAAACCGTCGCACCTTGTAATTTGAAATTCAAATCCGACAACTGACGCAGTTATGGAGGAAATCTTCAGCCAATCAGAACACCCGACCTTTCATGTCAACCGTCGCGTCAGTTACGAAACCGAGGTCACACGTCGAATAATGGAAAATCGCTATAACCGCTTACAGCTTCAAGTCTGTCCGCTTAATAGCGCAGCGTTCATGTTTGTCCGCTTCATAGCGCAGCACCCTGCAAAGAGTCGCTTTATACCATAAAGTTGCTTAACCTGCCAATCTCAAACCTCGGTTCAAAGCATGTCTGCCCTACATGCACAACACCTCTCGGCAAGACGATCACGTCAGGACAACTGATCTAAGCCCCGATACTACCATAATTGGCATCATCTAACGGAGCTTACAGGGCCGTAGTATATGGAGGCGCTTACATCTCTACTCCCCGCCTAACTTTAGTGAATAGTTAAGGCATGGAGTATGGGGCATTGATATACCAAACCCGAACATGGTCCGTCAAACACGTTAAGGATCCGAGTCCGCTGTCAAATCTCAATCCAAGACCGCCCTCGCCGCCAGTTCACCTGGCGGTAAGCCGATCTTCAGGTCATCTCTCCAACGCGCCTTGCGCAGGATCAAGGCTAGGGGCCGAACACGCTGCCTCTAGTCCGCAGTCCGGTTACACAGAACGTGCCTGCATCCATCAGGCAAACATGATCTATACTTGACGTTGACAAATGCAAGGCTGATTGTACGATCAAGAGGACGGCATGGGGACCAACAAACACGAGTGTCCAATCTTCTTATCATTTATATGTGTTATCGCAATTAGCTTATTCGTCATTAATGATCCGTCTATAAATAGAGGCACTTTGTAACCCATAAAAGTATCGATAATTGAATACAAGCAGAGCTACTCTGGCAATTTGTCGAGTAACGTGTCCGCATTCATATTAAACGTGTCCGTCACTGGAAACTTCATATTGTTCATCATCTCCATCTCCTTTCACCGTGAAAATCATTATAATCTTGCCAGACATCCACTTCATACGCTTGATAATGAACCCGTGATATTTCCGATGATATCAATATGTAACAAATGTATTATTTGGTTGTGTCTACAAGTGAGACTAGTAGAGTGATATGAGCGAGTGAAACATATGTGTTATTATGTTTGTTTGACTTGCCCTATGATATTATTATTATTATTAATGATAACCCAGTGATATACATTGCATGTGTAGATTCGATGCTTCTACCCATTACTAAGTACGTTTGTACTTATCCTTTTAGTATGTTGTTTTCCCCACCCCGAGAAGGTGGTTTTATTGTAATTTGAGTTCGAGATTGCTTAAGAGTGATTCCCGAAGTCGCAGCTGTGGAAGTAAATCTTTCTCTTAATTCGTTGTATTAATGGTATAAAATCTTCCCTTATCCTTTTGTAACAGATTGAGATAGTTATACCTTTGGTTTGTAAAGAAAGAGTTGTAATAGTTCAATGCATATTCAATCTTGTGTATTATACCCTTTTCGGATGTTGTTTTAGTTGCAGTCCGTGTTACTTGTTGGTCGTTGTAATAAGCTTTTAAGCTTCCCGAGTCTATGTTTTCCTTTTCCGCTTGTTCTCTGTTATTTATATTTATTATATATGTGTCGGGCATCTTTTTCCGGTTAAGGGCTCGGTATCCGGATCAGGGTCGTAACATAAAGTGTTTGATTTTGCCGGTGTTTCACGTTGGTGCTCAAGAAATTTATGGATGTGATATGAAGACTTGAAGAACAATAAAGAGGTGAGCTCGTTGTCGACGAATCGCTAGAGTGTATTTGCTTTTTGTATTAATCGATCGTCTTTTTGTGTTACATGTGCCGCTATTTAGAGGCGTGAGTTTAATGACGGTAATTAAAGTATGACAAGACATAATTAATCTACAAAGCTATCGAGGGCATCTGAAAGGGCGAGCTTGATACTTAGTCATTTATTAGTGTCCTCATCTTGTAATCGTCTTGTCTGAACTCTGTTGGCCTTGATAAGCGGGCTTGACCCGAGCTGGCGGATTGATGGCTGGAGGGCGGACTGACCGCCCCCCGTGCATCATACCGTGTTGTATGTGATGGGTTGAAGGCTTTGCTAATCGACGCCCGTTTCCTAGACAATGATAAGAATCGTAAAGGCATGAGGCAGGGTGGATTATACCCGACCCAGTCCGGCTTATGTCGGTGCGGACTAGTTGGACCGATGACCCTATCCTTTATGGGCATATGTACATGCCCAATGTGGATCCGCTGGCTCTTTTGCGGTTTTGGCATATCATACGTGTTGGTACACCAAGCTATAGCGTGCTGCTTCGTGGTCTTACATTACCTTAAACCGTGCTACTTCTTTCATGTAAATGCCAACTCATAAACACCCAACTCCATCATATCCCTGAACTACTATAGGTATCATGCAGAAATTGAAATGATCATAAACAAATTCAGATACATTAAATACACGTTAAACAAAAAATGAGCCGAACCGACCGGCAGGACCCACCTGGGCCACTTTCCCGAGAGCATATGTCGGGACAACACACAAAATGTGCATGTTTGCTCCGGTTTTTCTCTATTTACCAAGTATCCTTGCCCCACGTGCATTTAATTTTTTCCGAAATTCCGATTACCAAATTTGCAGAAAGCATTGTAAAAGAAATTTAATTAAAAACAACCGTATACATTAATCGAGGAACCTCTTTACCTCTTAATAGATATTGAATTAAAGATATTTTTAATTAGTATAATGACTTTTCTTTTCCCTTAAGTCATTACGATATTTGAATAAATAATTTAATAATAACGAGTAAATTCCAAGATAACTATTTTACCCTTACATGAAACACGGGGTTTTGCAACCGTCACTTGTCTCTGCCCGCTCTAGGTCTGTGTTGAAATAAAAGGGAATTGTTCTTAGAAGAATTTGAACCAACCATGGCCAGAAAAAAAAAATAAATAAATAAATAAAATAAATAAAATCCAGGGTTCAAACGAGCAATGAGACTTCCATCGGTCAACAACTGAGACTGAATTTTAGGCCAAGTCATGGATCTAACTTAGAGGTAATATTAATAGTAGTGGACTCATACTCTTTGTCTATGCTTCATAGTGGGACAAGGATTAACTCAAACTTGGTTATACGATAACCAGTTGAGGCTACTTTATCAGAATATGACTTCATTTCTACCAAGAAATCAGCCATATATTTGGATCCCTTTGATGTCTTGGTCAAGGCATTTTTATACTTCAACATCTTAGCCTCTAACTGACTTAAACAAGCTAGCTCCCAAAATTTGGCATATTCCTATGTTATAGAGCACTTTACTACCTCGAGTAGTAGTAGAGCATGCTCTGTCATAAAGCTTAATAGCCATCTCATGAGCGATTGATCCAATTGCTATAGGTTTCTGAATTGCGAGAAAGATTTCCAAAACCAGAATGATTCCCTAAGTCAGATCGTCCAGGTGGTCCTTCAAACAGATGGTCTTCTAGTTTGTGACCGCTAATAATAGGTAACACAATTACAAAGCAAGTAATTGTTACGGTCCAATTTCATAGTGCATGTCTGAGTAAGATAGCCACTAAATAGAGGAAATGGTTTAGAATTTACCATTAGTGGTGTAGCCTGCTGAGGCAGATTGGTTCTAAACAAGGATGAAATTTGATCAACCTAATTAATGTTATTGAAGAGTGGATCAGATATCGGTCCATGCATCCAAGGATAAGTTTGACCTAGGTATGATCAGATCTCTGGTGACAGCTGGAATGGTGGGAATCCAGTCAAAGATTAGATTGCAACTAGAATATGACAAGTGTTTATGGGCATATAAGTAAATAACTGATATACCCGAACTGGATTGGGGCCCTGTTCATCTAGATTTGGCCTATTTTCATAGCCCAATAACAGATTTTGGGCTTTTATCCCTCAGTCCGCAATTCCTAAGCCGGATCCTACCCGCCGTTCATAAGCCGGGTCCTGTCCGCTAACCATAAGCTGGATCCTGTCCGCTGGCCGTAAGCCGGACCCCTACACTCTGTGTGATTTCTACCCATATGGTCAAGATGATATCAAGATAAGGAAAAGATGAGTCCGACCTACAACGAGTCCGCTGTCCGCCATACTTATCCATACACCTGGGCGGTCCACTTGTATTTATTTATATGATTATCTTTAATCAGATCCATTTAATTGTCTTGTCATGAACAGTAGACCGACTTAGTCCTAGCCTATATATATGGGATCACAATGTAATAGAAAAGAGGCCAAGAACTAATACAAACAGAGCTACTCTGTCAATTCGTCGAATCAATTCAATCCAACAGCCGAGTTCTTATTATCCGCCACCTTCTCCCCGGAGAAATCACGAATACATAGCCAGATATCCACAAAATATATCTGTTACCGTAAATCTGGTATTCACCGCAATATCAGTTGGCTCCATTACCGGGAAACTCATCATCATTCTGCTTCTTAGGATCATTTACTCCACCGCAAAGACGATTTCACGGCGTCGCCGGCGAAAGGAATTTGGTAAACTCATCAGAAGCGGCTCAACTTGAAGGAACGTCTTCAACACGTCTGCAAACTCGCACACAAGTCCCTCTCAATACCCAGGTTGGTATATACACTTCTAGTCAGTTTCAGATCCTCAAGTAACACAAAAAACATTTGGCTGTCAAAGTCATCTGGAAAAAGTATCAATTTGGGAGCTTGGAGGGTATCCATATCAGCAAAATATCTTAGTCCAATCATGACTGGCGGGAAAAACATGATACCTGCTATACCGACTAAGGCATGCAATCAAGGCCCTCCACGTGGAGCGAACACGTCGCGTGGGGAGGCGAGCAGGAGGGTCATGTCCGATGGGGCCGATGCCAGACATGACCTCACGCCCGATATGCGAGCCTACATCTGAGAAAGGACCCGAGCTCACGAAATACATAAGGCGGCACTTAGAAAAAACAAAAGGAAAGGCATCATTGGGATCCCTAATCCGAATGAGGAACAAGAGGCTGTTTTAGCAGGGGGGACCGCCCCCACAGCAAAGTTCTCACTCAAAAGCTCTTCAAGCACACATGGAGTACGTTGAGGAAATGCGTCCGGGTAACATGCTACTTATGGCGGAGGGTCTACCTCCCTAAACCATCCGCAAGTTTATATTCCCTCTGCCCGCACCAACAAAGGTGCAACCCCCTCTACATCCGCAAAAAAACGAACCAACCTCAGCGGTCAGAAAGAGAAGAAAACAGTCATGCCACCTCAATACCTAAAGAGGGAAGGAAATCAGCTTTAGTTCGTCTAGGGCCCATGGTCAACGATCGCAGTGCAGCCCCAGGACGACCTAAAAATCCTCGACAGGTCCGCACCCGCGTAGAGGGGTAAGGAGAGTCACAGGACGAGGAAAGTTACACCCCGCTCCCACCTATCCCAGAAAATCAGGATGAGATGGGTATAATGAGAAAACAGATAGAGGAGTTGCAGAAGAGTACGGAGGGAACGAAAGTAAATCCGACTTGGGGTACCAGTGTCCTCCACCCCAACATCTTGAAAGCGGCTCCAAGAGGGGGCACTCACTACCCAAATTTCACCAACTATCATGGATCTATGGATCCTTTAGATTGGCTTTCAACTTTCCAAAGCAGGATCAGTTTGTGCACGCCTAGCAGTGAGGCATGGTGTATAGCTTTTGTGGGGTCAATGCAGGATAGAGCGGCGTTGGGTCCGCGGTTTTCCTCCGGGTTCAATTTTATCTTGGGATGATCTGATCAACAAATTCATATCAGAGTTCAAGTCAGTGGGAGGGCCGAAAAAGACACATATCGACCTGCATGAGGTAAGACAGGGGGAAAATGAGGGTACCCACAACTACTACGAACGGTTTTACAAAGTGTATTAATTGACAAGGGGTTTAGCGGACAACGTCGTGATGAGCAGTTTCGAAACAGGGCTGAATCCTGGTTATCTGAAATCCTACTTCGCTCTGACTCCACCCTCAAACTTACATGAGATGCTGAGTTCAACAAGAAAGTATATCGCAACTGTGGGAAACGAAGGAGCGTCTTCGTCCAGCAAGGGCAAACAGAGGACTGAGCGTAGTCCGCCCCGAGATAGCCGCAGAAATCACGAAAGGGATGGTAAAAAGCCCTAGAGGTTTAAGGAAGAACACTTCACACCTCTCAGAATCTCATACACTCAGATGCTTAATGAAATAAGGGACGAGATCCCCGAGCCTTACCCTATGGTTCCGGATGCACGCCGCGACACTACCAAGTATTGCGGATATCACAGAGACAAGGATCACACTGTTAGTAATACCATCCGCAGCGGAAACGATTTAATGGATCTAGATCTATAAACTACACGTAATAAAATAACTAGATCTATATCTACAAGGGGGTTGTAGAACATACCTCTTGGATCTCAAAATCCAAGTTGAAGAACCGCAATAGGATGAACGAAGGAAAGCGTGAAGAGCACCACGATCTTCCGCACGTGTGATCCAAGCAATTCCCGGTGGAAGGAATTCTCGACTCGAACCCTTCCGATATGCTACCCGGAAAAAACTCCAAGATTTCTCCCCTTGTCTCCCCTTGGCCGAAATTTTCTTTCTCCTCTCTAAGAGGTGAAAGTCGAAAATTGTAGTGTGTTATTTGGCTTGGGAGAACTCTCTTTATATAGGAGAGTAAAACTTAAGCCCCAAGGATTTTATAATTAATACAAAATCAATTATGATAATCCTATTAAATAAAAGATAATCCCATAATATTCTAGAACAAATCTAGGATAATATTTATCTTTATTTCTTTACCATAAATATTTATCCAATAAATATTTTATGCACATGTCTTATTAATACACAAGAAACTAATTCTTGTTACCAAAAAATATGCATGTGGCGTGAATTGTATCTTTAATTGACCTAGTCAATTAATTTTTGTCATACACACTAATTTGCCAATTATTATGGAAAATATATTTTCCACTTATTTTAATTATTTAGTTCCAACTAATTAAATAGTCACTAAACAATTAATTCACATATCGTTTTAATAAAGTCCAATAAGAACTAAATTAATATTATTAGGATTCGACGTCCGAGAATAGCTATGCTTTATATTAGGAGGCACGTCGGGGACCATGGACTAATAATCGGCCGGCTCCGATAAATCAAATAAATAATTATAGAATAATTATATTCGATAAATCAATCACAGAATATGCCACCATAATCCCGTGATCGCACTCCTCCGATTATGAGATTATATTTATCTCCTCACGAGAATAATAATAAGCGTCCATTGATATAATCATTACATATGGATTAATCCTCCATAGACTCGTTCATTCTAAATCGGGAAGTTACCGTTAACCCTTTTTAGAACCTCTTATCCTTATTTACCATTAACCCCCTAGTGATCAATTAATTCATACAACTCACTTTGGTGATCAATCGGTGTGATATGAACTCGCGCGATCGATCAGTTTCTAGGATTAACAAATAAGGAAACTGTCTATCTACTTCCATAAATGGAAGGAATGGATTCCGTATCTGTGATAACACAGACTACTCACTCAATCCAGTACAATGCCAAGATGGGGTAATTCAGACCACAGACTCGGTGTAATCCTTAACCGTCAAGTCAAACCTCATGCGATTCAAGCGGTTGATTGTGATCACCTCGGGATTAAGATATATCCATAAATATGATCATCCATTGATTCGATAAGACTTCTCGATTACGGAATTATATCGTGAACTCTAATCAAATCGGTCCAGCCCTATATGATATATCTATCATATATAAATGCCCCATTAGGTTCTCTTAACCGAAAGTCCGGATAAGACAATCACACCAACCGTGTTCGGGCGCATTAATAGCACGTTAAAGGAGAGACCCGATACTCTCGATTAACTTCACTACGGGCTAATTGTATTTTAAGTACATCTTCACTAACTCAATCCTCCCGTGTATATACCATACACCGAGTTAAGTGATTACATAAACGATATACTTAGGGTTTTTTGTAGTGTAAATACTATTGTCACATCGGTGATTATGAGAATAATAAATATGAATAATAACGTCAATTCATTTATTAAATAAAACAATTACAAAAATTGTCTTTCGGACATCACACCTAACAATCTCCCACTTGCACGAAAGCATGTGATTAATTGTTTTAGAGCACACCCTATTATTTAAAATACAACAAACTACACACACCACAGATGAATGCATACAATTCAAGCGATTGCACAAGCCATCCAGTACGATAGGCAGATCCGAATGATAACGGAAACTCCTCTCAGCAATAATCAAATCAAAAGCCGCATCGGCAATATAAACAAACACGTGGAGAAGCCAGCTGTCCTGCGTAGGAACGAGCAACCCCTTGCTTTTACCCGAAGCGAGCTGGTGACTTCCGTGAATGTAGAAGACATGTGTCTTTGCGTATCAGTGGTAATGAATCGGGCATGCGTCAATCGGGTAATGATCGATACGGGAGCATGTCGAGACATCTTATATTACAACTGCTTCAAAGAGTTGGGATTCGCTGACTCCAACCTGAGGCCGCATAATGGCACCCTTGAGGGCTTCACCAATCATAGAATAGAAGTCAAAGGGGCCATCGACCTGGACGTACAAATGGGGGATTACGTTCCCTTCCGAACAGAAAATGTAACTTTTCTTGTGGACAATCTCCAGTCGAATTACAACATGATAATCGGAACACCAGCGTTAAAGCAGTTTCAAATGGTCACTTCTATCCCGCATCAGCGGGCAAAGTTTTACGTCGCGGACAGGATCGGAACGTCGATCAGTGAGCCCGGAACTGTCCTCACTTACATACTTGAAATGAGGACTGGGAACAAGAGAGCCCGCATCGAGCAGCCCGATGACATGGAGAACATCAACATGATCAGGGTAGTTGGGGAACCTTCGCCTGTCAAAGTGGAATGTGAGACTTTACAAGTCAGGGATGAGCCCGACTTCACAGTGGTGGATGAATTGGTCGAGGTAATCATTAACAACGAATACCCCGACCAGAAGATTAAGGTAGGGGCTCGGCTGAGTCTCTCAGAGAAAGAAATTTTGATTAAGTTACTCAAGTAAAACCTAGATGCATTTGCCTGGGTAGTGAAGGACATGAGAGGAGTTGAGGCCGACGTCGTCCTACATCATCTCAACGTCGACTCTACATTTAAACCAATACAACAGCGAGCACGGCAATTTACAATCGAAAAAGAGGCTGCGGTAAGGTAGAGGACGGAAAGCTTCTTCAAGATGGAATAATAAAGGAGCTAGCATATCCCACATGGTTAGCGAATGTGGTGATGGTGAAAAAACACAACGGTAAGTGGAGAATGTTCGTCGACTTCATGGAAATCAACAAAGCCTGTCCGAAAGATCCTTATCAACTTCCAAGGATTGATCGGTTAGTTGATTCTATTGCCGGGTTTGAAACTTTGAGCTTCTTGGACGCATATTCGGGGTACCATCAAGTACGGATGGCTGAGCCCGACAAAGAAAAAATGGCTTTCAGAGCTGTTGGGGGCCTATACTACTATGAGATGATGCCCTCCGGGCTGAAAAATACGGGTTCGACTTATCAGAGGATGGTCAACAAAGTTTTCAGTTCGCAGATTGGAAGAAGCATGGATGCTTACATAGATGATATGGTCGTCAAGTCAAAAGGTGACGGTCATGCCATCGACCTCCAGGAAACCTTCAATAATGTCCGCAAGCACTCAATGAAACTCAATTCGGCCAAATGTACATTTGGTGTCCAGGCAGGTAAGTTTCTCAGGTTTATGGTTAGTCTTCACGCATCGAGGCTAATCCAGAAAAAATACAGGCTTTTCTCGGCATGCAACAACCCACGACCATCAAAGAAGTACAGAAGCTCAATGGCAGAATCATCGCGTTGGGTCGCTTCATCTCAAAATCGGAAGAGAAATGTCTCCCTTTCTTCAAAATACTCAAAGGTGACAAGACCTTTTCGTGGAGTGCAGAGTGCTCGCAGGGGTTTCAAACTTTGAAGGAAGCCACCTCTTTTGGTTAGCCCTGTAGAAGGATATGTCTTGTTTTTGTACCTGGCGGCCTCGGACCGGGCTGTTGCCGTCGTTCTTGTCATGGAGGCCGGAACCCTCCAAAACCCCATTGATTATGTAAGCAAGGCTCTCAGTCCGGTGGAGAGTCGCTATTTTAATGTTCAAAAATTAGCCTACTCGCTTGTTATCGCTGCCCAAAAACTCAGGGGCTACTTTACTTCGCACACTATAATTGTCTTAACGGATAGTCCAATGCGCCAAATCTTACATAGGCCCGACCTTTCAGGTCGACTGCTCCGATGGGCTATCGAAATCACTGAGTTTGATATTCGGTATCTGCCCAGGAAAGCTATCAAAGCTCAAGCATTTCCAGATTTTATTGTTGAGACAAGTTTCAGCTCGCCACAACCAAGTTCGCCTGTACCCCTTGGGCCCGCTGCGGCCCCGAATAAGCCCGATCAATTTTGGCAGCTATATGTTGACGGGGCATCAAGTCGAAATGGTTGTGGGGCCGGTGTTATTTTAATGGAACCCGGAACTACAGAGGAAATCGAAAAAGCTCTGAGGTTTGAGTTCCCGGCCATGAATAATCAAGCCGAGTATGAAGCAGTTATAGCCGGACTTAAGCTTGCAAAGGAGCTGAAAGTGAAAATTGTTGAAGTCAACTGTGATTCTGAACTCATCGTCAACCAAATCTCAGGGGACTATGGGACGCGTTGTGGCATCCTCGAAAAATACGGTGAGATTGTCCAACGATTGAGGGACGGCTTCAACTATTGTGAATTAATCAGAGTTCAAAGAGAGGATAACGAGCGAGCAGATTATCTGTCTAAGCTATCTCTTGAGGAGGAAATTGCAGATCCTTCAATAATGATAGAGTATTTTGCGGTACCGCCATCGAAATAACAGAAATCGTGGAGATCGATGCACCAACGCCGACTCCGTGTTGGATTGACGAAATTCAAGCTTATATAGAATCGGGCACCTTACCTGCTGAGTCAGATAAATCTCGTGCACTCAGAAAAAGAGCGGCCAGGTACGTTATAAATGACGGAACGCTTTACAGAAGGTCCTCCACGAAGCCTTTGTTACGGTGTGTTCGAGAGGATGAAAGCAAGAAAATACTTATCGAGCTTCATCCAGGAGTGTGTGGGGGCCATCCCGCTAGTCGCTCCTTGGCCCAGAAGGTTATCATAGTGGGCTATTATTGGCCGAAAATCCTTAAGGATTCAGAGAAGCTAGTCAGAGAATGTCCAGAGTGCCAAAAACATGCGGACATCCCAAGAATACAGTCGGTTGAACAGAGCAATGTGGTCGCGTCTTGGGCTTTCGACATGTGGGGACTCGACCTCATCGGACCATTCCCGCCTGGAAGGGGCGGATGCAAAGTTATCATAGTGGCTATAGACTATTTCACAAAATGGATCGAGGCCAAGCCTATGGTCAAAATAGGCGCAAAAGATGCGGGTTACTTCTTCCACGACCAAATATGGTCTCGTATTGGCGTCCCGCGAGCAGTGGTGTCAGATCATGGACCACAGTTCAGGAAGTAATACTCAATTTTTTGCAAAGAATTCAAGATCAAGCACTGGCAATCATCTGTGGCATATCCCCACAGTAATGGCCAAGCCGAGGCCGGCAACAAACAGATAATCAAGATGCTCAAAAAGATTGTGAGTGAGAAGGCTAAAGCACGCGGTTGGGTCGATGAGTTGCCCGCCATATTATGGGCACTTCGCACCACAATCAAAACACCCACCGGAGAAACACCGTTTGCTCTCACTTATGGGTCGGAAGCCATGACTCCCATTGAAATGGCGCTCCCAAGTATCAGGGTCGCGGTATACGATCCAGCCGACAATGTACTAAACAGACAAATCGACCTAGATCTAGCGGAGGAGAAAAGACTAGCGACATACCATCGGCTGGTAAACTACAAGCAGATTGCTAAGCAACAACACGACAAGCATATCCGCGGCCATTCATTTAAGGTCGGGGACTTCGTCCTTCGAATATGAAAGGCCACTAGTATGGATCCTGACAAAGGAAAGCTTACGGCGAATTGGGAAGGCCCCAATCAGGTCGCCAGGGAAATCAAAAAAGGGACTTACGTCCTCAAAAATCAACAGGGTTTCGAGCTCAATAGACCGTGGCATGCGGACAACCTCAAAATGTATTACAAGTAATAAATCGGTTAGGGTTATGGCTATCCTCTCGTTTATGACGTGAGTGGTTAGGCTTTCTTGCTTGCTTGTAATCTTCACTCATCTAGCGGGATGAGTCAAACTTAATCTTCACACATCTAGCGGGAAAACTTCATACATCGAGCTTTTTCACAATTAGCACGGAAAACTTTCAAGTTTGGTTCAAAATTCTTACTCAAGGCTATGAAATAACATGATATTAGTGACATTCATTCTGAACATTGGTGTATATAAGATTAATGTGTTGTGTTATTTGCTACGACAATAAGCATTTCAGTCAAATATGACGAACGTTTTATATAACTTAAAGAAAAAATATGATTAAACCTATATAAAAAATTATATTAAAAAAAAGTACATTAAAAACTTGATGCAAAGTATGTTGGAATTGTGGCTCATTTCAAGCATGTGGTTAGCTGTTCAAATGGAGGCTAACCATACAAATGATGGCTCTTGGAAAATTCTCCCATTGCTGCTAAAATTTATCTTACGGAAGAAAATATAACACCATCTTCTCCTATATAAACTACCCCTTCCTCAATTATAGAAGCATCACATTTTCAGCTAAGTATTAACTTCAGTACAAATTGAGGATCCTGAGAGATAAATTTATGTGTGTAAATTTTTCTCTAAATCTGAAAATTGTTGTTTCTGGTGGATGTAGGCGAATTGCCGAACCACGTTAAATCTGTTTTCTTGTTCTTCCATTTATATTCCATTGTGCTTTACTTTCGTTTCGGGTGTTTCCTTACAACAAATTGGTATCGGAGCGATGGTTTGTTAAAGAAACCCGGAACAAAAATCTTTTCAAGATCGATTTTTATTCATCCCGTTGAATAGCTCTCGTTTCCAGGAGTCCGCTGCTTCAAACGGTGTGAAAAACAGACCTCCGAATTGCAAGATATCAATCTTGGAAGTTTCCCCTTTTTTTTCGCGTTTAAATTGCGTTCTCTCAAATTTGCAGGAGACGGGTGGAGAAGAAAGAGTTGACCCGGTCAGCCTCTTTGACCTGACCCGGTTAGACTTTTTTTTTAAAATTCTTTGACCAGAATTGAACCGGTGGCTAAACCAAAATTGAACCGAATTAAAATATTGGTCAATTTGGATCAGTTTTCTTTGTAAAGTTTGGTCTGTTCCTAGCTAATTGGACCATTCTGAGTTCATTTACGAGCTCTGTTTTTCCATTCGAGGTCTCAAAAGTGGAGAAACGCTATTTGTGATTATTTCAAATGGCTGAAATCAATCAGTTTCGGAGGTTGCAGAGGAAAAAATCACTTGCGGTTCAATGTGAAGTTTCAGATATTTTATTCCGGGAAATAACCGATGTGGCCTTAGGTTCTAAACCTACGGACATGTCCAATGAAGACTGGGATTTCATCAACCGGCAAGCTTGTGGCACAATCCGATTGTGCTTAGCAAAGGAGCAGAAGTATTTTGTCATGAAGGAGACTATGGCAAAAATTCTTTGGAAGAAGCTGAAGGAAAAGTATATGACGAAAAGCGTAGAGAATCGTCTCTACATGAAAAAGAAGCTTTTTCGTTTTCAGTACAAAAGAGGTACGCCCATGATTGAGCATCTGGATTCAACAAGATTCTAGCGGATTTAGAGAACCTAGATGTGGAGATTACGGATGAAGACATGGCACTTTTATTGTTGAATTCTCTGCCAGAAACTTATGAAAATATAACCACAACTTTGTTATACGGTAAAAGCGAGGTTAAATTCATTGATGTTTCAAATGCTTTGGTGAATAATGAGTATCGGAAGAAGGATCAACATGATCATGCAGATACTACATCAGAAGCTCTGACGGCATCGAGAGGTCGGTCAAACAACAAATCAGCAAAATCTTTTGGTAATGGTGTGTACAATGGTGTGTACAAGGCCAGACATTTCTCATGCCGTTAGCATGGTAAGCCGATATATGCACAACCCTGGTAAGGGACATTGGCAATCAGTAAGATAGATTTTACGGTACATTCATGGAACTATGGATATTGGCTTGAAATTTCAGAAATACAAGACGAATGTCAGTCTAGTCGGATACGTCGATTCAGATTATGCTGGTGATTGAAACAAGCATCGATCAACGACTGGTTGCGTGTTTACCATGGCAGGAGGACCAATAAGCTGGAGATCAACGCTATAGTCAACAGTTGCTTTGTCTACCACAGAGGCAGAGTATATGGAAATCACAGAAGCATTTAAGGAAGGCATTTGTCTCCTTAATTTGGTGAAGGACTTAGGGATTCGTCAAGAGAATATTGAAATTTTCTGTGACAATCAAAGTGCCATATGTCTGACAAAGAATCAAGTCCATCATGGTCGCACCAAGCACATCGACGTTCGATACCACTTTGTTCGGGAAATAGTAGAAGAATGGGACATTCTACTACAAAAGATCGGGACTGCAGATAATCCGGTTGACATGTTGACAAAGGTGGTTACAAAGATCAAGTTCCAACACTGCTTGGACTTGGTCAATATTTCCCGAGTGACAGGCGCCTAAGGGAGCAAATGGAAGCAGCATTTTTCAACGGGGGAAAGTTCGCCAAGGTGGAGATTGTTGGAATTGTGGCCCATTTCAAGCATGTGGTTAGCTGTTCAAATGGAGGCTAACTATACAAACGATGGCTCTTGGAAAAGTCTCACATGGCTGCTAAAAGTTATCCTACGGAAGAAAATACGACACCATCTTTTCCTATATAAACTACCTCTTCCTCAATTGTAGAAGCATCCCATTTTCAGCTAAGTATTAGCTTCAGTACAAAATGAGAATCCTGAGAGATAAATTTGTGTGTGTAAATATTTTTTTTCTGAATATGAAAATTGTTGTTTCCCGTAGATGTAGGGGAATTGCCGAACCACGTTAAATCTGTGTTTTTGTTCTTCCATTTATATTCCGCTGTGCTTTATTTTCGTTTCGGATGTTTCCGCACAACAAAGTGCATATAGACATTCTATGGCCTTTGCATTCCCCAAAAGTTTTAAAGGGTTCATAATAGCGATATGTATATATATATATATATATATATAGCTTAGCCTATATAAACAATGTATATCATTCATTCCAATGCGTGAATAAATTTATTTATTTTATAATTCTGTCATGGTATCAGAGCTCTAAAAGATCCTGGTTTTGTTTTACGGTGCCGCCACCTACACGGTCTAAACCTTGAATTTCTCATCCTTCCTACCGGTGATAATGGCCGACGTCCGGCAATCTCCTTCTCCGGTCAGCTCTATAACAGCCTCAACAGCCGCTGTGGCAGAACTCGGCATCTCTGCCGCAATGCTCAGCCACCTCGCCCCGTCTCTCAGACCACTCGGCATCTCCGCCGCCCTTGCACAGTCCGAGCAGCTCCTCAGACAGCAGCCGCAATTATCTTCAGCCCGGCTCCTCCCTCTGCAATTTTCAGCACAACAGCAGCACTGCACCTTCTGCTCCGGCGAGTGCACACCATGTTTACAGGGCTCCCTCATCGCAGCAACAGCCCTCATCGCAGTACTCGGCATCTCCGCCGCAATGCCCAATTTCTGAACGCAATACCCAATTTCTGAACAACAGCAGCCCTTTGAATTTTAATCATGGTAAACGTTCCCATCCTCGACGTCCTTATCTCGGTACATGTCAATTATGTTATGTGCCTGGACACTCGGCTCGTACTTGCACACTATTTCATGTTCAATCAGTTGGCCAAAGCTCGGCTCGTTCAGATAGGCCACAGGCTCACTTAGCCGCCCCACCTGGTAACTCGGCTCAGCTCGATTCGTCTACGTCCAAATGGCTTCTTGACAGTGGGGCTTCGCACCATGTGACTACAGATATTCGGAATCTCTCGCCTCACTTCCCGTACACTGGGACCGATGATATTATCGTTGGTGATGGTAACGGTCTCTCTATTTCTCATACTGGCAGTACTTTACTCCCCGTTTCCCCTGCACAATCTCTTCCCTTACGAAACGTTTTGTGTGCTCCTAGCATGTCTCGTAACTTAATTTATGTCTCTCAATTATGTCAAGCCAATAATCTTTCTGTTGAATTCTTCCCTTCTAAATTTGTTGTAAAAGACCTAAGCCAGAATCAACCCCTACTCCGTGGCCTAGTTAAAAACGGGCTCTATGAATGGCTGTCTCAACCTTTAGTTGCCTTTGCCTCCACAAAATCCACCTCTCAGGAATGGCATCATCGTTTGGGTCATCCTTCCAGCCCGATTTTATCTACCATTTTACGCAACTATAATTTAGGCTCGACATTTTCTTCCTTTTCACATTGTTCTGCATGCTTAGAAAGTAAAAGCCATAAACTATCTTTTGGCCAGTCTACCTTATGTTCCTCCCGACCCCTCGAAATCATTTTTAGTGATGTTTGGACATCTCCTGTGTTTTCTGTGAATGGTTTTAAATACTATGTGATTTTTGTTGATCATTTCACTCGCTATGTATGGTTTTACCCGTAGACTCGTAAATCTGATGTTCACTCAACATTTATTCGCTTTCGCTCCATCGTTGAAAAATATTTTGATCAACCTATTAAAGTGCTCTATTCCGATAATGGGGGCGAATTTATTTCCCTTCGTGACTATTTTTCTACACATGGAATCTCTTTTATCACCACCCCACCTCACACTCCGGAACACAATGGCATTTCTGAACGCAGGCATATGCATATTGTTGAAAAAGGTCTTGCTCTCTGTTAAGGGTGAAATTCTAGGGTTTTCAAGAGTGTATTTTATGGTATTTTCCCTCTTAATTGTATAATTTGCATAATAAATAGGTCTTATATTGAAATATTGAGCAAACGATATTTTTAACGGCTTAATCGCAATATCGATATATTTATGTGATTTCATGGTTAAAATATGATTATTTGAATATTATTACAGTTTGCGATGTTTTCCATGTGTTATAGGTATGTTTATTATAAGGCTCAAAAGATGATTGAAAGAGATTAAAATTCGAGCTAAGTGATTGAAGGAAGAGATAATGATCAAATGGAGTGAAGAAAAAGAGATAAATATGAAGAAATCACCTTCAAGTCATCACGAACGAGCGTCCATACTCCGTCCGGACCAAACGGGCATCTCGAAATCCCGAACGAGCGTCCAAGGTGCCAAGAGTGATTCGAGAGTTTGAGCGAGGCCGAACGAGCGTCCGAAGAGAGTTCAAGAAAAGTGAACGAGCGTCCATCATATTGAACGCTCGTCCGTCCGCCGACTCGGCCCGAACCGACTTAATCCTCATAAATACCGCCTATTTTTGCACACAAACAGAACAATTCGACATTATACAAACCCTAAACCCTAGGGGCAGCTAAGGCTGCGGTTTTACTTCTTTTCCTTTCACTTTTACGCAATTTTAAATTAGATTAGTTTAGAGCGAGTTTTTTATGTTCTTTTTCGCAAAAGCGTGTTCTTTGAGGATGCTCGGGAGCTAAGGCTTCAATCGAACGAGAATTGTGAAGCCATCAACTTGGATTGATTTACGTATTTCGATTATCTTGTGAGTTATTTATTTAAGGTTGTTTCTTATTTATGTTTTATCTCGTTTAATTGCGTTTACATCGGAAGATTTGCATGTATGATTATGTTTATGATTGATGGAAGTCATGATTAACCTTTAGATCACCATAGATAAGAATAGTCCTTAGATTTATAATAAGCGAAGTTAATAAGTCTAATCACTAGATTTAAACGTAAAAGTTGACACCTTTGATCTTAAAACGCGTTAATCTAGCATTGGAAGATACTAGGTTAATAGACGAATCACCTAAGGAATTAGGGTTCACGTTTAGGTAAGGTGAATCACAACCTAGATAAATACCACATATAATCGAGATAGGAGATCAATACATGTTGATAGGTGGATCAATCCTCGTTTGCCTTTTACAATTTGATTTTAAATCCTTGCAACTTGAGTCTTGTTTCGCTTCGTTAATTACTTTTTGCAATTAGTTAGTTTAGTTAATAAGTTCGTTGCCCGTATCTTTCCTAGCCTTGGATAATCTCCTCTGTCTAGTTTATTTTCTGCAATCTTTGTTTAGATTAATTCACTGTTTAGTGTAGTTCGTGACATAGTTAGTTAAAACAACAACTAGGATTTACAACTGTCTAGTTCCCCGTAAGATCGACCCGGCATTAGCCTCTGTACTACGATCCTTGCACTTGAGGTTAACCGGTTTTATTACTTGTTTACTTTGTATTAATAAAATCCGTGACAAGTTTTTGGCGCCATTGCCGGGGAACCGGACGGTTGCCTAGTTTTTGTTTTTAAATTAGTTAGTAATCTAGGTTAGTTTTTTTTTTATTTTTTTTATTTTCTGTTTTTCGTTAGTAATTTAGTGTTTAGTCATCTTCTGTCTTCTGTGGATTAATTTCTATCTAAGTCAATAGTTTAGCATAGATTTTGCTTGTAAGCTTAGTCTCTGTTTTTCTGTTTTCGTGCTCTGTTTCTTTTTCATCTGCTCCAGTGGACGAGCGTCCGGTTATCCCGACGCCCGTCCAGTTCTTCAGGCAGACGCCCGTCCACCTTCTTGGACGCCCGTCTGTCCTGCTGCTGTCCCAGGTTTGTTTTTTCTCTCTCGTTATAATTTTTGTTCCTCCTTTTTAGCTAGGTTGTAGTTTAGTTTATAAGTGTTTTGCATAATTTATAATCTTTCTAGTTTTAAATCTTATCTAATCTCCTTTACGTTTTTAGTTAACTACTAGGCAAATTTATTTTCCTTTTCCTAGCTTATGTGTTTTACTGTTTTCATAATTATCGTTTTTAGTTTCTTGTTCTCGTTTTTTTATTTTTTTTTTTATTTTTTAGGGTTTAGATTTTTTAGGGTTTTAAAGATTTGAGTTTTGGTGATTAGTTCTTTCTTCTTTCTCCTCTTAACCCCCCTTCTTTTCTGCTTTGTTTTTGATCTTTTTATATCTGGACGAGCGTTTAAGATTTTGGACGCCCGTCCACTGTAAAAAATTTCAATTCTGTATCAATTTCGACCCTTAGACGAGCGTTCATAATTTTGGACGCCAGTCCACGGACATTCTGAAAGACCGGACGAGCGTTCAGTTTTTGAACGCCCGTTCAGTCCAAACTCTGGACAAACGCTCGTTCACATCTGTGGACGCCCGTTTGTTCCTCCTTCTTTCTTACTCTTGTTCTTCTCTTTTCTTGTCTTTTATTTAGGTTTTTAATCTTTTAGTTCTTAGGTTTCCTTTTCTTAGTTTAGGTTTTTAATTTCGTAGTTTTTAGGTTTTGTTCAATTGAGTTGGGTTTCGGTTTATGCAAACTCGAAGTCAGAAAGGGCCATTACTCTTTTCACCTGACCTCGAGCGGACCATAGTCCGACCCAATAGGCGGAAACTTCGTTTTACCGATCCTTCGGACGAAGGAAGTTCAGCCGACCAAGAAATTGAACGAAAGTTGATAAAAGAGATCGAAGAAATAGTAATAATGGCGGCGAGAGGATCGACGTACGTTGGCGACTACGCCATGCACCGGTGCGATCCGTCAACCCGGCTATAGTCTTGCCCGCCATTACGGCTCACACATTCGAACTCAAGCCCGGACTCATCCGGATGATGCGGCATGCATCAATTTTTCATGGCTACCAATCCGAAAATCCGCATACCCACATACATGCGTTCTTAGAGATATGCGGTACCACCCGCATCCAAGGAGTGAGTGAGGATGCGATCAAGCTTAAAGCTTGTTTCCTTTCTCTGCGAAATGAGAGGCTAGGGAGTGGTATCACTCTCTCCCTTCAAGAATCCATCACTACCTGGGCCGGACTTGAAAAAGAATTTCTAAGTCAATATTTTCCTCCTTCAAAGACAGCCCAGTGTCTGAATGAGATCTTTACCTTCTACCAGAAGGAGAATGAATCATTCTTCGAATGTTGGAAGAGGTTCAAATATCTTTTAAGAAAATGCCCCCACCATGGCTTGCCTAAGGAAAGGCAAGTCAACACTTTCTTCAGTGGACTGACCGAGCTTACTAAAGGCATGGTCAACAGCTCTTCTGGTGGGGCTTTCCTCAAAAAGACACCGATGAGGGATGGGCATTGTTCGAGGACATTGCCAAATACAATTATGCCCCCTCCTATCGGCCTATCCAAGCTCCTCCTCCTCCTCCCAAGGTGGAGGAAGTCAATGTTCAAAGTCTGATAGCCATGCCGCAAAAGCGGATGGCAAGTCCTCAAGTTCCAAACCCGATTAATCAGACTCCTTCGTTTCCGAAGAACCCTCAGGTTCTGTATTGCGAAAATTGCTGTCAGACTGGCCACATGTTTGGCCAATGTCAATTTCAGTCCCCCTCTGCTCACCAAGTCAATGCGGTTCATAACAATGGACAGAATAACCCAATCACATGCCAAGTATGTGATGATCCGGGGCACACTGCTCGCTTCTGTCCCATGATTGGGCAGAATGCTGAAATTAATGCTTTCTCTGGCCAGTCTAATCCGAGGTTCAATAACCAATTCTCTGGCCAGAATAATTTTCAAAACCAGGGCTTCGGCCAGAATCCGAGCTTTAATCAGAATCCAAACTTCAACAGAAACCCTGGGTTCAATCAGAACCAGAATTCCAATATTTCGAATCCACAGCAAAGGTCCAATCAGAATTGGCCCGCCAATTCTAATTCTCAGTTTCAAACTCGGCCTAGCCAGCCATCTCCCCAGAACTTCCAAAACTCTCAAGGCCTCTCCAACTCAAATGATATAAAAGCCGAATGGAATTCGTTTCGGGAGGAGCAAAGCAGGACGATGAAAAGTCTTGAGAGGCAAATCGGGCAGCTGGCTGAGCAATTAGCTTCCAGACCGTCAGGGCAGCTGCCCAGCTTTACGGAAAAGAATCCAAAAGGCGGTCAGGTTGCTCAGGCCGATATAAGCAACAACCAATGCACTGACCTCGTGCCAACAATGCAATACGGTAAAGAGGAGGCCAGTGCGATGAAGATAAGAAGTACAAAAAGGTGCTTAACTTGCTGAAAAATACTCAGGTTAATCTTCCACTCTCAGAAGTTTTGGTTGAAATGCCTAAGTATACCAAGTTTATCAAGGATGTTGTTTCTTCTAAAAAGAAGTTAGCAGACATGGATCGAGCAATTGGTGAGGATTGCTCAATGGTCAATTATCAAGACTTACCAATCAAGAGGGGTGACCCGAGCAAGTTTGTGCTCACATTGCAGATGGGAGGCCTAGTCTTCCCAAATTCTTTATGTGATGCGGGGGCATCCATCGGCTTGATGCCGTTGTCTGTTTGCAATCAGCTTGGTTTACAAGATCTTCTGGAACCCACAACCATGAACCTTTAGTTCGCCGATAGATCTTCCAAGAAAGCTTCAGGGATCCTGAAAGACGTATTAGTTCAAATTGATAGGTTCACCTTCCCAGTTGACTGGTACGTCTTAGATATGGAGAAAGGTGAGGATGTTCCCCTAATTCTTGGAAGACCCTTCCTTTCTACAGCTAGAGCCCTCATCGATTGTGATGGTGGGCAAGTAACTATTCGAGTTGGTGACCAGGAGGTGAGCTACAGTGTCTCTAAATCTATTCAAGTACCCTCTGGTTCTCCAACCGGCTTTTCCATTGAGGAGTCATTCAATGACTTCAATGACTGTATGGACGAGCAAGTCAAAATTTGTGGAAGCGGAATATGAGCGATTGATCGATAATCTGAATAGTCATGGTATGGTTAATCTTGATCAATTAGCAGCTGACTTTGAGGATGAGCTATTAAGAGAAGAAGCTTTGGCAGTGGAGCCACTAAGTAAGCTCAGCGATGTTGAGTTGAAAAGTGGAGGGCTTAAATCGAGTTTAGAGGATCCCCCCGCAGATCTAGTTCTGAAGCCGTTGCCTAAACATCTTAAGTATGTGTTCCTACGTGAGGGTGACAAACTTCCCTTGATCATATACGCCAAGCTATCTCGAATAGAAGAGCGAAAGCGGTTAACCGTCTTGCGAAAAAACGAAAGAGCCTTTGGATGGCGGTGGGAGATATCCGAGGAATATCTCCGACATCCGCATGCACAAGATCAAGACTAGTGAGGGTGCTAAGTGTGTAAGACAGCCCCAAAGGAGGCTTAACCCTCACATGCAAGAAGTAGTCAAGAAGAAGATCATCAAACTTCTAGATATGGGTATCATATACGCCATCGCTGACAGTGAATGGGTATCCCCTACTCAAGTGGTCCCCAAAAAAGGAGGGATTACTATTGAGAAGAACGAGAAAGGAGAAGAGATAGCATTGAGGCTCGTTACAGGCTATAGAGTCTGTATTGACTATAGAAATCTCAATGAGGTCACAATGAAAGATCATTTCCCCCTTCCCTTCATTGACCAGATGCTTGAGCGTCTGGCGGGGCACGCATTCTACTGTTTCCTGGATGGATATTCAGGGTACTTCCAGATACCTATCGATCCTATTGACCAAGAGAAGACCACTTTCACCTGCCCGTATGGTACATTCGCTTATAGGCGGATGCCATTTGGTCTCGTAATGCCCTGACCACCTTTCAAAGGTGTATGATGGTTATCTTTGACGGGCTAGTTGAAAAGTGTATGGAGATTTTCATGGACGATTTTTCGGTCTTTGGTCAATCCTTCGATGATTGCCTCGCTAATCTTGACCAGGTGTTATCTAGATGTGTGGAAAAGAACTTAGTACTCAATTGGGAAAAATGCCATTTCATGGTGGATGAAGGAATAGTTCTTGGCCACAAAGTGTCGTCCAAAGGTATTGAGGTAGATAGGCTAAGGTGGAAGCCATCGAGTAGATGAGTTATCCTAAGAATGTTCGCGAAGTCAGAGGTTTTCTCGGACATGTCGGCTTCTATAGGAGATTCATTCAGGACTTTTCAAAGATCGCCAAGCCCCTTTCTCCTTACTTAAGGAAGACGTTGAGTTTGACTTTGATGATAGCTGCAAGCAAGCGTTCGGGGAGCTTAAGAGTCGATTAATCTCTCGCTCCAATACTTATATCGCCCGATTTGGAACTTACCCTTTGAGCTTATGTGTGACGCATCAAACTATGCGGTTGGTGCGATCTTAGGGCAAAAGCTTAATGGAAAGTTCCGCCCATCTATTACGCCGGTCACACACTAAATCCTTCTCAAGTTAACTACACGACCCCGAAAAGGAATTATTAGCCGTAGTATTCGCTATGGATAAGTTTCGTAGTTACTTGCCGGGTGCTCAAGTGATTGTGTGGACTGATCACGCTGCTTTGCGGTATCTAATGACTAAGAAAGAGGCTAAACCGCGCTTACTGCGTTGGATACTGACCCTCCAAGAGTTTGATGTTCAAATTAAAGATAAAAAGGGCAGTGAGAACGTAGTGGCGGATCATGTTTCTAGGGTGTTAAGTGAGGAAAAGGGTGATCCTGATGATATAGATCTTTACTTTCCTCTAGAAAACATCATGTTGATAGATGGCTGCGCTCCAGACGTTCCTTGGTACTCCTCCATTGTCAATTACCTTCATTCCCAATATCTCGATCCTGAAATGTCTTATCAAGAGAAGAAGAAGTTCTTCTCTGATATGAAATCTTTCGTTTGGGATGAACCTTTCCTCTTCAAAATCTGTAAAGATGGTTTGCTAAGAAGGTGTGTTCCTGAATCTGAGCAACGCGATATAATCGAGCAATGCCATAGTGGACCCACGGGTGGTCACTTTGGTCCTTGGAAAACGGTTGTGAAGATCTTCCGAGTCCGGTTTCTGCGGCCAACGATATTTAAGGACACGGAAGCTTTACGTAAAGCTTGCGATAGGTGCGAGAGAACCGGTACTCTAACAAGGCGGTTTGACATGCCATTGAAACCCATTCTTGAATGCGAAGTCTTTGATGTATGGGGGATTGACTTTATGGGTCCCTTCCCATCTTCCTGCGGGAATAAATACATCTTAGTCTGCGTGGATTATGTATCGAAATGGGTGGAGGCAATAGCCACTCCTCGCAATGATCATAAAACGGTCATGAATTTTCTAAAGCAGAATATCTTTGTGAGGTTTGGATGTCCACGTGCCTTGATTAGTGATGAAGGGACACACTTTTGCAACCGACCTTTGGAAAAAGTCCTCGAGAAGTATGGTGTTCGTCACAAAGCGGCACACCATATCATCCGATGACTAGTGGTCGAGTTGAGCGAAGCAACCGGAGCTTGAAGAAGATCCTGGAGAAAACGGTGAACGGTCATAGAAAAGGCGGAGTCTAAAGTTGGATGATGTACTATGGGCATATCGAAGCGCCTATAAGACCCCCATGGGTACATCACCCTACCGGATGGTTTATGGTAAATCGTGCCACACCGCCGGTTGAGTTAGAGCACGAGCTTATTGGGCTACAAAGTTTCTTAACTTCGATTCCCAAGCCTGTGGAAAACATCGGCTGCGAGCGGTTGCATGAGTTGGACGAGTTTAGGCTTCAGGCTTACGAAAGTGCCAGGATCAGTAAGGACAAAATGAAACTCCTTCATGACGCAAAGATCAAGAAGAGAGAATTTCAAGTCGGAGAACAAGTTCTTCTATACAATTCTAGGTTACATTTGTTTCCTGGAAAGTTGAGGACACGTTGGTCCGGCCCCTTCGAGATTCTCCAAATCATTCCTGGAGGCGTTCTAGAACTTCGTGGTTACAGCGGTGACCCGTTTCGAGTGAATGGCCAAAGGTGCAAGCACTATATCGGTGAACCTAAGGATAAGCCTTTGATTGTTAAATTCCTCGATATTCTCGGATGTGGTGTTACACAAGTCGATGAATTAGACGAGTTGTCACCCGACTTGTTCTCCGAGGATGACGGTAGTCGTAGATGTGAAGAAGTTCTAGTGGGCAGTTGGGATATGGAGGAATATGAAAGGGAGCACTCTCCTTACCCATGCATCCATTCCAAACACGTACTGGCCCTATGATTTTTCCACTATGGTTTACTTGATTAATCACATGCCTACCCCCACTCTTAAAATGCACTCTCCTTATGAGTCTATCTTCCGTGCGTCCCCGAACTACACCAAACTTTGTGTCTTTGGCTGCCTTTGTTATCCTTGGCTCCGCCCTTACACCGATCATAACTTGCAACCTCGCTTCAAATCGTGTGTTTTCCTAGGCTATGCTCTAGACCAACATGCCTACTACTGCTTAGACACGACTACCTCTTGCATCTATGTCTCTCGTCATGTTAAATTTGTAGAGTCTATTTTTCCCTTTGCCAATCCCGCTATCTCTCCTCCTACTTTCACCCCACCTACCTCGGATTGGATCCCCACTCATCCTCATGTTCACCTGCCTGCATCTTCCTCTCCACCTCTCCCCCTCCGGATCCTTCCCCCCCCCCCCCCCATCGGCTTCACCGACTCCTTCTCCACATCCGAATCCTCCTCCCACTCACCCCATGCGTACTCGGGCTTAAGTTAATATTCATAAACCCATTCAGAAACTCAACCTTCACACTCAGCTTTCCTCTTCTGAAACTGAACATACCACTATCACTCAAGCCCTTAAAAATCCCAAGTGGAGAACTGCTATGCAAGAGGAATATGACGCTTTAATGAGTAATGAAACCTGAAAACTCGTTCCCCCGCATCATCACTATAATATCATTGGCTCCAAGCGGATTTTTCGTATTAAGCGTAATTCGGATGGCTCTATATGATCGTTACAAGGCTCGTCTTGTGGCCAAGGGGTTTTCTCAATGACCTGGTGTTGATTACTTTGAGACATTCAGTCATGTGGTTAAACCTACTACTGTTCGTCTTGTGCTTACTTTGGCTCTTTCGCAGCGGTTGTCACTGCATCGGCTTGATATTAATAATGCTTTTCTACAGGGTCATATACATGAAGATGTTTACTTAGCTCAGCCATCTGGGTTTGTTAATTCGGATCATCCTACTCATGTTTGCAAATTGTGTAAGGCGATTTATGGTTTGAAACAGGCACCTCGAGCTTGGTATGATGAGCTCAAGGGTTTTCTTTTGGCGAGTCTGTTTCGGAATGCGGATGTTGATTCGTCACTATTTATTTATAATTCTGGTGGCATTATAATTTATATCTTGGTATATGTGGATGATCTTATTGTTACAGGGAATAATTCCAAGGCACTTGAGACATTCATAGCTCTATTGGGTCGTCGATTTGCTCTTAAGGACTTGGGTTCTCTCTCTAATTTACAATTCTGTTGGGTGTATCTTGTCTCAGAAAAGATATGCCACTGAATTGTTGGCTAAACTTCACATGGATCGTGCTAATTCGGTCACCACTCCTCTGTCTGCTGATATTTCTGGGCTCACTGCTAAGTCTGGCACGCCTCTGGATGATCCTTCTCAGTATCGCTTGGTTATTGGCAGCCTTCAGTATTTGATTTTTACTCGCCCGGATCTTGCTTTTGCTGTCAATAAGTTGTCTCAGTTTATGCATGCCCCTACAAATGTACATTGGGATCATGCCAAACGTATGATGCGGTATTGGCTGGGACACTGGATCTTGGTCTTCAGCTATACCGTGACTCACCTATGGTTCTTCATGCTTTTTCTGATGCAGACTGGGGTGGTAATAGAGATGATTATTCGTCTACTGGAGCTTATATTGTTTATATTGGTCGCAATGCTATCTCATGGAGCTCCAAGAAGCAGGCTACCATTGCTAGGCCCACCACTAAGGCTGAATATCGTTCGGTGGCCTCGACTACTACGGAGCTTAATTTGGTTACTTTTCTTCTTCGTGATCTTGGTTTTCCTCCCAAGAAAGCTCGGTTATCTACTGTGACAACCTGGGCACCACGCAGTTTTGTGTTAATCCTGTGTTTCACTCTCGTATGAAGCACGTTGCGATAGACTACCATTTTATTCGTGATCAGGTACAACGTGGCCTCTTGCGTGTTGCTCATGTTAATGCTCAAGATCATCTTGCTGACTGTTTGACCAAGTCTTTGTCTCGCCCGGCTTTTCAACAACAACGAAGCAAGTTAGGTCTCTCCTCCTCGTCCAACTCGAGGGGTGGTAATAGCGATATATATATATATATATATATCTTAGGGTTTGTAATTATAATTGTATGTGCCGTTTATACCCCTAGCTTAGCCTATATAAACAATATATCAAGTTATTTATTTTATAATTCTGTCGGTTCATTGTTCATTTCCTTTTCAAATGTCCATTCAATATATAGCTTTCGGTTGATGAGAAACGATAATAGGAAAAAGATTGCATTCAACTGTTAACGAAAATTGCATTTGGCATCACACTACCATTATTAATAGATCAACCAATAACATGGTCCGTTGGTGGTAAGGTTAAGGGAAAACGCCGTAGTCGGGACCAGTATATATCACACAACAGAATCTAACAATGTTTTCAACTTTTTGTCTTTTGGAATCTATGGTGATTCACATATACAAGTCAGTTCAAAATACACTTGCGATTTTTTTTGCTTCTTCTGTTGAATAAGCAATAGAAAAACAAATGGGCTACCTCAAAAGAAAGGGAATTTAATGTCTATAAAATAAAAATCTTCTTGTAACACGGATTACCCTAGATACTATTAAACCATGTAAAAACTCCACGTCGCATTTGAAACTCGTTATATGTTGGAATGGAAGCCTCTGAAACTCGTTATATGTTGGATTGGGCGGAGTGATGAGGAGGTTAGATGGGGTACGGTTACGTATCGTAAGACATGTGGTAAGATAGGTCATATGGGTAAGGTGAGATAGGTGTTAAGGCCAATAGGGTGGGTAGAGTAGGGTAAGTGGTACGAAAAATTAGCCATGATAAGAACGATAGGGCATAGTATGGTAGAGTGGGTGTAGTAGGGTTGGGTAGGTGAGTGGTGGGGTAGGTTGTGGGTTAAGGTAGGGTAGGGTGGGTGAAGAGGAAGGGTGTGACGGGTTGATGAGTAAGGTGGTGGTAAGTAAAGAAGGACGGGGTAGTCGGGGTATGGGGTAGGCTGGTAGGGGTATGCTTCAATAGTGTGGTGTGGTGGAGGTAGGTGACGAGGAAAGGTAAGGAAATATATGGTGGGTGGTTGGGGGAAGTGGGGTATAATAGGGTTGGGTGTGATAGAATGGATAGGGTATGGTAGAGTATTGTGGTAGGGTAATTAAGGTGGGGTTGGGTTAGGTGGTGTGAAGTGGGTGATGTTGGGTTGAGTAGGTGAGCAGTAGGGCAGGTTGGGGTGGTGGGTTAGAGTTAAAGTAAGTTATGGTGTGTGGAATGGTAGGGTGCGGTAAAGTGCATGATGGGTAAGCTGGGTGGTAAGTACGAAAGGGTATGGTAGGGTCAGTGCGGTAGAAAAGGGTGGGCGGAGTAAGACAAAGTGAGATAGGGTAGGTTGGTATGGTGGTAAGGTAAAACTACCCCACCCACCCCACCTAACCCTACCTTTCACACTTTAGCCTACCCTACCCTACCGTACCCTACAACCCCACTCTACCTCATCATACCTTACCACCCAATCTTATCCCTCACCTCCCACTATCACTCGGTGTTTCAAATATCATAAAATTTGTTTCATTCTATTTGGTCACGTTTCAAACACGTGAATGAAATAAGTTTATTTCATTACATTCCATTTCATTCATTGGATTTTATTCAAATTCATTCCATTATTGCAAAATAAACATGTCATTAGAGTCTTTTTTTAATATTTTTGATTGTGTTTCTAGAGATCTTTACCACATACCACCTTTTTTCACCATTTTAATTAAGAGATGGATTTTAATCACCTCACAACGTAGGATTTTGAAGATTACGACCTTTCTCTTATATGAGTTCGGACTTATATTTTCTACACGGTACTAAGAAATTTCGTTAAAGGACCTACGGGTCGAGAACTAAACTCAGCATACTTTGACAAAGTCAAGTGACATAGGTGAGATTGGTCACCTTACACGTGGTCAGTCGTGGTGTAACGCATGTGTAAAGTCCGGGGTGCTCTTTAATAAGGTGTAACCGATGTCTGAGATCAAAGGCGACCTGCACCACGTCGGACGTATGAGGCCGTGGATGACTTGCATCAAGCCGGCTATAAGGGACATATGACTACCCGCGCCATTTTGGTAGATTGATATAAGGGCAATATGCGCCATGTCGAGATGAGCCATGTCTATAGAGGCCCATATCGAGCCAAGTCAATGTCGGCCCATATGCTGAGGTGACCTTTATTATTTTGTACGAGGTCCAATGGTTACGTTTAAGGTGACCGATCTCACCTATATCAACAATAAATATAAAGCTAATATATATTTAAAATAATTTGTGTGTATGTACACGTGTGTGTGTGTGTGTATTCGAACTTGCCCACGAGATGGTCGAGTCAAGTATTTCATTGCATGTATATCATTTGTTTAATCTTCGAGTCAAGTCGATTTTAAATTGAAACTGGTTTAATTCCAGTTGATTTGATTTCTAACTTAAAACAATCTCGAGCTACTCTTGAGTAATTTGAGTTTTGACTCGTTTTTATCCTTATGAACTAACATCGGGGCGGCTGCACCTTATAGAATAAGGGTCAATCGACACGCTAAAAAAATATTACAGTGAGAATTTGTTTTTAGGTACACACACACACACATATATATATATATATATATATATATATATATATATATATATATATATATATATATATATATATATATATATGTGAACATGGCCTGCTTATTTTCATATATAGTTTTGTATTGACCCATACTGAACTATAATATATAAACTATGTTTACTATGATAAATTTCTGACCCGTATCACTAAATTCCAAGAGTCGGTCATAACTAGGGCCGGACGAGATGGATGACCGCCCTGGGCCTATGATTTAAGTGGCCCAAAATCACATATTTTACAATAATGTGAAGTTGATATAAAATGGCCCAAATTTATATATCTTAACAATAATTTTTACTATTGTCGCGAGTTTGAGTCTTTCCCATGAGCCATGACAATTTTTTTTTAAACTTTTCTATTGTAATGATATATGAATTTATCATTAAACTCGCTGTAAAGCTATATTCCAAATGGAAAAACCCTATCAACGACATCCGCTTTACTGATATTTTCTTATGTTCATATGATGCGCTTAAAAAAATCCACAATTTAACCCACCGTCTCTCCTTCCTCCTTTGTCTTCTTCCACCGTTGGCTGCATGCACGGCTTAGGGTGTCGTTTAGGTATGTCTTTTTACACTAAACTTTATTATAATAAAACATCATGAAGAAAAACCAAAAGCAAAGCAACAATAATTAAGATAGACCACAAAGCAGTAGCAAAAAGCAACACACATTATGTCACTTAAAAAGCGGGTCATTACTTTAATCTTGCACGGGCCCACTTGTTATGACGGATCCATCAAGAAGTGATGGTGATTGTGAGTAAAAATAAGCAATTAACAAGTAAACAAACACAGAAACAAGAAGAACATAGATTTAACGTGGTTTCCGGCAATGTGCCAACTACTGACGTCACCAAACCAGACCTTAGAAACGGCGTCAAGAAAAGGACAGACCTATTCTAGGTTAGACGGATCCTAACCGGCAGTGTACCGGGTCAAACTGTAGTGATAAAGTGGTGAGTCAGGTGTCGAATCCTCAGGGAAAAAAATGGTAATTTTTTTAAATGTGGTTAAACACCAAAGAGCTGCTATTAACTCGATCTAAATTTTATAACACGATTACTACTACTCTAACTAACATAAAATAAATGCATAATTTAAAAGTTATTCTAATATAATATATATAGATATATAAATATATATAGATGTACATAAATAGTAAAATATATATATATATATAAATATATAGATACCAATATATAGTTTATAGACTAGACTAGCCAAAGTATATGTAATCAATTTATTCGATCTTTTCAATTAATAGAATGTGTTCGATCTTCCTTTTTATTAGGTCTAATTGAGTGAATGAAACGGTGTACTCCTAATGTCAACAATTCCTCCTCACACGAGCGTATGAAATTGTCATATGTCAAATTGTCATCGAGTCCAATGTCCACAACTCGCCCCATGCTAAACTTAGTTAGTCAAAACAGTACCGAGTACAAATCTACCCCGGATAAAAGAGGTGATTCCATTTGTCGGATGGCCGATGTTATTCAAGAGGCTCCGGTTGTCAAGCGGATCGATTTAATACAAACGGTGTAGTTTCAATTAAAGCGTGATTTTAACATTATTAAGATCTCGAGTACAAATTTTAATAAGATTTATCTTTCCGGGACAAATCGCCCCCGGGTAGGAAATAGGATTCCGTTAATCAGACGGCCATTTTTACCCTCCGGTTTTTCTATTTTTACTCATATCCTGACTTCTCTGGTCAGTTCATCACCAGGTTATATGTGGTATTCATCATGATTGATTACTTCATTCCGAATATGTTATCATTACGTAGCGAAATAGAAAAAGATTCATTTTACTCAATTTTAGTCAATTTTATTTTAACATCATTCCTTTAACGAAAAGATCGAAATAATACGATTACATAACTTTGGCTAGTTATTAGATCTAGCCTAATAACATTATAAAAACTACAAAGAAGAAAATAACAAACATAAACATAATTATTATAGAAATTACCCGATTACAACTGCTGATTCAGAAATCGTCTTTTTCCAGACATTATAACGACTTGACAACACCGAACCTTCGAGAATTTCCCGAGCATTACTACCGTACTACTACTACTAATTTATTTTGGCATAAAGCCTATTTACAAACTAAGAAAGGAGAAGAAAAAGAGAAAGAAGAGGGAGAGAATATATATAGAATATTGTATATATATATTGGTACACCCCAAATGAAGCCTCGATGCTCCCCTTTTATAGACTTTCTTCCTTCCCGGACCGGTCCCGAAAACTTGCCGGATCGGTCCGGTGTAATGATGACAATCATTACGGTTTGTTATCGCATGTGCAAGCATGTTACCCTTAATCATCACTTGTCTTTGTGTAATTATATATATAATTATATATAATTACACGATTAACTTCTAAAAATCGTAACTTGAATTCTTGATATCGAATGACATAATCGAACTTCCGTTGAAAAGCTCGTTGAATTCTCTACAACTTTCATCAAGACCACTTCTTCGAGAAAACTTATTCTCGATGAGCCATTTGTATTATACGTCCTTTTTCGAGATTCAGAAACAATTATTCTCTTGATCATTTATATCGGTGACGCTTTATAACTTCCTTTCACCGACTTGTATTGACTTCAAAAAGTGTCGATACTCGGGATTTCGATTCATCTTAGGATTACGCAATGAAATAAACACAAAATACCCGTGTAAAATAGACACAATATTCCGGTTACTAAAACCGGTACAAAAACTACAACTTTTTATTATAAATACTAACTTTTACTACTAACTATACTAAACTACAAAGATTAATATTTTATACTAATTATATCATAATTTTAGATATTTTACATAGAATTTGTCAACAAAACGTAATAAAATCACGTAAATTCAATCATATAAAAATAATACATCAAATTACTCCCCACTTAGCTTTTGATCGTCCTCGAGCAAAAATAAGCGGTA
Organism: Gentiana straminea; assembly: GCA_036785695.1. Classification (NCBI taxonomy): domain Eukaryota; kingdom Viridiplantae; phylum Streptophyta; class Magnoliopsida; order Gentianales; family Gentianaceae; genus Gentiana; species Gentiana straminea. The sequence goes on from JAVUPR010000367.1 coordinate 2,716,148, forward strand.
ATATATAAATAACGAGATAATATAATTGATCGATTAAAATTTCAAAAGTAATATATATCGTCAATATTACAAACATATAATTTATAAATTTTATAGAAATTTAAGAAAGGAGATTATATAACTTAAATGAATTAAGTATCAAATATGAATTAGATGGAAACATGCATGCAATAATTCGAAATATAAATAAAATATTAGAAATACTTTCTATCTCGATTATTACGAATTTCTGGAATCATTAACTAAGTCAGATAGAAGACATATTGGCTTAATATATTAGGATAGGACATTGGTTAATCGAAAAGATAGAAAAGGAAATCAAAAAGAGAAAGATGCAAGTCGTACGTACCTACGTCTTCACATTCTTGATCAAAAACAGTTCTGATTAGTAACATCCTTTTATTCCAACTATTTTTCAGATTTTCTCTCTTCTCTTTTTTTTTTTTTTTTTTTTTTTTTAACATTAAGAACTAAAGCGTGAGTGTGTGTAAATAATCAAATTTACAAGCATTGCTTCATCAAGATTGATCGGAGTACTACTCTTTCGATCTAAAATTACGAGTCCGGTTTCCTTAAACCCGTAATTATTCTTGAGATCTTTTGATTCGAATTTTTTATCGGGAGCTTTATACCTCATAGTGATATAGGACGTTTCTAGATAACACCCTACTGCACTCAAATCATTGGTAGCTACTACCGATATATTTTATTTTATATTGTCGATCAAAGATAGGGAAGATACCTGATATTTGATTAATTCTGTGTAAAAATGGTGCTTTGTTCCTAATATAAATTGTTCATAGGACATTAACATATCGAACTCATTCCAATCATATACCATTTTTCTCAACTCTTAACTTTTTCTCGTCATCATCTCCTCTCATAAGTACGTACAAACTCGAAGGATGTCAAAGAAATGTAGACCAAAACAAGCTAAGGGTCGGAAATTTCTAGTTAATCAAAAATGGCTAAATTCGAGTGAGGTCTTAATCACTCTTTAAAAAGTCGAGGTGGGGTCAAAAATTGGAAATTTTATTCGGGTAAGCTATTTTGGTATAGTTATATTTTTGTGGTGCCAAAAATCATCATTCCTAATTTTGATTCCAAATTCATAATTAATCTTGAAAAGAAAATTATCTAAAAATTTATTTATAAATATAAAAATTACTTGAATAATTCCATAAAAGAAATATTTGACAAAAATTATTTAGTTATACATACTCAAAATCTTAAAAATCTTATAAAAGATATAAAACATATTCATTATATATCTAATATATTTTACTAAATCAAAAATTAATCCTCTCGAATTATATCATTTTTTTTCATATATTAACCAACTTAGATTATTCAAGAAAAATTAAAACTAAGAAATAAGTAATTAAAGTACTAATTTATATGAAAAAGGTTATATTCTATAATTATTTTTTATTATTTTTCTTTTTCTTTCAAAAATTTTAATGAATTTTCAAACCTAACTCTACTCCCCACTTACGAAGTGACATCGTCCCGATGTTCAATGAGTATGAAAAGTAGGTTCAAAAATTAAATTAAAATTATAGAAGATCGTTATAAACATCGATAACACACGTATATTAAAATCAAACAACATATATATTAAACAAAAAGAAACTATTACAGACTAATAAAAATAAAACAAACTTACTATTAACTTACTAACCTTAATCAACTCTAACTTATTAAAGCAAACCAAACTTAAACTAAATTAAATAAAACCACTAACAACTATCTCAAATAGTTGACGAACAACCCGGATTCTCTACCGGGAGCAATCCTCTACGACAATCACGAGACGGATATATCTCATCAGAAGCAATTTCAGGGACTTCATTCAAATGAATACATAACCTTGAAATTAACCAAGCAAAAGGCATCGGCCTTCCATTATTATACCGTTCCACTGCAAAGTTTACTGCCGTCCTAAAAATCAAAATCCCCCAGTCCACATGAGCTCCGCTTATCAACGCAAATAACAAAAGTATCTCACTATCACTAACCCATGCAAAGTCACTAGTCGGATAGACTCGCGAGTTAATGAAGTGTTTCCATGCTCTCAGATGAGCAGGTAGAGCGGAAGTGGTAGAGTCGTAATTTTGATCGAACTCTGGAAATAAATACGGAAAAGCTTCCGTGACATAGTTAACAACATGACAAGAGTTTCCTAATGCCCATTGATATTCATAATGAAGATTATGGATTTGATTGAAAATCGGTATCTCGTAGATATGATTGATAATATGAGGTGACGGGTGAATAAGTGTACCACGAACGGATATAAGTCGTGACGGATCTACCGTGGTAACGGTAGAAAGAAATTTGAATAAAATTCCCTAACAATAGAAACGTTAATTCTTCCTCGAGGATGCTTAACAAATTTTTTCCATCCTTGATTCTCGAATTAAATCCCTTCGAACCGATCAATTTTTTCAAAATTGATACCCCTTTCCATCAATATAGGAGAATGTGCAAACCTCGCATTCACCAACAAATTAACATTTGAAGCGCTAGACTCCGGGACAAAAACATCAAGCGCCTCCGGATCGTATGAATTGACCGATGGTGATGATTGGTTTGACATTTTTAGTTTAAACGGATGCGGTAAAAGAAGAGGATTGAAAGTAGTGAGTGAATTGGCAAATTTTTACTTTCAACCTCTCTGTCCTTAAATGGATAAAAATTAGAGTACACGTGCATGCATACTAACACTTTCAGCATGACTAAGCAGTTCTTACTCCCGGATCGGTCCTGAAACTGACCGGACCGGTCCGGCTTTAAGATATTTTTACCGTATGAAGGTTGTAAAATTCAAGTTTTCTTTGTTCAACTTAATAGCCCTCAAGCTATTTGAGAAGCTATAAAGGTAGTTTAAATATTATCTCACCGATACGGATAAAACGACTCACGAATACGACATGCGAATGATAAATATATTTTTTAGATTTTTGATTTTTTATGAAATATTTAAATACTATTAAAAATAAATTTACGACTACGACAGAAAACGATTAATGAAATCGAAAACTTATTAAACTAGCAAACTTATCAACTAAAGTTAAAATGCAGAAAATAAAATAAACAGTCATAAAATGTTTAGAAATAATAAAAGTTGTTTAAAATCAAACAATGTCAACATCATCATCGTCAGCAGTGTAAACTGGATCATTCATACTTGGAACCGATGACGTTTCTTGCTGTGAAAACGTAGTCGTGGTCCGAACTGAACTGTCGAGACCCAACGAACTCATACTCATCGTCATCCTTGCAAAATCTGAAAATCCTCCCCAGCTAGATGTAACAGCACCCTGAGAACCTGTATAAAAGACACCCTGACCACTAGACTGGCTTTCAAAAGGATTTGGCATATGATGAAAGCTCTGAGATGGTGGAATAGGTGCTATCCATTCTGGTAACGTATATGGGTTAGATTGACAGGGCGGATAGGCAGTTTTATCGAAAGAAGGATCAAGATGCATCTGCTCATGTCTCAGCATCCCTCTACGTAAATCATCACTCCACTGCCTACTCTGCTCAGCAAACAAAGCCATATTAGCTTGTCCTCGGGCTACATCTGACACTAAAGATTGAAACATATCATATGTAATGGTGTTTGGGAGAGAAGTCTGCTGTTGCTCAGAAAAAGATGAAAATGCCGAAACCGGTGGGCGGGTGGAGGTGCACTACGTCTAACTATCGAGTCTATCGAACCCTGCGGAGACCTCCTCGGACTAGGGCCTATCGGGGACTCATACGCCATCATCAACTTGTCGTTAGACAGAAAGGAACTCCCCGATCTACGACATAAATCGAAATAAAGCCGGGAAAGTACATGTGACTCCCCGCCTTGGCAAGTAACAATAAACTCGAAAACCCTTCTATACATGATCTTCCCCACATCCACCTTAACATCATGAATCATCGCCCAAGTAATGCATAAATCTTCTTTACCAAAGGCGGTGTGTTTGGTAGTGGGATAGAGAGTATGGCTCAGAAACCTTTTGATTGCCCTCAGATCTCTAAAACACTTCCCATAATTAAATCGTTATCCACCCATTCGCCGTAGCATCAAACTCCCTCTACGAGCTCTAGAGGCAACCGCTCATACATAGCAGGATCATCTAATCTATAAACAAACTCATAATCTTCTTCATCCGGAAAAACTTCTACCCCTAAAAAACGGCATTAACCGAGTTCCGGACTAAAAGAAACATGTCTAGACCTAAGGGGAATAGACTCTATCATACTACCCTCAGTGGGTGTCAAAGTAGACAAAACTGCATAAAACTCTGCCACTAAGGTAGTATTGATCTCTCCTGTCCTCTGAGCTGCAAAATCCAACCATTGGCGTCTCGCAAAAATACGCCTAACCTCCTCTCCTAAGTCATCAAAATCTAAGCCTCTTTCCAACACAACTCCACATTTACTATAGATATTTTTATAAGCATTCTTAGCTTGAGGTGAAGCTGTAGCAGCAAAACTAACAGATTCTTCTTCCGGTGTTAAATCTTTTAATTCTACGACCGGTACTTCTATTGGAATATTAGGCTTTCGTTTCTTAGAGATTTTTCGACTGGATGAGGCCATTCTACGATATTGAATTGACAAAACAACAATAAAAACAACAGAAAAACAACACAAAATGAAATGTCACAACACACGTAAAATTCAAAACAGTTGAGAATAAATCTAAAAATTATAAAAATCATGAAATTGATAACTAGAGTAAACAAATTATACCTTATAGTGAACAAAACCGTGAAAAGTGGCCGGAAAAGTCGTATAAGCCACCGGGATGAAATGGAGCTTGTGTTCGATCTTTTTCAAATTTTTCACTTGTGTTGAAGAGAGGAGAGTAAAAGAGGAAGAATGTATGTAATGGTGTAGTTTAATTGATATTTTTGAGGAGAAAAATAAAATTTTTCGAGTTGAAGGGGGTGATCTTTGCGGTATTTCTTTGTTGAAAAAAGAGGAGAAATGAAGAAGAAGAAAAGATCCCGTCCTTTTAGGTTAACTCGAACCCGGACCGGTCCTGATAAGGGCCGGATCGGTCCGTGTGCATTTTTTGTGAATTTTGGAAATTTTTTTTTTTTTTTTTGGATTTTTGATATAAAACTTATAAAACTCAATAAAAACTTAATAAAAATAGAAAATAAAATTTATAAATTTTATAACAATTTCTCAAAATTTATAAAATCTTTATAAAACTTATTTAAAAGTTTATAAAAATTCAATAAATTTATATTAATTCTTATAAAATATCTAAAAACTTAAAAAACTTTTTATAAAACTTTTATAAAACTCCTTAATTTTATAAAGATCCAATTTTATAAAATTTTCAAAGTTATGCAAAAATTTTATAAAACTAAAAACAATAAAAGACTTGAACTTACGGGGTTTCTAATTCTTCAATTTCTACAAACTCCAGATTTCTAACATACCTTTCAAGCAAACTATATCCTAGAAATGTAGCGTTTGAATTTAGTCTTGGAAGTCCATCGGGATTTTCGGTTAACCACCTAATCGTTCCCTTCTTAATTACATTCAAACACTCATTCTGAGATTGAGTTATATTTTTCCCACATTGCCCATTGTGTTCAATTTTTCCACAGATTCTACACTTCCTTAAAAACTTAGCCCTTCTCTTTATCGAGCTTCTCGACGTACCATTACAAACCTCTTTTAATTTTTTCTCTCTCAACAATTGCTTGTTCTGTTCAAAAACTAAGGCTTCTATAGTAAAGGCGATATCTCTATTAAAACCTAATTTTAAAAGTAAAACAAAAACTCCTAATCTATCTAAAAAAGACATCCAGTTCTTTTATGTCTATCCGGTAAAAGACGAAACTAGTTTAGACATATAAAAGTAAAGATAAAACCTCGGTAATTTGATACTTTCAAACTTTTAAAAACCTTCGCTTTTTAGTCTTTCGGAGGGTCGATCGGCAACATCACTTCATTTATGAGAGAGACTTCTTCACCTTCCAAAAATAGCTTCACCCCGTGACCATTGGCTATAAAAGTTGTATTCCCATCGTTAGTTCAACGGCTCCGCATTTATAAACTCGTGTTACTTTAAATGGTCTGTCCATCTTGATTTAAGCTTTCCCGGAAACAACTTTAAACGTGAATTGTACAATAACACTCGATCACCTATATGGAACTCACGACTATAAATTCTCTTATCATGGAAGGATTTCGTGCGTTCTTGTAGATTCGAGCATTTTCATATGAATCAAGGCGAAATTCTTCTAATTTCGTTAAGCGAAGTAGTCTATGATCACCGATGACCTTAGGATCGAAATTTAAAAATCTAATAGCCCGAATGCTCGGTGTTCTAACTCTACCGGGAGATGACAAGATTTACCAAAGACTAATTTGTAGGGAGAACGACCAATTGGAGTTTTAAAAGGCATTTCGTATGCCCATAACGCATCATCTAGTCTAACCGCCCAGCTTTTACGGTTTGAATCCTTGTTTTTTCTATGATTCTTTTAATCTCTCTATTCGACACCTCTGCGACCACCTTTGGTTTGCGGATGATAAGGCGTTCCTAACTTATGCGTTACACCATATTTTTCAATTAATTTAGTAAATGGTCGATTGCAAAAGTGTGAACCTCTATCACTAATGATCGCCCTTGGAATGCCATATCTAGTGAATATGTTCTTTTTAAGGAATCGTATGACAACCTTGGTATCATTAGTGGGAAGAGCTTCAGCTTCTACCCATTTCGAAACATAATCTACCATTACAAGAATAAATCTTTTTCCAAACGATATAGGGAAAGGTCCCATGAAATCTATACCCCAAACATCAAATAACTCACATTCTAAAATAGGTTGCATAGGCATTTCATGTTTTTTCGATATATTTCCCCATTTTTGACAAGACTCACAAGATTTAACATATGTATACGCATCTTTATAAAGTGTAGGCCAATAAAAACCACATTGCAAGACTTTAAAAGCGAGTTTTCCAACCTCCATGATGACCTCCCGCCTCACGATCATGACAAAACGATAAAACACTTAAAATTTCATTATCGGGCACACATTTTCGATTATTCCATCCGAACATTTACGGAAAAGATCCGGTTCCTCCCGGTAATAAAATTTTAAGTCATAAAAGAACTTCTTTTTTCGTTGCCAAGTCCAATGAGACGGAATGTAATCACGGAGTTAAGTAGTTAATGATATCTCCAAACCAAGGTGAATTTTCCTTAGAAGGAATTCTTTTCTTTAATAAGCGCATGGTTGAAGGCATATCGATTCTAAACGGTTGTTCATCGGAAACGAATCCTTAATTTCATTTCCTATTTCTTCCTCGGTTTCCATTCTACTTAGATGATCGCTACTACATTCTCACTTCCTTTTTTATCTTTAATCTCAATATCAAATTCTTGAAGTAGGAGAATCCATCTAAGAAGACGTGGTTTCGCATCTTTCTTACTCGGTAAATATTTCAATTTGAATGGTACGTATAAACTATTACCTTAGAGCCAACAATATACGATCTAAACTTATCTAAGGCAAAAATTACAGCCAACGAGTTCTTTTTCGTAGTTGCATAGTTTAGTTGATTTGCATTTAACGTATGAGATGCATAGTAAATAGCTTTGAGAATTCTATTATACCTTTGACCTAAAACGACTCCTATGACTAAATCGCTTGCATCACACATAATCTCAAAAGGTAAATCCCGGTCCGGTGCCACCAATATGCGGTGCGGTAATCAACTTCGCTTTCGGGGTCTTAAATGCTTCCATACATTTACTATCAAAATTAAAAGATACTTCTTTTTCAAGCAAATGACTTAGAGGCTTTGCTATCTTTGAAAAATCGCAATAAATCTCCTATAAAATCCTGCATGTCCAAGAAATCCTCTTAACGTTCTTAGATTAACTGGTGGAGGCAATTTTTCGATTACCTCGACTTTAGCTTTATCAACTTCGATTCCTACTTCAGAGATTCTATGACCTAGTACAATTCCTTCTGATACCATTAAATGACATTTTTCCCAGTTAAGCACTAAATTGGTATCCTCACAGCGTTGTAACACTCGTTCTAAGTGTAACAAACAGCCATTAAAAGAGTCTCCGTAAACACTAAAGTCGTCCATAAAAATTTCTAAGAATTTCTCAACCATATCAGAAAATATAGACATCATACATCTTTGAAACGTAGCAGGAGCATTACATAAACCAAACGGCATTCTTTTATACGCAAAAGTTCCATAAGGACATGTGAAAGTAGTCTTTTCCCTATCTCCTGCTGCAATGAATATCTGTAAATAACCTGAATAACCATCTAAGAAACAGTAATACTTATGTCCACTTAAACGTTCCAACATTTGTACTATGAATGGAAGTGGATGATGATCTTTCTTAGTATGATCATTTAGTTTTCTAAAATCAATGCACATTCGATATCCTGTAATTTCCCTTGTTGGAATCCATTCATTCTTATCATTCTCTTTCACTGTGAAACCTCCTTTCTTTGGTACAACTTGAGTTGGACTTACCCATTCACTATCCGATATAGGAAAGATTATTCCCATTTCTAATAGCTTAATAACCTCTTTCTTAACGATTAACTGTAAATTCGGGTTGAGGCGGCGTTGCGGTTGAATACAAGGTTTAGCATCATCTTTTAGAATTATCTTATGAACACATATCTCCGGACTAATACCTTGAATATCGGCAACTGTCCATCCAAAAGCTTTCTTATGCTTTTTCAACATTCCTAGTAATTGATCTTCTTGTTGCTCCGTTAAAGTTGATGAAATAATAACTGGTAAAAGATTATCAATTTCAAGAAAAGCATATTTCAGATTTAAAGGTAACGGTTTCAATTCCAGATTCTTAGGCGGATCTTCTATTGATGATTTAAGAACTGGTCCTTCTAGTTCTAATTCTAAATACTTATGCCATGGTGGTTTAAAAGTAAAACTTCCTTTATCTAGAGAAAGGATTATCTCTTTCATTTCAATGTCTTCCTCATCTTCCTTATAGACAGACATCGTTAAACATTCTTCTAATCTATCTTCAAAAGTTGGTAACTGATTATCATAGACAGAATGAATATCTTCTATAAAAGAACATGATTACGGTGATGTGTATTGATGGTTCATAGCTTTGAAAATATTGAAAGCAACTTCATCTTCATTGACTCTCAAAATTAATTCTCCTTTCGAACATCGATTAAAGTTCTCCCCGTAGCTAGAAATGGACGTCCTAAGATAAGCGGCGCTCGAAAATCCTTCTTCCATTTCCATAACTACAAAGTCTACTGGAAAATAGAACTTGTCTACTTTAACCAATACGTCCTCAATAATTCCCTTAGGGTACTTAATCGATCTGTCTGCCATTTGCAGAGTCATTTCAGTCTTAGTAAGCTTTCCTATGCCTAGCTTTCTATAATCCTCATAAGACATGAGATTTATACTAGCTCCAAGATCACATAAGACCTTCTTAAACAAAAATCCTCCAATTTCACACGGAATCGTAAAACTTCCGGGATCTTTTAGTTTAGGTGGTAACTTATCTTTGCGAATTGCGAGAACATTCTTCATTTAGGCATATATTCTCATATTCCTCTAATTTTTTCTTATTTGATAGTATATCCTTCAAAAACTTTCCATAGGTAGGCATATTTATCAGAGCTTCGATAACAGGGATATTAACATGAATATGACGAAAAGTATCAAGGAAACGAGCATACTTCTGATCAGTCTTAATCTTTTTAATTTGATCTTTAGGTGGAAAAGGTAAAGACTCTAAATCTACAACCTTTGGTTTCGAAGTCATTCTCTCTTTTCCTTTATCCTTTGGAGTATTACTTGATCGCCATGTTTCAGGTTCTTGAATTTTTTCTTTTAATTTGTTCCCTGAATCAATCTCTACTTCATACTCCTTCAGTTCTTCCTGTTTCTCATCCTTGTTTTCTTTATCTTTTACTCTAACATGTTCCTTAAATAGATTCCTTAAATCTTTATCCATGGGGTCTTTTAAAATTCTAGGGATTTTTACCCATTTTTCACCTTCCTTCTCAGGTTCCAAACTTCTATTCCTTTTCAAGAACTTCTCTATGATTTCTTCTTCCTCATCCGTAAAGTCAAGTTCATCTTTAGTCTCTTCATTTTTATCTAAATCATTTTCTACTTCATTATTCCCGAAGTTTTCTACTCCATTACTACCATAGAGTTTCCTACTTCTCGTAACTACAACATTTACCTCTCTTGGGTTTCTTTCAGTATTACTTGGTAATCCTCCAGGAGGTCTATTGTTGTTACGTTCACCTTCCCTACTCAAATGATCTTCCATATTCCTTAATGAAGCTTCTATCGTTCTCATTACGGTATCATGTCCACTCATAGATGTTTTCATTGTACTCATGTCCTTACCGACCGAACCTATAGAAGTCATCATTGTTTCCATATTCTTAGCTTGAGTAGATACTACACCCATCATATTTTCCATCAGTTTTTCCCATTTTTCAACCCCTTCGCGAGGTTGAGTTGAACTCGAGTTCTTGGTATACTTTGAGTGGTATGTTGAGGATAGGATCTTGGTAATGATTGTAAATTCTGATTAGATGTATTTCCTTGATAAACTTGATTATTATTCATATTCTTATACTGAACTGGATATGGCGGTTGTCCTGGCTTACTAGGGTTTTCAGACCATCTAAAAGTTGGGTGGTCTCTTCTAATAGCATTAAATGAGTTTGAATATGCATTGTTCAAATTCCTATGCTGCTGAAGAAAACTCACTTCCTCTCTTGAATATCCTGTTGGTTCTTCTATCCCTAATGACACATTATCATGATTTGAGTATTCAGTTGGAGTACTATTTTCTGAATTTTGATTCTTACCTTGTTGTAATCCATCAAACTTTCTACTTAAATTCTCCAAATGTGCTAGAACTTCCGTATTTGACGTACATCCTTCGCAAAAGCTACTTTTCTAGTGCTAGAACCGGTTTCCCACATTCTACGTTGTTTTTGGAAATCTTTTCTATAGCATCGTAAACTCGTTTGAGCTTCACTCATCATTAACGAACCACCACATGCATGATCTACATCCGCACGTGAATCTTTTCTTAATTTACGACGAGAAAAGTTGAATTTGCATATCTAAGGAATAACCATGATCGGGACAAGCTCTTAACAATTTTTTAAACCTTTCCCACGCATTCCCAAGTGTTTCTTCGGATCCTTGTCTAAAATTAGCAACCTCGACCTTTAATTCCAAATTCCGTCCCGGAGTGAAATATTGTTTCGAAATTCGGTTTGAATATCCTCCCAACTAGTTAACGAGTGGTGTGGAAGAGACATAAACCAATCTCGGGCTCTTCCTTTTAAAGAAAAAGGAAACATAGTCATCCTCGTTAATTCCTTATGAGCACCTTGACTTTTGGCTGTATTGCACAGTTCTTCAAACGGATAGAGATGATGATGTGGATCTTCATCATCTTCTCCTAGAAATTGGGCTCTTGCGTCAATTAAACCAAAAAGATGAGACTTAATTTCGAAATTATTCGCTCCTTCATTCGGTAAAAGTATGGGATTATTAGTCTGGTTTCTCCTTACAGTTTGATCACAGATAGGTCTCGGGTTTGGCGGATTGTTACGATTATTTTGGTTCCGATCTTGATTGTTCCTATTATTATTATTCTGATTATTATTAATATTAACAGGGTTTTGTCCATGCCCTAAAGCATGATCTAGCCTCTGTTCGTTTGTTTCATCACTAGTTTCAGCCATTTCTTTATTTTTATTAGAAGATGATTCCGTTGGAGATTTTCCAAGGAGTCCTAAGTCGGTTTGACCACGTTTACTCTCTATCCGCAAGCGCCTTTCGTAAGCGTTTATATCGGGCTTATAAGGAGTAAGTGAGGCTTTACCGCTTCGGTCATCAACTAATTAAAATAGAAAAATGCTCGAGTTTTAAAGAAGAAGAAAATTGGTACTAAAAGAAAGTAGATACCAACGAAAAATAAAAAAGAAATGTGATAAGAAGAGTGTTGGTTTATCCTCGAGAATTTTAAGCTAATACAAGTAGTAACCATAGACACAAAAAAATAAAAATTAGCGACTTTGTCTCCCCGGCAACGGCGCCGAAAAGCCGACGTCACCAAACCGGACCTTAGAAACGGCGTCAAGAAAAGGACGGACCTATTCTAGGTTAGACGGATCCTAACCGGCGGTGTACCGGGTCAAAGCTTGTAGTGATAAAGTGGTGAGTCGGTGTCGAATCCTCGGGGAAAAAAATGGTAATTTTTTTAAGTGTGGTTAAACACCAAAGAATTTCGCTATTAACTCGATCTAAACCGCAATTTTATAACACAGATTACTACTACTCTAACTAACATAAAATAAATGCATAATTTAAAAGTTATTCTAATATAATATATATAGATATATAAATATATATAGATGTACATAAATAGTAAAATATATATATATATATATAAATATATAGATACCAATATATAGTTTATAGACTAGACTAGCCAAAGTATATGTAATCAATTTATTCGATCTTTTCAATTAATAGAATGTGTTCGATCTTCCTTTTTATTAGGTCTAATTGAGTGAATGAAACGGTGTACTCCTAATGTCAACAATTCCTCCTCACACGAGCGTATGAAATTGTCATATGTCAAATTGTCATCAGTCCAATGTCCACAACTGCCCCATGCTAAACTTAGTTAGTCAAAACAGGTACCGAGTACAAATCTACCCCGGATAAAAGAGGTGATTCCATTTGTCAGATGGCCGATGTTATTCAAGAGGCTCCGGTTGTCAAGCGGATCGATTTAATACAAACGGTGTAGTTTCAATTAAACTGTGATTTTAACATTATTAAGATCTCGAGTACAAATTTTAATAAGATTTATCTTTCCAGGACAAATCTGCCCCCGGGTAGGAAATAGGATTCCGTTAATCAGACGGCCATTTTTACCCTCCGGTTTTTCTATTTTTACTCATATCCTGACTTCTCTGGTCAGTTCATCGCCAGGTTATATGTGGTATTCATCATGATTGATTACTTCATTCCGAATATGTTATCATTACGTAGCGAAATAGAAAAAGATTCATTTTACTCAATTTTAGTCAATTTTATTTTAACATCATTCCTTTAACGAAAAGATCGAAATAATACGATTACATAACTTTGGCTAGTTATTAGATCTAGCCTAATAACATTATAAAAACTACAAAGAAGAAAATAACAAACATAAACATAATTATTATAGAAATTACCCGATTACAACTGCTGATTCAGAAATCGTCTTTTTCCAGACATTATAACGACTTCAGCAACACCGAACCTTCGAGAATTTCCCGAGCATTACTACCGTACTACTACTACTAATTTATTTTGGCATAAAGCCTATTTACAAACTAAGAAAGGAGAAGAAAAAGAGAAAGAAGAGGGAGAGAATATATATAGAATATTGTATATATATATTGGTACACCCCAAATGAAGCCCTACGATGCTCCCCTTTTATAGACTTTCTTCCTTCCCGGACCGGTCCCGAAAACTTGCCGGATCGGTCCGGTGTAATGATGACAATCATTACGGTTTGTTATCGCATGTGCAAGCATGTTACCCTTAATCATCACTTGTGCTTTGTGTAATTATATATATAATTATATATAATTACACGATTAACTTCTAAAAATCGTAACTTGAATTCTTGATATCGAATGATATAATCGAACTTCCGTTGAAAAGCTCGTTGAATTCTCTACAACTTTCATCAAGACCACTTCTTCGAAAACTTATTCTCGATGAGCCATTTGTATTATACGTCCTTTTTCGAGATTCGAAACAATTATTCTCTTGATCATTTATATCGTTGACGCTTTATAACTTCCTTTCACCGACTTGTATTGACTTCAAAAAGTGTCGATACTCGGGATTTCAGTTCATCTTAGGATTCTGCAATGAAATAAACACAAAATACCCGTGTAAAATAGACACAATATTCCGGTTACTAAAACCGGTACAAAAACTACAACTTTTTATTATAAATACTAACTTTTACTACTAACTATACTAAACTACAAAGATTAATATTTTATACTAATTATATCATAATTTTAGATATTTTACATAGAATTTGTCAACAAAACGTAATAAAATCACGTAAATTCAATCATATAAAAATAATACATCAACTACTCCACGGATAAACAAGGATATTTTATTATCGCGAAAATGTTACATCATCATTACAATTAATACAGACGGTATTTATAGCCTTGGGAATCCAATCCTAACCGACTAAACAGTCAACCCAGTAAATGACTGAAATACCTTAGAAGTAACCTTATCCAAACTAGAAAACCATGCAGCAGACGTGTTCCCCAAGTCGGCTGAGAACCAACTCAGCAAACTCATGACTTAGCAGGTTGATCAACCCTGCGGATGTCCCAGTTGAACACCAGATTCAGCAGACTACCCAACACTCTGCTTGACCAGATCACAGTTTCCATACCAGACTTCAACAGCATAGTTTAAGTCACCATTACAAATCTCCATCTTGACTTCAACTTCATGCAAACTGACTAGATGCACAACCAAGTGCCAGAAATCTCTTTGTCTTTAGATTTGAATAGCTCAGCAGGCCCCCACCTTTAGCTGAGTATTCCCAGATTCAGATTAACGGCTTTGGATATTTAGCAAATCTAGACACAACTGAAACTTGCCTCTTGGAACTGGTTTAGTGAACATATCAGTAGGATTAACATCAGTGTTGATCTTTTCCACTTTGACCCTCCTCTCATTTCTCAGAAAATGGTACATAATATCAATGTGCTTGGTTCTCTCATGATGAACCTGGTCCTTAGCCAAACATATTGCACTAAGAATGTCACATTACAACCTGGCTTGATCTTGATACAGACTCAGATCTTTGACTAGCCCTTTTAACCATATTGCCTCATTTGCTGCTTCTGTCAGTGCCATGTACTCTGCTTCAGTAGTAGATAATGTCATTGTACCCTATAAAGTTGCCTTCCAACTTACCACAGAACCACCCAAAGGAAACACATTCCCAGTCATAGATCTTCTGTTGTCCACATCAGCAGCATAATCAGAATCACAGTACTTTGTGACAAAACATTGTGTACCACCTCCATAAATGAGTCCAATATCAGATGTACCCCTAAGGAAACTTAATATCATATTCACTGCTTTCTAGTGTTTCTTTCTAGGTTTAGGCATAAACCTGCTGACAACACCGACTGTCTGAGCCAAATCAGGCCGAGTACAGACCATGGCATACATTAAACTTCCCAATGCACTAGCATATGGAACTCTTGACATGTAGTTTTCCTCTTCAGCTGACTGTGGAGAAAACACAGCAAAAAGATGTAGATTTGGTGTCATAGGAGTATCTATAGGTTTGGCTACTGACATGCCAAACTTGGATAATACCTTTTCAATATACCTCTGCTGAGACAAGAACAACTTTCCCTGCTTCATATCTCTATAGATCTCCACCCCCAGAATTTTCTTTGCATTCCCTAAATCCTTCATCCCAAATTCAGCCTTGAGCAAATTCTTAAGATCTTGAATATCAGACTTGTTTACAGCAGCTCTCAACATATCATCCACATATAGAACCATATAGATGATTGAACCATTCTTCAACATGTTGTGATAAACACAACAATCATATGGACTCCTGCTATAACCCTGCTGAATCATATAACTGTCAAACTTCCATTATCTTGGAGCCTGCTTAAGTCCATACAAGGACTTCTTCAACTTGCAGACAAAACCCTCATTGCCAGGAACTTGGAAACCCTCTGGCTGAGTCATCTAAACTTTCTTATCTACATCTCCAAATAGAAAAATTTTCTTCACATCTAATTGCTCAAGTTCAAGATTCTGATGTGCCACTATTGCTAACAGCACCCTGATGGAAGTATGTCTGACCACTGGAGAAAATATCTCTTCATAGTCCACCCCCTCTTTCTGACAGAACCATCTTGCAACCAAACGTGCCTTATATCTGATGCCTTCAGCAGATGACATTCCTTTCTTTTTCTTGAAGATCCATTTGCAGTTGACCACCTTTCTATCATCTGGTTGTTTGACAAGATCCCAAGTCTCATTCTTCTGAAATGACTCCATTTCTTCTCTCATGAAAGCAAGCCATTGAGATGCCTCAGAACATGTCACAGCTTCCTTGTAAGTGTTGGGTTCAAAACCATCCACTTCTTCAGCTACCTGTAGTGCATATCCAACCATATCCTCCTCAAACCCATATCTTCTTGGGGTTCTGATAGTGGTCCTTCTAACTCACCTGAGAGCTATTCTCTGCTGACCAACATCAACTATTTGAGTGTCTACTAACCCTTGTTCGGCAGAGTGGTTTGGATCCAGCTCTGGATCTGCTGAGTGCTGACTGTCCTCTGTTGAGTCTTCAATTGAGCAAATTCTACTTGAAGCTCCACCTATTTGTCAACCTTCTTAGTTTCATATCCAATTTCAGATTCAAATATGGCCCTCACAGATGAGTTCAGCATAGAATTTTCATCAAAGGCTACACTCCTGCTGAGTATAACCCTATTTTCAGCCGATGACGAGATTTTATACCCTTTTACTCTATCTCCATATCCAACAAATACTCCTTTCTTGGCCATGGGTTCCAGTTTACCTTCACTGACATGATAGTAGGTTGTGCTTCCAAAAACCCTTAGACCAGAGTAGTGATGACGCTCTAAATGGCACCAATAATTATACCTATATTCACCCCGAATTCTGCTCAATAGAGGATAGATATGCTCGTTATTATGTGGAATATATGTTAAATGCTATATGAGTGTTTCCAGGATCGTAATTCTGCATCTATGATATTTTCCCGATGTTTTGGTACTGTTTTGTCTCGTTTTACGTGTTTTATAGGATGTACCGAATCTGGAGCATTAGAGAACGGGTCTGGACCAAAAGAAGTACATTGGGCCAAGTGATTAAAGTCCCAGAAGAATCCTGCTGAAGAAAAGGAAGAAAAGTAGGCCCGGTAACCCGAAGGCTAGGCCCGGTAAACCGGCGTCTTGTGGAACACGAAACCGATTCTGCCGTATTATCTAGGTCGGTTAGGGTTTTAAAGAGTCTTAAGTCGGTTATTGTATCTATATAAAGCCGCATATACTGAAAGTTTTCATATGCTTAATACAATATTCAATTTTATATATTCCAATACAATTATTATTATGCAATAAAGTTTTCTTGAGCTTTGGAGAGTTGTTTTCGGTTTCCTCCCTTCTTCATCTCTAGCTTGAGTAGATCGAGCTAGATCTCCATTATTGAAGGTATGAAGCTTTGAACGTTCCTTTATTGTCTTCAATATGGTAGATATGTTCGTATTTATGTGTTTTAGTTAATCTGCATGTTTAACAACCCCGTGATTTACTTATTTTGATCGTACTGAGCAATGTAAATCCAGAAATTAGGAAAAGTTGTCCCCGGTAACCCGGCGGTCTATACCGGTTTACCGAGGCATGTTTTAGAAAACCTAAACTGGGATTCACTAGAGCTATGTTGATCGGCAGGAATAATTAAAATGAGTAATAGGTCCGGCAATCTAATATTCTTAATTCGTAAATTAACAAGAAGAATTAGTGAAGTGTTAATTAGGACATAGTCTTGAATGGACCCTAGAGAACGTCTTTGGTCAATGTCGATGAAGTGAATCGTCTAGGCGGGTTAGCGGTATGAGTTAGCGCTCGATATCGGCGTTCTAGTTCTTTATGCGTATAGGCTATTACGGACCAATTAAGGAGGGTAGCTTGCGTATAGATTGTCTACTGCCATTGTCGGAGTAGATAGGAGTAGGAATTGCACCCGTAGCTGATAAATATGATAATAATCATTAAAAGCTCACGATTGATCTAAGGAAATTATGTGGGGAAGTAAACATAACGATTAACTAATCCAAGTTAGTAGATCGGTGAGGATAGGAGAGGAATACCATGTTTGTTTTCTTTTATGTTATTGTTGGTCAATGACCGCCTCTATGTTGCTACTTAATTAGGTTATAATAGTTTATACTTATAGTTTCATTGTATCTGTGGGATCGACCTTGACTCGCATTTACTATACTACGATGTACCTAGTATTCTTGCTAGTAATATCGACGTTAGTGACTTACACGCGATCAAGTAGTCTGCTGACTTTCCTGACCAAACCTCAAGTGGTGTTTTGAGCTTGATCTCAGTGTGAGGCCCCCTAATGAATAAGTAGCATGTTGTGTTAACATCCTCTGCCCAAAATCTTCTTGCCAGACCAGAATTAGAGAGCATGCACCTTGCCCTCTCCAAAAGAGTTTGATTCATTCTTCTGCAACATCATTCTGTTGTGGAGTGTCTCTGGAAGTATGGTGCCTAGCAATGCCTTCATTCTTTCAAAATTCATCAAACTCAGACCAATAGAATTCCAGTCCATTATCAGTTCTAAGTCTCTTGATCTTCCTCCCTGTCTTATTCTCAACCAATGCCTTCCACTGTTTAAAGTTCTTGAATACTTCACTTTGTGCTTCATCATAATTACCCAAACCATCCTTGAATAATCATCTATAAAAGACACAAAGCACGTGTGATCACCCAGTGACTCCACCCTTGAAGGTCCCCAACAATCAAAATGGACATAATCAAGTGTCTCTTTTGTGATATGAATTGCTTTTGGGAACTTGCTCTTATGTAGCTTCCCAAACACACAGTGTTCACAAAAATCCAGCTCATTGACCTTATGTCCCCCAAGTAGATCAGACTTAGACATAATTTGCATCCCTCTTTCACCCACCCAATCTCATATGCCACAGCTTAGTCAGCTGTGACTGGTGAACTTCTGATGATGCAACAGCAGCAGAACCTGATATAGTAGACCCTTGTAAGATGTACAATATCCCATGTCTGATACCCGTCAGAATCACAGCTGAACCCTTAATAGACATTCACCACTCCACCTTCACCCCTGAACTTGAACCTTTGTTGTCTAGTAGACTAAGTGATATCAAATTCTTGGTCATCTGTGGAACATGCCTAACCTCATTCAGAGTGCAGAATTTATCATCATGTGTCCTCAACTAAACAGATCCAATCCTAACTAATATGCAGACCTTGCTGTTAGCCATTGAAATATGGCCTCCATCCACCTGATGATAAGTTAAAAACCACTCCCTGTTTGGACACACATGATAAGATGCCCCAGTGTCCAGAATCACACATCTTTGTGCCCTGCTAACTCTGAAACTGCTAAGGCCAGATCTTCTTTAAAGTTGGTGTCTTGTTCTACCAAAGCAACAACACCCTGCTGAGTACCCTGCTACTTCTTCCTTTTTGGACATTCATTCTTCAATGTCCCTGCTCCTTGCAGTAATTACAGACATCTTAGCTTTAGGTCCCTTGGAAGTTCTCTTGAACTTCTTCTTCCCAATTTCCTGCCCTCCGCTGATTCCGCTGGCCACCAACCCACCAGACTGATTGTCTGTCCCAGAACCAGATGCCTTATGGTGTAACTCACGAGCATGGAGTGATGATTTCACATCCTTCAATGACACTGAGTCCTTCCCAACAATAAAGGACTGCACAAATTTCTCATATGATGCAGGCAATGATACAAGTAGGATCAATGCTACATCTTCATCTTCAATCTTCACATCAATATTCCTTAGGTCAAGCAATATTGTGTTCAGCTGATCTAGATGATCCCTCAGCTGAGTGCCCTCATATATCCTTAGGCTGAACACACATTGTTTCAATAACAACTTGCTGGTTAGAGAGTTTGTCATGTACAGACTCTCAAGGTTGGACCACAGCTTCTCAGTTGTGTCCTCTTCAGCAACCTCCATGAAAATATCATCTGACAAGAACAACATAATTGTTGAATATGCTTTCTCCTCCAAATCCTAACGTCAATTATGACCTTGGAGCCAATCTACCTTGCTTAAAACAGATAAACAGATTTCTTGATGAACCTGTACGCTCTGATACCAGTTTTTTATGACGGATCGATCAAGAAGTGATGGTGATTGTGAGTAAAGATAAGTAATTAACAAGTAAACAAACATAGAAACAAGAAGAACACAGATTTAACGTGGTTTCCGGTAATGTGCCGACTACTCCACGGACAAACGAGGATATTTTATTATCACGAGAAAGTTACATCATCATTACAATTAATACAGACGGTATTTATAGCCTTGGAAATCCAACCCTAACCGACTAAACAGTCAACCCAGTAAATAACTGAAATACTCCATAAGTAACCTTATCCTAACCGGAAAACCATGCAGCATACGTGTTCCCCAAGTCTGCTTAGAACCAACTCAACAGACTCATGACCCAGCAGGTTGATTAACCCTGTTGATGTCCCAGTTGAACACCAGATTCAACAGATTGCCCAGCACTCTGCTTGACCAGATCACAGTTTGCATACCAGACTTCAGCAGTATAGTTTAAGTCACCATTACACCACTAAATGTCAGGAACGACTCTGCCCCTGACTAGCATGACTCTAAATAATATAGGGGCATTTATTTGCACCATGCTCATTTTATTCGTACATCATTCTACCTTTGCACCATAGAAGAACCGAATTTGTTAAAATCGGTTTTTGAGCCAAGAACCGACTTCATGTAGGGTCGGTTCTCACAATACACCTAAGGAAAGTCGGTTCTTGTCTACAAAATCGATTTTCACGAAATCGGTCTTATCGTGGTGCAAATAAAGAATGATACACAGATAGAACGAACCTAAAATAAACCAAATAGTCACTCCATATAATATATTACAAGATGCAAAGCAAAAGCGATGATGTTTTTTAATAATAATAATAATAATAATAATAATAATAATAATAATAATAATAATAATAATAATAATAATAATAATAATAATAATAATAATAATAATAAAAGAAGAAGAAGAAAATCAAACGGTCCAGACCGGGAAATTTGGACGAATTCCGTCACAATATAGACGGAGCGTCCAAATTTTGGACGGATTCCGTCCTTTTTGGTCTTTGAGTTAATCCGTCCAAATTTTGACGGATCTAGTAGATAGCCTCGTCAAAATGGAGGAAGTCTCGTCCAAATTTCGACGGAAACGTTAAATTTGAAACCCTTATCCTGTCTTCTTCACTCTTTTCACCTACTCTTTCAGGCTCTTGTCTTCACCGTTCCATCACACAAAAAAATCACCATTGCTTCCAAAAAAATCACCATTACTACACCAAAAATTCACCATTGATACCACAAAAAAAAAAAAACGGATTTTGAGCTGCGTTGATTTTATTTCACCGATGTTGTATTTATAAACAAATGGGTAAGCATTTACTTAAGTTTGAATAAATTTATTTATCGTGTTTGTTTTTATTGTTATTTGTACACATCAATAGAGTATGTTAACGTTATAAATTTTCGATTTTCGCAGTATGTGCATTTTTAGGGTTGAGAAATGATTAATTTTGATGATATATTTCGATAATGGAATTGACATTCGTTGGATAATTACGGTAGTCAATGATACATTCTTATTTTGGTTGATATATTTTGATGATATATTTGGATAATGATACATTCTTATTTTGGTTGATGTCAATGTGATCGCTCGTAGTAATAAACGAAACTTGTGTACCGAATGTGTTTTATTGGTTTGGTTATAAGTTGATTATGTTGTTGTTGTAGTGGAAGATGAAAATTCAATTCAAATGTATGGGGTTTTTATTACGTATTTTGTGATAGTATGAGAACATCCCTTAAAATTATCGGTAACAAGTTTGTGATTTAAAAAATCGAAACAAACGACAAATTAATGTTGTTTGAAATTACAATAACAAAAATCTCGAACTGAATTCCATGGTAATCCTTGGCCTGGTGAGGTTCTTATAATTGCATGCTTTCCCTAGGGTGTTTTAGATTCCTTCTGATCCGCTGTGTCATGCCTAATCCCCAGGCTTTGTATTAGGGCTCTTGACAGGTAGCTCGTAGAAAATTTCATTAGGTACGCTCAATATAGCATCTTTCCGTCCCCAACAAACTGGTAAATCCTCGCATATATATATATATATATATATATATATATATATATATATATATATATATATATATATATATATATATATATATGTTTGCCATTGTGCGTACAAAAAACCCACACTTAGTCGTTGTTTGAGTTTGGTTTAGATCATCATCTCAAGCCCAAAGTCATATCATATGGGCCCGGAGACTCGTTTTCGGATAGTAGAATGTCGTTTAGTCATTTGGACCGGCCCAAGCCCATTGTGTGTGGATCAGATACAAAACCCTCAGAATCACCTATTGATTTAAAAGACACTATTGAAGATTCGAAGAAGAGTTGTGGAAGCTGAGAAGAATAAAATAAAATTAGCCCTTGCGTGCAGCGCAAGTAAACATTGTTTATAAAACAGTTTTGAAAGTGTAATGATTTTTGCCGTTCATGGAGGAAATCTGTGTAAGTTACAATTATTGGATTCTTGTTTGTTTATTTGTAGCTATATTAAATTTAATCACAGTTATAAATGGCTTGACGTATTTTTGATGTGGACGAATATCCCATGAATTGGGAAGGATTAAGACCGATGTGCATAGATCATTGGATTACGTCGCAATTGGAACATTTAAAGACCTCAATAGAGAGAGGGGAGAATATTGCATGTCACGGGGTGGAGTTCCAGGCACAGGGGAATCCTCGTCTATTGATGGGAAGGTTGGTTAAAATTCTTCGTGTTAATCGCAGATTTAATAGAAATAAGGGCACATATTGGATTAAGAAGTAGAAAGCAGAGGTAGAGATTGATCGGATCTGCAATGTCATCAGCAAACAGATAGATGAGGGAGATGTTGGCTGCCAAACGGAAGTTGGCATATGCAAGTGTAAACAGGAATCTGTTTGGAACAATTTCTAGGAACTATTTCATGTCTCAAGTTAGGAGACCTCAATTGAACTATAAGAATAGAACCTTCTACAGGCAGAATAAGTTTTCTGAAAAACGATTAAAGACAGTACATACCAAATTGACGATTGATGATGAAGGAGAATGTAAACTATTGAATATAATTAGCCAGGGTTCAAGTTCAGATCAAAGGCTTGGTCACGATGTTAACCTGTATGCAATTAACATTAAGGGGAAGGTTTTTATTAACACATGTCCACCTTACTCAGGTCTTAATGTTCTGTGGTTTTTAGTTCTTGACAAAAAACGAAAGGCAATGGCTACTGATGCTCCTGTTATGAAGTTTACCGACATGTTTGATGTATTCAACAATCAACCATGCACCTCAATGATTAAGGAAGATATGACAGATAGATTCAGGGTTTTAAGGCGTGGCTCTTACTGGCTTGCTCAGAATGGTTCTAATTCAGGAGGTCAAGAAGAAAAGTTTGTGAAGAAATATTTTAAGAAGACTGTTTTAGTTAAGTACGGTGGTGCTACCACTGGAACAATTGACAATATTCATGAAAACGCATTGTATTTATGTGCTGCTAGTTCGGTTGCAGGAACATTATCTGTAATGACTTTATCAGTCAGAATGTACTTCTACACTTGATTAATAAAAGGGTTCATTTATTTCATACATTATTACATTTCTTGATGCCCAGTCAGAGAACCTGCTATCGTTAGAGATAGCTAATTTATAGCTCTGATCTGGGTTACATAATACAATACATGGTATTCCACCAGAGATTTTCCGTTTCTTCCTATACTTTTCATTAACGGTGAAATCTTTCTGGCTAGCTAATAATTCCTTCTTACATGGGAGGAATTGAAAAGGGATATCATCTATTACATTGTACAATGCATGGAAATCATATATAGAAAAATCAACCGCTCCACAGAAATAATTATGCCGCCCAATACTTTTAGCCCAAGTTGTTTTTCCAGTTCTGGTTGGGCCCTCAATGATCATCGATAGGGGGCGGTCCGGTTTGGTCTCCTACTCCTGCATTTGGTGGAGAAGAACGGTTAACATGCAATACATCCATGTTGTCGTAATAACGTTCAATAAGGTCCATAATTGTTTGTTCATGGGTGTTAGGAACATTTTATTATGTTTTGATGATGGCCATACTAGCTGTTATAGCAAGCCTGAAATAAGTTAGAATTCTCTCGTATAAGTCTTTACTTAGAGTCCGGCATGTTGTATAAGTTGAGTCGACAAGTATTGTACTAGTTGGTAGGACGGCAAAGTAAGAACATATATTCGGCAGAGTGAAGCCAGCCAAGCACCAGCAGAGATACATTGAAGACATTATGGTCTGACTTATAACCAAGGAAGTCTGTGATGATCTTGGATAAATCTAAGTTATGCTTTAAGTGATGAAACTTAATGTTCGAATATGGTGTACACTGATCTCACCCCAATCAAGGATCAGTGAAGTACAAAATATTCTCCTTGAACTGAAGCAAAGAAGGAAACAGTGAATCGGCTGAGTAAACTGACTTTCGGCTGAGTGAAGACAAAACGGTGAAGGAAGATCTAAAACGGCTAAGTCAGAAGGATCACTCAACCATTCAGAAAACGGCGAAGTAACACTTACCAGATCAAATTTAATATATGTTGAAGATTCAGAAGATCATGCATTAAATGCACAATCAATAGAGGATCAATCAAGGGCGGATTTTTTGCTATATGAAGGAAAAATCCGATCACTGAAATCAAGGGGAATGCAATTAAGGGGGAATCAAGAATAAATCAAGGATTATCCCCTCATTAATATAGCCAATGGACGGAATTTCAAAATCAAAGTTATTCAAGGCTATAAATAGAAGGCACTGACAAACAAAGAAAAACAATGATTGAAAAAGAAAGATCAAGCAAATACTCTGTCAATTTGAAAAGCCTTCTCTCTGAACGTACAAGGATACATCTAGTGATCAACTCAGACATCAGAACTACAAAGTCATATTCAGCACTGAGATTGATCAAACAAGTTTGTGAATCACATTCACATCAAACCGAAGCAACCGAATCGAGGCAACCGAGAAGGAGTTGAGTCCGTGATAGCCGCCGAAGGATTTTGATCTCAAGGAGCAAAGCAATAGACCGAATCACCGAAGCCGTTGCGATCAATGAGTGATAGTCTTGTAGATTGTGAAGCTTGGGAAGCCAAGGACAATCATACTATTGTATCCGTGAAAACAATAGTGAATTCCTCCAATCATCACAGGAGAAGAGTGGATTAAGGGATTATACCACCCTGAACCACTATAATCCTTGTGTCAATTTACTTTCTGCAATTTACTTTACAGCATTTATTTAAATTGCCAAGATCATAACTTATATCTGTGATTGTCTAAACTGATTTGAAAACAACATAAAGGGACTTATCCGCTGGCCAAAAGCTTTTAAATATAAGAAAAGTTTTTGAAACTCCACTATAGTCATTCACCCCCCCCCCCACCCCCCCTCTGACTATAGTTTCACCCTTCTGCGGGACCAACAATTGGTATCGTAGAAGCGGTTCCTAGTATCAGAACCTGTTCAGATCTAATTTCTGGTAACAAGGAGATCACATATTTTCAAAGTAGTTTTCAAATCTGAGTTTCCTATTCATTCACATACAAACCTATTACTTGTGATGGATTCCTCAAACATCATGTCAAAAGTACCTGTTTTTAATGTTAATAATTTTGATGAATATAAAATAAGAATGTTGTCTCATCTTGCAGCAACTCATGAGGAGATGCTGGACGTAATCAATGATGGACCAATCATGATCATGACTGTGGTATCCACAAGAGCAGATCAAGGAAATGAGATAGATAAACCTAAGAAAGATTGGACCAAGGACAAGAGAAGAGAAAATCTAGCCTTTGTTGCAAAAGACATGATTTTGAAGACACTAGATATCAACATGTTCATGAGAATCAAAGACTGCAAAACAGCAAAGGAGATGTGGGACAAGCTAGCATTGATAAATGAAGGATCTGAAGCAGTTAAAGAAAACAAGTTATCTGTTGCAAAACAGAAATTTGAAAATTTCAAAATGAAGACCGGTGAATCCATTGATCAAATGGACAAATGATTCTCAAGCATCATCGGTGAACTCGCAATGACTTGGACACACATACCCCCGAAAGAAGTATGCTTGAAGATCTTGAGAGGACTACCCGAAAGATGGAAGATCATAACATCAGTAATTAGAGGAACAACAAATCTTGCAAGCACTGACACTCTGACACTGATGTCCCAATTAAAGGCACATGAATTCGAATTGAATGGTGAAGATGGTGCTCCGGCAGAGACACAAAAAATCACTGCACTGGTTGCACCCCAGCAAAGTAACTTTGCCGATTGTATCAGCAAAGAGACACATGAACTTAAAGAACAAGTAGCTTTATTAGTTAAACGTTTTGACAGGTTTAGCAAAAAGAAGCCATTCAAAGGAAACTCATCATCAAACAAGAGGTCAAGCTCAAACAAAGACATGAAGAAGAAAGATGATGAATACAGATGCTTTAACTGTAACAAGAAAGGCCACTTCAAGGCTGATTGCCCTGAAGAAAATGATAAAGATGACAAGAAGAAGTACAAGGCATCTGAAAAGAGAAAAGGCAAAAAGGCACTCAAGGCTGAATCCAGCAGTGAAAAGAATGAAGAATCATCTAATAATGATTCAGATGACAGTGACGAAGAAGACAACTTAGAAAATGAAAAAACATGCCTATGTCTCATGACCAAAGAATTAAGTGAAGATGAAGGTGACAGCTCAGACACTGTTTTATGTCTAATGACCAAAGAATCAAATGAAACTGAGGTAACATCTAGCTCTCACTCTTCATCCAATGCATCCACATCTGACAATGCACAATCTTCTGATCTCCCATTAGATAGAGCAGACCTAGTCCAAAATCTCATGACTAAATTTGATGAAATTGAAATGAATAATGAAATTCTGGAGAAGGAATGCAAGGATCTAAGAAAGGAAAACAAAAGATTAAAGAAAGAACTGTATAAGGCAAAAAAGCTGAACTAACTAGTAAGGAGATCCACTTAAATGATCAACAAACAGCAGATGATCATGCATCTGTTATTGACCGATCAGTTAAGAAAATCTCCTCACCAGTTAAGGAAAACACGCACCACTAAATGCACCGAACTTACAAACCCTCAAAAGGTTTGGATCCGGATATCCGGTCTTGGCTACAACAGTCAGGATGAGAGTAGAAACAATGGTCAACACAATCCTAAATTCAGGACCAATCATGGACCAAAGTTTAGAAAGGGACAGACCATAGTTCCAACCAATCATCCTGCACCGGTGAAGTCAAAACCTAGAGTAGTGAAACAGCAGACCAAATCCTCATTCCAGTCAACCAAAAACAAAAACCTTCTAAAAGGGAAAGGTAGACTTTATCCTTCAGAGGAAGATTGGAATGTTGCACCTCCAAAATACAAGAAGAAACCATTCCATAATATGCATCATGTGTTTAAGAAAAATCAATCTAGATATGTTCCTAGACACATGAAGCAAGAAAGGTTTTCTACTGCATATTGGAAAGTGAAGAAGGATGCACATGCACCAAAAGATAGAAAAAAGTATCAGAATATCTTCAGTAAAAATATTAGAAGCTATTCTGTCATGCCTTATACATATGAAGTTGATGACTTCAATTATCCAAAAGAAGAACTTTTGGATATACACTTGGTATGGGAGGCATGACTGCTAACAGGTATGGACCCAAACAGTGTTGGGTACCTAAACTTAATTAATTTGTTTTGTAGGATGTCGGGTACATAGGCGGTGGATGTTCCGGACACATGACAGAAACAAGAGATGGCTCACCGACTTCAAAGCTTTTGATGGACCCAAAGTCACATTTGGAGGCAAAGAAAACCCTGGCAAGATTAAGGGGGAAGGCACAATACTCAAGAACAATTTGAAGATTCAAAATGTAGCATATGTTAGAGGACTTAACTTCAATCTGATGAGCATTAGTCAATTCTGTGACAAAGGCTACAATGTATATTTCAATAAGGAAGGATGCAAAGTGATTCACAGCCAAACTGATGGCCAAAATAGTGACAGTCCAACTTTAATCGGCAGTGTACCGAGTCGGATGCACTATAGTAGCGAGCAAGGTCGTATCCCACGAGGAATCAATCGAGTATCAAAGCCGTTTTTGGACTTAGTTTAGGTCAACCAAGGTATTTCAAGTTTAATTACACTAAAACAAAGTATAAACTAAAGATACTAAAGAGAGAAAGAGACATAGCCAAACTATGATCCAATTGATTACTTTCACCCCTCAAATCGATTATTTCGGGAATGGGATTAACCAACCTACCAACCTCTACTTATATCGACTCATTCATGGATGCAAACTCCTAAGCTAGTGTACGACGCCATACAACAATCGAACACCCTTTGCCCGGTTCAACAGTCCGCCTTTAAGAATTTAATTGACCGGAACAAGATTAACGCACTAGAGTTGCCCGATTTCACAACCGATTGAACCTCACTCCCTAATCAATCTAAACAACTCAGTTGATTATAAAGAATGATCTTAAAACCCCTTTTCCCACACCCCTTCGCAGCATACATTTATAAAAGTGGTGTGTGAGTTCATGAACTAGGTGTACAAGCTAATTCAAGCATTGAGAACAAGTTTTAAGACATGAATTCGTCAATATAACAACAATTAAACACTACCCATTCCCAATTTCATCAATTAGAGGGTGATTTCTTCAATTTTCACATAATTTGGCTATGAAAAGTTTAGCTACTCATAATAAAACTAAAAACAACAATCAAAGATAAAATTAAAGCCATAAATGAAAGAGAAACTGAAATTAATTACCAAAATCGTGGAGAATCGGAGTTTACATCAAGCTTCTTCAACACCCATGTCAATTGGTGAAGAAGAAGACCCAAAAATCAGAAAATCCAAGATTAGAGAAGAAACTTGAGCTAAAATCTAAGCTAGATTGTGTTTAATTTAAGTAAAAGATGATAAAAGAGTGAATCTAGGGAAGAAGAATGGGAGAAATCGACTTAGAAGAGAAAATCGTAGGGTATGGAAGTGAAAAAGTATATCTAGAATGCCTACAAAAATCTGTGCAAGTGGTATTTATATTCTCCAAAAAGTGCAGGAAAAGTCATTTTGGCGCGCCCCAAAGGCTTTGGCGCGCCCCAAAACTGTTTCAGTGATTCTGTTAACTCTCTGTTTCACTTTGGCGCGCCCCAACATCTTTGGCGTGCCCCAGGCTGGTTCAGTGACTTAATGTACATTCTGCTTCAACTTTGGCGTGCCCCAACAGCTTTGGCGTGCGCCAAACTCCTCCAGACTCCAAATTCTTCATTTTTCTCTATTTTCTTCTATCTCCAACCATTGGTTTCATCTTTATACGCTCCACGCCTTGTCTCCCGGGCTCACGAGCACCTAGATCCTGCATCACAACATCTAACACAAACCGAGCATAATTCCACAAGATAGATAGGGCTCGAAAAGGGCCAAAAACATCATAAAATGCCGAGGTTTTCCATCTATATGACGGTTTACCCCATGGTAGACGTGTAATGCAATTCTTGCCCTAAATAAGGTCTAAAACTACCCGGAATGAACCAGAAGTGCCGTAAAAGGGAGTTGAAACATGCACCGGAGCATAGTAAAGTTGACTCTCATCACAAACCAACACAGTAGTTCTTGCAGGTAGAAGACAAGACAATATGTATGTGGTGGATTGGAAAACAACCAAGGCAGAAACATGTCTGCTTGTCAAAAATAAACAATCAACCAGCTGGACTTGGCACAGAAGATTAAATCATCAGAATTTCAAGACCATCAACAAACTATCAAAGAACAAGTTAGTTGAAGGCCTGCTAGAGATCACATTCAAGAAAGAAAGTCTATGTGATGCATGTCAGAAAAGGAAACAAATCAAAAGTTCATTCAAGTCAAAGCCCAATCAATCTACAACAAGAGTTCTACATCTGTTACACATGGACCTGTTTGGACCAAGTCACACCAGTAAGTGTAAGTGGTAAGAAATACACCCTAGTTGTGGTAGATGACTACTCAAAATACACCTGGACCATCTTCATGAACAAGAAGAAAGAGACACTCAAAAAGTCGCCGCATTTGCCGAGAAGACTCCAAAATGAAAAAAGAATCGAAGATCATCAAGATCGATCGGATAAAGGCACCGAATTTCTAAATGAAATTATCGAACCTATTGTGAAGAAAATGGAGTGCTACATCAACTATCTGCAGCAGGAACTCCACAAAAAAATGGTGTAGCAGAAAGAAGAAACAGAACTCTCAAAGAAGCAGTTAGAACAATGATTGCTGAAGCATGCTTGCCAAAAAGATTTTGGGCTGAAGCAGCAAACACAGCATGCCATACACAAAACAGATCAATCATCAACAAATATCATGGAAAGACCCTATATGAAATATGGAATGGTAGAAAACCTAATATCTCATATTTTCATATGTTTGGATCGAAATGTTTTGTTTTGAACAGGAACCAGCTGCACACCTTTGATGAAAAGGCTGATGAAGCAATCTTTATGGGATATTCAGACACCAGCAAAGCATTCAGAATACTCAACAAAAGAACTTTGGTGATTGAAGAGTCAATACATGTAGTTTTTGATGAACCAAACACAAATGGTGAAGATCTTCAAGAAGAAGAAGCA
The DNA here is from genome assembly GCA_036785695.1 of Gentiana straminea. Classification (NCBI taxonomy): domain Eukaryota; kingdom Viridiplantae; phylum Streptophyta; class Magnoliopsida; order Gentianales; family Gentianaceae; genus Gentiana; species Gentiana straminea. The sequence goes on from JAVUPR010000367.1 coordinate 2,746,850, forward strand.
ACACAAAGGGAAATCTATACAAATGCAACCATACTAGCTTCTATTCTGAATCATCATTTTGAAAATCAAGAGGAGCCACATATCAGTACAACAGAAGAAACACCAGAACCTGAAATTCATACACATCATGAAGGTGTGGAAGCACCAAGTGAAGAGCAACTTCAACCTGATCTTAATTGGCTAAGAGATCATCCTGAAGAACAAGTCATTGGAGACATTCACACAGGAGTTAGAACCAGAAGACAACTGGAAAATATGCTAACATGTTTTCTATCACAAGTAGAGCCCAAGACAATAGGTGATGAAATTCAAGATGCATATTGGATCACAGCCATGCAAGAAGAACTAAATGAATTTGAAAGAAATGAAGTCTGGGAACTTGTTGACAGACCAGATATGGCCAACATCATTGGAGCAAAATGGGTATTCAGGAACAAGATGGATGAGCAAGGAATTGTTGTCAGAAACAAAGCAAGGCTAGTTGCAAAAGGCTACTCTCAAGCAGAAGGAATAGATTATGATGAAACATTTGCACCAGTAGCAAGATTGGAGGCAATCAGACTCTTTCTAGCTTTTGCTGCATTCAAAGACTTCAAAGTCTATCAAATGGATGTCAATAGTGCATTTCTAAATGGACTTTTGGAAGAAGAAGTATATGTGGAACAACCTCCGGTTTCCAAATCAAAGGAAAAGAAGACAAAGTATACAAACTCAAGAAGGCCCTCTATGGACTCAAACAGCACCTGTAGAGTCCGGTATGAAACACTATCACAATTCCTGATCAAGAATGGATTCAACAAGGGAACTATAGACAAGACTCTATTTAAACTAGAGGAAGGAACAAGTACATTGCTAGTACAAATCTATGTTGATGATATCATCTTTGGATCAGAGGATGAAAAGCTATGTGAGAGATTTGCAAACCTGATGAAGAGCAAATTTCAGATGAGCATGATGGGAGAATTAAATTATTTCCTTGGCCTTCAAGTAAAGAAAATGAAGGATGGTATTTTCATTAGTCAAGCCAAGTACACAAGAGATTTAATACACAAGTATGGGATGGATACAAGTGGCACAGCAGATACACCAATATATGCAAGAGTCATTCTTGGGAAAGATGAAACAGGGAAGGATGTTGATCAGAAAATGTATAGAGGAATCATTGGATCCTTACTATACTTAACTGCAAGTAGACCTGATATAGCATTTAAAGTAGGAGTATGTGCAAGATTTCAAGCTCAACCAAAAGAATCACATCTTCTAGCAGCCAAAAGAATAATCAAATACCGAAAAACACTATTAATGTTGGGATTTGGTATCCAAAAGATGGAGGATTCAAGTTGATATCATATTCGACTCGACTATGCTTTGGATGCAAAATAGATAGAAAAAGCACATCCGGAACATGTCAAATGCTAGGCACCGGACTAGTCTCTTGGTTCAAAAAAGCAAAACTCCATATCATATCAACAATTTGAAGACGCGAATATATATAGACAGGTAGTTGTTGTGCACAAGTACTTTGGATCGACAACGGCTAAGGGATTATGGAGTGGAGGAGAAAACAATTACAATCATGTGTGATAACACAAGTGCAATATCTATTACCGAAAATCCAAACATTGCATTCAAGAACAAAGCACATTGATGTGAGACATCATTTTATCGTAGATCATGTTGAAAAGGGAGATGTCATTCTAAAATACATATCTACCGAAGATCGGTTGGTCGACATCTTCACTAAACCACTCAGTTATGAAAGATTTAGCATGTTGAGAACTAAGTTAGGAATGATTGAAATTGACTAAGTACCAAAGAGCAGCTAACTGGAGTAATCGGCTAAGTGACTTCATCAGCTGCTTAACCCTTTGCCATTACAAGAGATGTAGCAGGTAAGGCAATGGTATCCAGCGAAGTCAACTTAACTGATTGTTAGGAACGGTTAAATGGAGTGGCTCAGTGAAGAATTCACTACACCGGCTAAGTGACCAGCCAAGGCACTCCACCGAAATAAAAACTTGGACAAATTAAAGTGTGAACAAAATCAATTTTAATTACACGTGGAGAATAAGGAAATTATGGAGGATTATTCTGTGGAAGATTACACACGTGAAGATCAACTTATGATCATGGAGGTAACCATATTATTTTTTGAATTATAAACGCCTCGATTCCCGGGCTCTATCATTACTTACCTCAATCCACTCCCCCATTACACTCGAATATCACGATTTATATACACAAAATCACGCCATTATGTCACAAAATCCTTCCACATTCAAACCACGTTCACACTACCCAAATCATCCTATATAAACGATACTTAAGAGATTTTCATAAATCTTTACATCCTCTTGCAAATTACAAACCCTACTTTTGTTTCTCTCTGAAAACTCAAAGTATTCTTTTCTAATCATCAATTACTTATCAATGGCTTCATCCTCCACAATCTCTCCCACTGAAAATACTACGAAAAATCAATCATCACCGGTTCGTTTTTCAAACCTGGAATCCCCCAATAACTGGAATCTGCTATGAAAATCTGATAGCATTTTGGAAAAATTCCAAGTTTGTACCCAGCACAAAGAAGACTGAAGTCGATTGCATAAAAAGCTCTATCTTTGGAAGAGAAATAGTCATCACGCCTGGTACACTCAACAGATACCTGCAACTTCCCATAATAGGTCCAGCTAATGTCAAGTTTGTAACAATTGACGTCAAGAAATTCTGGGCTGAGATAGCCAAGAATCCCAAAAGAAATAGAAAAACATACAATCTACCAAGATCAACGCTCAAACTTCCGTTTGCTGAATTTGCACCAGTCATCACCAAGAACATCGAAGGCAGCAAGGGATCAATGGAAAACCTAACTGAGGTACGGATCAGACTGATGGCCATCATCTACGAAGGTACCAAATTCGACTGGGCAACCTTTGTATTCAATAGATTGAAGGATCAGATCAAAAGGAAAATGAGTTATCAATTACGGCACCAAGCAAGGGTTTGCAGAAAAAGGGCGATTTCTGGGAAAGAAAATCATATGGATTCCCTCTTCAGCACCTATTCAACGCATTGAAAGTACAACCCACCAATTTGCAATCACCACATAAGTCTAAGACAATGTTCACTTACATCAAGGCATCCATGAAACCCAAACCCACTGTTGGGAGAAAAAGAAAACAACCTGAAACCAGTAGATCAGGAGTGGGATGAAGAACCAGATCTCAGAAGGCACGAGAAAACATCTCTCTGCCCGGTTCTAGCAACTTGAATGAATTTGTGACAATCAGTGATGACACAGCAACAGCAGAAGAAAAAGAGCAAGTGGAAATCACCTACCTGGAGGAAGGTGAGGAAGGATACAGAATTACTTCATCTGAAGAAGAGGAGATAGATGAGGAGGAAGCCGAGTCGAGGATGAACACTCGAGAGTGATCATTTTGTGGCAGTCAAGAAAACGGAGATTTCGATGATGAACCGACTCTTCAAGAAGTGCTTTTCAAAAGCATTGGCAAAGTTGATGAATAGCTCGGTGAGCCACCGATAAAGCTCACTCGGCCCGAACTTGTCAACTCCCCCACAATTGCACAAGGGGGAATAGTAGCGGATGCAACAGTCCACACTCAACAGCAACCTCTAAATGACCCTGTGTCTAATGAGGAAGAACAAGAACAGATGGAAGAAAGAGAAGAAGAAGCACAAGATGAAAAGGAAGAAGAGGAAGACGAGGAAAAGGAAGTGGAGAATGAGAAAGAGCAAAATGGAGATGCGAGGATGAAAATGAGATGAAGAGGATGTCCATGTGGCACCGGAGGAAATTGATCCAGAGAGAGTCTTCAACGGACATTCAACCCCTCATTGTAGACATGGAAAGGCAAGACTACAAACAGCAAAATCTGAAGAATGCCTTAAGGAGTGAAGCAACCTCCTTCAACCACAAGATTGAGGCCCTCATCAACCATATCAAAATCCAAGATGAGGTCATGGAGAGACAAGGAAACCTGCTTTGCAATTTACAGCAACTCATTCATCACCATGTCCAAACCAATCTTGAATTCCATGCTGAGACAATTGACAACAATCTTAAGCCATTGGTGGACACCCTCAATGCTCACACTCAACAAATTCAGCATCGGATGAGGTAATGGAGCATTCCGGCAAGCAACTGGACCTTCTAATCAAAGTTGGTGAGGCCAACAACAAAATACTGGAAAGGAGGTATAGTCCTCTCCCTGATTATGACACGGCAACGACAAATCTTGAAGCACTTTTTAGTGCTGCCAAAAAAAGAGGAAGGAAGCTCTAAGCCTGAAAGCTCCAGTGAAAAGAAGGCTAGCCCAATAGAGAAGGGCAAGGGCAGCAAAGGCAAAGGTATCAGGTTTGAAGAAATGAAGAAGTAGAACTGATACTTAGTATGAATTTTCTATTTTCTTTTGCCTTTGTCTTTAAATAAAAAGATGCAATATATTATTGCCCTATGATGGATGAATAAAATTGCTGAGTTTTTATTCTGTTGATTAGTATGAAAATTTTGGATTACTTATGTTCAGGCTTATGAGGGTTTTGGCATCATCAAAAAGGGGGAAATTGTTAAGAACATTTTATTATGTTTTGATGATGGTCATACTAGCTGTTATAGCAAGCCTAAAATAAGTTAGAATTCTCTGTATAAGTCTTTACTTAGAGTCTGACATGTTGTATAAGTTGAGTCAGAAAAGTATTGTACTAGTTGGTAAGACGGCAAAGTAAGAACATACATTCGGCAGAGTGAAGCCAGCCAAGCACCAGCAGAGATACATTGAAGACATTATGGTCTGACTTATAACCAAGGAAGTCTGTGATGACCTTGGATAAGTCTAAGTTATGCTTTAAGTGATGAAACTTAATGTTCGAATATGGTGTACACTGTTCTCACCCCAATCAAGGATCAGTGAAGTACAAAATATTCTCCTTGAACTGAAGCAAAGAAGGAAACAGTGAATCGGCTGAGTAAACTGACTTTCGGCTGAGTGAAGACAAAACGGTGAAGGAATCTAAAACGGCTAAGTCAAAAGGATCACTCAACCATTCAGAAAACGGCGAAGTAACACTTACCAGATCAGATTTAATATATGTTGAAGATTCAGAAGATCATGCATTAAATGCACAATCAATAGATGATCAATCAAGGACGGATTTTCTGCTATATGAAGGATAAATCCGATCACTGAAATCAAAGGGAATGCAATTAAGGGGGAATCAAGAATAAAATCAAGGATTATCCCCTCATTAATATAGCCAACGGACGGAATTTCAAAATCAAAGTTATTCAAGGCTATAAATAGAAGGCACTGACAGACAAAGAAAAACAACGACTGAAAAAGAAAGATCAAGCAAATACTCTGTCAATTTGAAAAGCCTTCTCTCTGAACGTACAAGGATACATCTAGTGATCAACTCAGACATCAGAACTACAAAGTCTTATTCAGCACTGAGATTGATCAAACAAGTTTGTGAATCACATTCACATCAAACTGAAGCAACTGAATCAGAGGCAATCTGAGAAGGAGTTGAGTCTGTGATAGCTGCCGAAGGATTTTGATCTCAAGGAGCGCAATAGAGACTGAATCACTGAAGCGTTGCGGTCCGGGAGTGATAGTCTTGTAGATTGTGAAGCTTGGGAAGCCAAGGACAATCATACTATTGTATCTGTGAAAACAATAGTGAATCCCTCCAATCATCACAGGAGAAGAGTGGATTAAGGGATTATACCACCCTGAATCACTATAAGCCTTGTCTCAATTTACTTTCTGCAATTTACTTTATAGCATTTATTTAAATTGCCTAGATCATAACTTATATCTGTGATTGTCTAAACTGATTTGAAAACAACATAGTAAGAAGGGACTTATCCGCTGGCCAAAAGCTTTTAAACATAAGAAAAGTTTTTGAAACTCCATTATAGTCATTCACCCCCCCCCCCCTTCGACTATAGTTTCACCCTTCTCTGGGACCAACAATGGGCCCATAATAAATCTCTTATATCGTATACATGTCCCAGAGAAGTTTGTAGGTTTTGGAGACTTACCAAGAACAAATTTTTTTCTACCGAGTTAATCAGTTCTTGGGGAACATTTACAAAATTTGTCCATTTGGGTTGATACTCAGAGGGGGCTTCAAGCCATCTGGAATTGGCGGCATATTCCAGATTTCTGAGCTGTGTTGCCCAAGTGTGGGGTTGCTCAGTCTGTACTACTGGAGAGTAAATCAGATTTGGATGTAGCCTCGTTGATTATTGTTGACCAGATTTCATCTCTATTCTTCTTAGGGCTTCTTCTTGAAGCCCCAAGAACTCCTCGTTCTTCAAAGTTCTCCCCCCCCCCCCCCCTTGAGATGTAATTAGCAACAGCCGCATCATGTCTCGGGAACTGAGTATTAGGATGATATGATTGTAACCCATTGGGTTCTTTGATGTCGAAGAACCTAGGGTCCTTCGTGTCAAACTTCTTTTCAAGTTGAACGAGGCAATGAAGGTGCGGTTCACCGTCCTGGTGATTTTCAGTACATACTCTTGCATAAGAAATATTAAAATTTTTAAGTAGATTAAATAAATAATCTATGATGAATAGAGGAATTAAAGGGCAATGTGGATATGTTAAAAAAATTGATTTGCCTTGTAATCTATATGATGCGTTTCTGCGAGGCATGATTGTTTTAGAGAGATAAAAATAATGAGAGAAGGAGATTTTGGTTTCTGAACTTTCTATTCTTACATGGTTTTGCGGAGGAACGGAGGGACTTTTATAGTACCCTTCATTTTTTGAAAAAAAAATCCCACCCGTACACGTGGCAAAACCGATTAATATTACCGGTTTTGCCCCTCTGACCGACACATTTTGCTCTATCTGGACGACACAAAGGTCCCATCACTAAAGTAAAGTTAAGTAAAGGTGATTATTCCATTTCTTTTCCTGTAGCCACGTTCTCCCTTTTACTTTATTAAAGTAACAGCTGTAATTTTTGTCGGTTCTCTCCATTTTGCAATTATTAAACCCTTTATAGGATTTGTACGCGCGTGTGTGTGTGTATATATATATATATATATATATATATATATATATATATATATATATATATATGCGAGGATTTACCAAAGGCTTTGGGGACGGGAAAAGATACTTTCTACCGAGCGAGACCTAATGAAATTTTCTACGAGCTACCTACCAGGAGCCCCAATACAAAGTCTGGGGATTAGGCATGACACAGCGGATCAGAAGGAATCGAAAACTCCCTAAGGAAAGCATGCAATTCTAAGAACCTCATCATGCTGAGACGTACCATGGAATTCAGTTCGAGATATTTGTTCTTGTATTTTCAAACAACATTAATTTGTCATATTACACATTTCAAAGTTAACTAAGGCATACAATACTACAAGCATTTATACTAATCACTTTCAAAATTAACTAATGAATACAGTATTAGTGGTATTTATACTCCCCGTGATCAGTCCTACTCATTGTCAAAATTAAGCCATTAGCAATACTACTATCATACTATCATACATTACACTATCATAAATTGCACTAGATTATTCAAATAAAAAATTATAACACTATCATACATATTCTCACACAATGAATTTTACATGACACCAATAAACAAATAAATTTCTTCTATGAACCTCATCATACATTTAATCATATCATACATGAATTGAATTACAATCCAGCAATAAAATAACACACTATTGAACATGAAACATGAAATTCTCTAAATTATACACGAATTTTCGAATTTTACATGAACATCAATAAACCCTAAACATCAATAAACCATAAACCCTAAGCTAATAATAGCTTAACATTACATATTATTGATGTTCATACATATCCATTCAAATTCTAAGAATCATAAATATCCTTTCGAATTTTAAGCACTTCATCATACATATAATCATACAATACATGAATTCGAATATAAACCCTAAACCCTATAACACTATTGAATTCAATTGAATTCCAATCGAACATGAATCAGAAACAATAAAAAAAAAAATCCCAAAATGACAGAGAACAAGACGCTAAAGAAAAGTGAATCATGGGCTCAGCCATTACAGAGTACTTGATGCCAAAATCAATAAGGTTTAGAGGAGGAATGATTAAGGCTTTATTCTAAGATACCTAAAAAAACAATACATAACCAGAATAACAATCATACATCAATTTTCGATTTAACCAAAATTAATAAACCGTAAACCACTCACAGTAGGTGCTTCTTGTTGAGTAGGATTAGCCATGGTGAAATCGTCCAAATTTGCTCTGAGAAGACGACGGATTTCGGAGTTCTAAGCGTTTTTTCTGCGGAGTAGGTGGTGAAATGGGGCGAAATGAGGAAAAAGATATGATAAGGGTTTCAATTTTGACGGTTCCGTCGAAATTTGGACGAGACGTCCTTTATTTCGATGATGCTATAAATGGATCCGTCACAATTTGGACGGATTTAGTGTTTAAGATAAAAAGGACGGAATCCGTCCAAATTGTGACGTCACAATTTGGACGGAGCGTCCAAATTTTGAACGGATTCCGTCATTTTTTGTCTTTGAATGAATTTGGACGAAAAGAAATGAATATTCTGACGTTTTGTCTATATTTAGACATGAAACCTAAAAAAAATATCAAAAAAAATTGATCTGAAAATAAATATCATAAGTTACGATAACCAGATTTCTAAATTTTCCGCTCCATGGGTGAAGGATGGAGAGACAAAGTCCCACATGTCAAGTGACAACGTCATAATGACATTGGCTGTATATGTTGAGTGCCCATGGCTTATGTCACTGCGGATGCATGCAAAACATGGTCCACCATTCTCTGGAGCAATTAAAATTTCGAGTAGTGATATATCTATTATTTTTTTTACTACAATATCTTACATAACACAATCAACACCATATATTTTGCCGGGATCCATCATAATAAATAATTAATCAATTTAATCAATGATACCAAGCATGTAGTGGTTTGTGCACTACACAAATATACAGTGCACATATCATTTTCCTAAAATTTACACGTCGGCTTTGTTTATTCGGGTCATTGTCTTACGTCAGCTTATTGGCCCCCACCACATTCTGGCCCGCCAATCCCCCGGTTCCAAGTCCATATGACGTTTGGTACCATTTTAATATAAAAGCTACTACAACATCATCCCATGTGCACTGTCTACCGGCCACCTCCGATGCTTCAAGTTATGGCTTGCACGTTCGCTTAACCGGAGGGACTTAGGGAGCAATTAGATTGCACGGTTCCGGATACAATGATGCAAGATACGCAAGTATAGGGTTTACGGGTATGGGGAATTTGTGTAAAAATTACAATACAAATACTAATTCTGTAACGTCATGTTTCCGGATACCGAATTTTTATCCGAAAAATAACATCCGACACGTATAACATTAATTGAATCTAATATTATACGCAAATTTTACGTCATCATGTAAAAAAACAAAACGACGCGGAAACAAAATAGACTTGGGATAACAATTCCAAAGACCAACAGAGAGTAACAATGCAGCCAAACATAATACAAAAGGGTAGGATTCATTACAACAAGCGAAACCAAGTCTCACAAGCCGAAACCGAAAATACATAAGTCTTACTTTACAAATCAAATTAAAAGTATTACGAGTCTGAACATAATAAAAGTATAAGGTCTCAAATACAACAATCTAGTAGTAAAAGCAAAGCTAGGCAACTCCAAAGACATTAAACGAGCTCATTTGTTCTCATAGAATACATCAGCATCATCCAGTAGATCTTCTTGGGAAAGAAAAACAAATGTGGCATACAAAGAGCTAAGTACATTGAGTATTTAGTAAAATGTAGAAGTTATTGAACTACATTCTTTATAATTATTCTTAAAAAGTAAAGACGACATTATTAAATGATTATCTGTATTAATTTAACATTGCACCTAAAGTATATCTTCATGTCTCATAACATGTTGTGAGTTTCCTATTGGTTTTAGCCTAACTTATATTTGTTACACCAGAAGTTTCAATGGCATTACGCTTAGTCTATGTGCACTAAGAACAAAATTGATTGCAACCCGCTATAGAGTCGCTCTAGCGGTCCCAAGAAGTCGTCTTGTTAGTGTGTGATCGGAGAAAGTCGTCCACTTTATTTGATCATCATCACATCGCGATATTGTTCCATGCCTTACCGAGAATCTCCAGGTGTTCAGTCTATTGTCTAGCCAAGTATGTATGTTATTTACCATTAACTAGCCTCCTGAGTTCATTCATGGAAAGATTCACCTAACAACTCAACCCCTCATCTTAGACATCTAGACTCTAGCCAATACCTAACAATTTTACTCCTTCAAAGCACAAGGTCAATTCTAAACTTTCAAAGGTCTCGTACTTCATCTCATCAAAGAATCCATCCGATGTCGATACTAAACGCATCAGAAACTTATTCATAACTTTGTCAAGTCATTACAAGTTAATTAGATACCTTAGAAAGGCTCAAACCTAAATCAAGCCTTAAAACACACATTTAGGCAAAGCAAAACAGGACTATGGCGTATGCCACAGCTACTTTGGCATGCGCCAAACATGTCAGAGGAGTTTTAAAATGTTTTTGCTCGACCGGCGTGCGCCAAAATGATTGGAAACATTTCCTTTCCATTCTGCACAACACTGGCGCGCACCATACCCTACTAGCATGCGCCAAACACTAAACGGCATTCTGCATAAATCGTGATCAAGCCTGGTGCGCACCAAAGCCTCAGTGTTACACGTTAGCGATCAGAAAATAGCCCTAAACATGCAAATTTTCTGCAATTGTTGTCGCGAGCCAAACAAACAACCAAACAACGATTTCAAGACAATTATTCACAACAAAGCAGAACCGCAACACTTACCAAACACTATAAAACAACGAATTTCAATATGAAATCCTCATACCTCTTTTTGATGCCAAAATCTTTCCAATTTCGCAAGCCAAAATAGACAAAACTCTAGCGAAAAGCAAAACCTATAGAATCAACACATCTACTTTAAGATCACAATGAATTAAAGGGTTCTAAACAACAAAGACGGCGTCTAGGCTGATTACAAATTTCAAGCACTTCAGAAAACCTAAGATTCCAAAACAGGGAAAACTTCATACATTTCTTGATCGCAACTAAACTTATATCAACTCGATCCTCTTCTCACACTGATCAATTTCCTCAATTTTAATCTGCAAGATGACGATCGGATTAGAATGTGTGATGGAGATTCCCTTTCTCCTATTCCTTCTCTAATGTTCAAACTTCTTTTGTGTGCTTCTTTTCCGGCAACTTCCCACAACACTAGGAAGTTTTATTTGCAGATATCAGACTTCCTGGAGGTGTATTTTTAGAAAATGATAGAAAAAAACCTAAGTAATAAAATATTTTTCGCGAAAGACATTTTTCCCCTTTTAAATAATCCAGAATATTCCAAATTCCTTTCATTTTTCGTTGCTTTCATCATTTTAGACAACTTTCCATTCAATATTTTGATGGTATTTACTCATTAATTTTCAACATTGTTCTTCATTTCGCATATCCGAGTAATAAATGTGCGTATACTAAAACTGTTTCAAAGTTTTGGAATTACAAATTCACCCATTGATGTGTCGGATACGTATCGGACGTTGGACACGTCACCAGACAGAAGTATTCGTGTAGAGCACTGAGTGCCATTTTAGCATATAAAATCTTACAAAGCCACCCATTGATGTGTCAGATACGTATTGGGTACTGGACACGTCACTAGACAGAAGTATTCGTGCAGAGCACTGAGTGCCATTTTAGCATATACTATGCCATTTTTTTTTACGTGTATTCAATACTATACCATGCGATAAATGTTTTTAGTGTATCATTTAATTCATGGGTGGATCTATTCTATGAGTGGGTGGTCTCAAGAAAACCCCAAAATTACTTTTTTTTTAGGGGAAAGGGGCCACAAGGACAAAAAAATTAATAAATGGGTCTGGAAGGACAAAAGTAACATTTTCATTATTATAAAAGACAAAAATCGCGATTATTACTTTAAAATTGTTACTTCACGTGTTAATGTTACTTTTGTGTTTCACAATCGTTACTTCATATTTACTCCATTCCACATTTGTTACTTCATATTTATTACTTCATAATTGTTACGTTTTATCCTTATTAAATTACGTTTCCTTCTATCCCGATTTTTTGATAATTGTTTAATTGAACCCTTATCAACACATTTTTTTATTATTATTACAAAATTATATTCCATAAATTTACCATTTCACTCATCATTTGATGTATGTATGTATGGGGGCGGATCCACATGTAATTAGGGGGAAATGCCCCTACTAATTAAGAAGTAATTTTATCATTAAAAATTGTTAAAACACGATTAATGCCTCTGGTGGATTTTCGAGTTTTCTCCGGTGCTCGTACTGGAAAAAAATTCTAGTTCCGCCACTGTTTATAAATACTCTTTTGAAAATTAAGACCAACCAATTATAATTTCCTGAATCTGCCACTGATTTATTTAGCAGTATATAATATTTTGATGGTATAATATTGCATTACAATATAATGTTTTTTTTAAGAAGAAGAATATATGTTTTACTGAAATATTTTTTTTACGGATACGAAATATACACACATATTTTTTTATTCTAGGATTCGAACCCGAAACCTCTAGATTAAAGATCACAATAATTATTACCGAGTTAATGTCTTCTTGAACTGTGTTTTGTGCGTAAATTTAGACGTCTCTGTATAGATAGACAACGTGAAAAAAAAATCCATCCCTTGTGTAGTAAAAATATAGGGTTGATCAACTTCTTTAATGTTTGCTTATACTAAAAGAAAAAACCCCAATTTTGGCCAAATTTTATGACTTCAGAGTAGAACGTGCAATGATTCACTGAGATCTTGGATTTTAGTAGGGTTTGTCCTTTTTCAATATTAAAAAAAAAAATATTAAAATAAAAAATAAAAGGGGGGGGGGGGGGGGGGAAAGGAGAGAATGGTTTGTTCTTTTCTATAGTGAAATTTGATAGTCTTGATTGTTTATGATATTGATGATACTTGAAATCGTCCGGATTGTAAATTGATATATATTCAGTTAGTGGGACCTCCGAATGACGATCGGTTTTTTGGTGGATTTTGTGAATGAACCTGCAAAATACACAAAGCGTTAGGGGTCTCGGGGTTGGTCTCCAAGCGGTCACTCGACGCTCAAATCAGTGTTTGTCAGAGAAATTTCTATTGACTGTAAGTAATTGTGAGCGGGTTGCGCGCGTACCTGAGAATGGGATGAAGATCCGTTTATATAATTCTCCATCATGGATGGTGAGTTATTGCATGTTGCGATAATTAAGTCGAAGATCATGGAGTAGTTTCTGATCAAGCCATAACGATGATACAATCTCAAAGTCAACACTGTTAAACGTGGTATAACGTGTGCATAATATCCGGAGTGCCGATTTAATAAAAAGTAGCCGTTATTTGTGGTCGGGAATGACATGCCTTATATTGAACATAAGGGACCAAGATGGCTTGCACCATGTCAGGAATAAAAGACCGAGGACGTCTTGCGTCATGCTGACTACAAGGGACATATGACGACCATTGCATGTCGGACAGAGGGTGACCTGCGCCATGTCGGTTAAATAAATGTGCATGCAACCTACGCTATACTAAAGATGGCCTTTGTCAATTGAGGTTCGATATCGAGTTGAACCCACGTCGGCTCTATATGCTGATATGGCCCTTATCACTTTGTGTAAGGCCTGACGAGTGTCGCGTGTACAATGACCGATCACACTTATGTCAAATGCCTGCAGACCTAAGTTAGAATAATCATCATGAGTTAAGTCTACATAAAAAGATATGTGACATGACATGAAAGGTTGAAGTTCCACCGCTTTTGAGGTGATTGGCGTATATTCAATGCATGACATCCTGTGTTTTTTTTTCGAAATTCGAATCATTGAGAAGTCATTTTGCGTAACCACTTGGCTAAACGTAATGGGACCACAAATCGAGGCGCTTCTTGAGCTATTCCTTTTAAAAAGAGGGATGATTTGACCTCTCATCTCTTTGTCATACGTATATCTACAAATCCAAGGTAAAAATATGCTCATGGATTTTAATGAACAAAGACTTGATCATGTGACAAGTAAACCTCTTTTTTATTCTCATATTATGCGAGTGTTTCGAAGCACTATACATACTTCCTTTTCCTCATCGGATAACAGAAATAGCCGAGAAATCTCAACAACATCCGTGGCTAGTTCGTCTAATCTACTCACGGACACAGTTCGAGTGGGGAATATATGATCACTGACCACATCGAAGGATATGTATGAATCTTGCCGAGATTTTGGCTTAGACGCTAAAGTTTATCTTCCTTGTCTTGCAGAATCAAACCAGAGAGCTTGCAGCCCTCCAGACGGCTTTTGCTCAGTCTACGTTCAGCAACTTGCTGCCGGTCTTAGACTCTTCGAATTCCGTTGATAAATGTCATTCTTCAAATGACTCCCAGTTAAATTAGGTCCATTGTAGGATTTGCCATTATTTGTAGATTAGTGGATCGACCTTTTTCGGTGTTCTTATTCTGAGCTTTCTTCGGCCTTAAGAAATCTGGACTCTCTCCAGGCTAGTTTACTTCGCACGCCGGAGTGGAAAGAATAAAGGCTCTTCGCCGCCATCTTATGTAATATTCATGGCAACATACCTATTCTAATTTGGCACAATAATTTCTCATTTTTACTCAAGAAAAAATTGAAAGAGAATTATTATATATAACAAATATTTATAGGTGATACTAAATAGTAAAAAATTGAGAGGCGTCTAAATTTACTTATCTCTCGTATATTAGTGGTGCACAAGGGTGAGGTACACATCTATCATCCACACCTATCATCCCTTTCCTTGCAATCATCTACATATACATGAGTTGATCCAAGGAGCATTAATTTTACGATGGTTATGGAGCACGTATTGGATTATCATGCATAATATTAAGAAATTTTATTGGTTTTTTTTTTTTTAAGAGGATAGGGATTCATTTTAAATCTAATAACTCAAAAATGATTGTGGTATACCAAGTAGGATTTGATCCATTACCAGCTTAAAATTTGTGTCAAATAGTTTGTATGATTTTGTGGTTAAGGTATGAGACGGGGAAATACTTGTGTGGAGAGGGAATTTTGAAGAGAAGTGACGGTGAAACGATCAAAATCATACAATTTAAATACAGAATGAAACTGTGTGGTTTCGGTGTCTCCACACGTGTGGAGACACCAGGCGTATCCACATGCATTAGGGTGGGGTCACGTGACCCCACTGAGATCCGGGGAATTTTTTTTAGTATTAAAACGATGTAATTTTGTTGTTAAGAAATGTAATTTTATTGTTAAAAATGTAGATTTAGGCTTCGGTGACCCCACTGAAACAAATTTGTAGACTAAAAATATAGTTTTAGATTTTGATGACACCACTGAAACAATTTTTTGAATCCGCCACCGAGAAACACCACGCAAATATCTCTCTATGATCTATGAGACATATGTCATAACTCATACGTCATCTTTGAGTTATATAAACACATATACAGAGACTTTCTTTTCAACAATTATATAATCCCACCTTGTCTCCCACATCCTCTTTAATATTTCTACTCCTAAATTCCAAGCCTGTACACCCCCCAATTAATCCAATGAATCCTTTTTGAAGTGCCCATTTCCTTAATTATATTAAAAAAATCATATACACACTGCTATATACAAGATCACAGCGGTGGACCTTAGTGGTCATGCAAGGTCTCCGGCGATACAGTGGGGACGGCGGAATACGGCTAGAGCTAACACCCACAACCGCTTCTCCCCTGGCCCTCGACGTGGCGGAGTCAGCCGAGATGCGGATCCAGCGGCTGATATCGGAGAATCCCGTGATCATCTTTAGCCGTTCATCTTGTTGTATGTGTTATGTCATGAAACGTTTGTTTTGTACCATCGGAGTCCATCCCACGGTGATTGAACTGGAAGAGGGCGACATCGACGCGCTACCACCGGAGAATAATCATACAGATGCCGGTGAAACAGCTGCTGCCAGAGGTGGTGGTGGTGCACCGGCTGTGTACATCGGCGGTGCTCCGGTCGGTGGGTTGGAAAGCTTGGTGGCGCTTCATTTAAGCGGTCACCTTGTTCCAAAGCTTGAGGAAGTTGGAGTCCTTAATAATATGTTATTGTAATAATTTTCTTGGGTTTATTTGGAAAATTAGCCAGTAATTCTAGCATAACAATCATTAAGAAACAACAATATATGATATTGATATAATTTGTGGCAAAGATTATTGTGTATCATTTATTCTGAGAGTTATATAAAGATATATGATGCATCAAACTCGTCATCTGTTACGTAGTAAAGGTGAGTTTTATGTATCACATATTTATATTTCATATAACCTTCAAATAATTGTTGCAATCATTCTCTTTGTTTGAAAAAGATAGGGTCACATACAATGGTCTCGGTGTCCAATCAGACTAGACTATGGTATTTGTTGTGTTTGAGTTATTGACGCATCGGCATTATTCGCAATTTCACATAGAGTATGTATTTGTAATTTTTAGCTACAAGTTCAATTATATATATATATATTAGAAAAAATAATAATTGAATATTTGTCTCTAAACTTCTCTAGAGTAAAGATATATATGAGAAAAGTTGGGTAAATTTTATGGCGGTTAATAACTATCAAATTCAATTTTGATTTTAATTTTTTAAAATTGATTTATATACAATAATTACTTATATGATGATGCGTGTTTATTTAATTTGATGACCATTGACCAAATTTGTCGAAAAAATTTTATGGTAGGTAGAAAATTCAAGTTGTAATAGAAATATACATATTATAATGATGAAGAGAATCTAAGTTTAATTTGTTATGTGTTGCGTGTGACGTTTTTTTAAGGCTTATTATAAATATAAATATCTTGGTAACATGTTAGAATTTCCTTTTTGTATTATTGACT
The DNA here is from genome assembly GCA_036785695.1 of Gentiana straminea. Taxonomy (NCBI): domain Eukaryota; kingdom Viridiplantae; phylum Streptophyta; class Magnoliopsida; order Gentianales; family Gentianaceae; genus Gentiana; species Gentiana straminea. The sequence continues at coordinate 2,763,892 of JAVUPR010000367.1, forward strand.
ATGTTTGCATGTTGTGGGATTTTTGTCTTTAATTGATGGTGACATTGACATAAGGAACCTATGGTTATAAATAAATTCAAAAGATCGAATAATGAAAAGATTGGTCGAGTGGTCTTTGTTTACCTAAAATAAAATAAAAATGTATGAATATGAATATCCCAGCAATTTTGGGGGAATATTCTTATTTTCGGCTTATGGCAATTGGAAATTATTTGTCTTCCGGTAGAATTTTAGAATCAGCATGATGTACATTTTATTTCTTTCATTTCATTTGCTTTTTGATTAGCATGCTCACATGAGAGGTATGTATGGCACGTTAGATACAACATTTCATGAAGCCTTTTTTAATAATAATAATAATAAAAGACGTGTAGACTCATGGCACGTTAGATTTATCATAAAAGACGTGTATACTCATGCATTCCGATAAAAGAAAGCAATGATATTGATCTTCCACAACACATTGTTATTTTTAATATTATTATGATTCCAGCAGAAAGACTTTGTGATTCAAAATTTTCGAATCATAACAATACGATTCAAATTCGAATACAGATAATTGGATAAAATCTAAGTCGACCGGTCATAGGAAGCTATTGGTGTTGTGACAGTAGAGAATCCACGTCCTTGGATGTATGATGTATAGTACCAAGCGGAGGGAATCCATGACAAGAAAAAAGAAATATCATTAGACAATACGAGAGATTTTATGGTGCAACGGTTATAGAAAAGTTATATCAAATGCCATACATTAGAGTCTCTCATCTTTACTCTCTTTCACACGATACACTTTTATCGTGTTTTAAAAAAAAAAAATGATGGTTGTAAAGTATGTCACCTGATACAACATTCATACGACAGACGTATTATAAAAAAAAAAATCGAGACAATATAGTTCACAGCTATTGGGTCCTTGTGACATGGAGATAGAAAGGCCGTTGAATATATATAGTGCATTTTCCTTTTTATTAAAACTCTCCACCATGGCTAAATGCTTTCATCATTTACCTAACTCTTTTGCAGTTGAGCTCTTAATTATAATTTATTTTTAAAATAAATAAAAAATTTGCTTAAAAGAAATAGCAATGAAAATGAAAGTGTTGGTGCCGTCACACTGCCACCGACAACAAGCTTTCCGATTTTTTATTTTTTTATTAAAGGAAGCTTTCCGATTATAAATGATGTTCTATCATATAAAAAAATTATTTAAAAATCGATTTTTCGTAGATGCATTGTGATAATCGATCTTGATAGAGTCGGTTTTTGGTTCCAGAATCTACGGGAAGTCGGTTTTTGACTCCATAAATGACTTTCACAATGTCGATTATTTTGTGATACACAAGTAGGGCGGTGTATCGGTAAAATCGGTGTGGTGTAAATAAAGACCTACGTAATTTAGTCACAACCCGACCGGTAAGTATTTACTTTATTTTGTGCACCAAAATGGAACGGTTTTAAGGTTAAAAGTATTTGTTCGATACCGCTTTGTTTCCCGCAACGAAAGACATATAATTATTATTTACACCGGACTAACGCCGGAAAGTACAGCTAAACAGAAGACCAAACAACACCCCAAACACCGCCAAGACTCCACCCCGGATCACCACTGGGACTCCACTCCGGACCACCGCCAGGACTAAACCCTAAACCACTGCCGGGATTAAAAAACGGTACTATCCGACTAAAAAGAAAATCTAAAGAGGAAAAGACATAACGAAGGCCAGGGTAATCCTTACTCCCAAATCCTGGCCTAACTTGTAGGAACTTGTTTGGGAAACAAAGACCATAGCCAGAAATAAGCCGGGAACTGTCAATAATAGACACAAAGCGACTAGCAAAACAACAAACTGATACCAACAACCCGTCGTCGCCAACCAACACACAGTCGTTCGTCCGAGCAGTGTGATGGAGCCATCCAAGCAACATCATTGGAGCAAAATACCCGCCATTGAAACACCAAAGAAGTCCGGCCAAGCCAAGATCGGACTTCACTCGTCATCATCTTTAGCTCAGTACCATCACTTTGTATTTTGTTCCTTCCTTTGCGTAAATATATTGCTGACATGTTTACCAGGGAGCTAGTGCTTGTCTTCATGATTCGTTTTCTGTTTGGTAACTTCTCAATGCTCCTAGCCGTAGCATCGTGATTTTGAGAAAGATATTAAAATATCTATTTTAATAAAAGGTAGAATAATACATTTTTTGGAAACTTGAGTTTATATGCTTAAAAAGCTAAAAGTTTGAAATACATGCGTCATATGAAACTGTTTGAAAACTATGCTTACGTCGGTTCTACGTGCATGATGCGTCGGTCATGCGTCGCTCGGTGGTCACGCATGGCTCGTGCATCGCTCAAACGCCGACGTAGGCATAGTTTTCAAACAGTTTCATACGACGCATATATTTCAAATTTTTAACTTTTAAGCATAAAAACTCAAGTTTCCCTACATTTTTTTACTTTAAGGCCTCTGTTAGAGGTGAAATTTTAAAATATATATAATCGTTGTATGAAGGTTTTACCAAGTTGCATACATTACAACCACTCATTTCTAACCTCTCACACACGATAAAAGTGTATTATGTGAGAGATAAAAATGAGAGGCTCTAGTGTTTGTCACTTGGTATAATCTTGCTACAACCGTTGCACCATAAAATCTCTCATATTATAGCGCTTAAAAAGGTTTTTTCTTTTGGGAAAAAAAGAGGCTTTTTATTTTTAGAAACACTTAAAATGTTATACAATCTGTTGAACAAGAGAGGTTTGTACTTTTTTGTACTATGTATTATTCTGGATGCTTACAAAAATAATATTACTGAAAGCTTTTTATATAGGCTCTATCTAGAAAACCTTTTTAAGCGCTATAATATTCTTAATGGTAATCCATTTCTACAATTTTCTAATTGCCATTCAGTGAATCTTTTGTTCTTCTTTCCTTTTTTTTTTTTTTTCCCTCGAGTAATGATATGGACACAACCGTTGTGATTCAACGAGTACCACAACTTGTACCTACACACTTGAATCTTAATGTAATCTCATTGATCATTATTATATTCAACATGATCAACACTGTAGATACACGTTGTGGTATTCGTTGTGTTACAACGGTTGTGTTAATACAAAACCTCGTTATCATAGGTGGTGGTAGCCACTACCACCACTTGGGCTGCCAACAAAGTCGCCATTGTTTGATGTCTCCTCCTTGAATGTAGCTTTCATTCAAAGGTTCGTTCTATGTGAATTAATTAACCCTTTTTCTTCTTTTGGTCAAAGCTAGACAAGTATTTAGAAGCATAAAGATTACAGCATATCAAATATTTTTTTATTTTTTTTGAAACATATCAAATATTCTCAAGTAAGTAATTAATCCTTTTCTATGATTAAAAAGAACAAAGATCGCATATTTTTTTCCCTCCCGTCCAATGCCCTGCACTATACCAAGGAAATTTGTCTAACATACAGAATATAATCTGTAATTTCATAGATTTGGTTTAATTTGGTTGCACGTGTTTATGTTTTTGTCTGATGGTTTACAAAGGGAAAATCTTACCTACATATATATACACCTAAACATCATATCATAATCATAATCATAATCATAACTATATTAAAAGAGCCAGTTGTTATTAAAAAAGCTAGTTGTTTCCCACGTAAGTGTTTCTTCCCTCGGGTGTTTCCCACAAAAAGTGTTTCTCCACAATTCAATATTTTCATAAATAGAACAATTTATTCAATATTAAAAAAAATTAGATAGGATTACGTTAAAAATTATCTCATTGTTTTTTAGCAACAATTATCTTATTTTATATGACACATACATCTCTTTTCCGTTTTCTTTATAATTTGAATTTTATTACGTATACTTTAGCTATTTAATATCTTATTTTGTATTTTCTTAAAATGTCAAAGTTTAAAATTACGATGACATGTACATACATTAATTACTTTCCCACTCCTTTTATTTTTTTAATATATAAATCTTATAGTTATTGTATTTTTAAATAATGTCAAATTTAAAATTATAATACCATGTAACTTTATACAATTTCTAATATATAGACACGCACGTATATTTTTTTGTCCCCACTTGGACTCATAACCGGAACATTCGGCTTAAGGACCACATCATTCTTTCAAGTACTTAGGGGTCAACTGCATTTGTTTATACACATTATCATCAAAACGACATAGTTTAAAAAAAAGAAATCTACTGTTAGATGATTTTCATATTTTGGGTGTGGTTAGATCAGTTCTACTTGTGAGAATACTTTCACAAGTAATTGAGAGGATCCTGCCTCCAATGGCTTGATGACAAAAATATGATTCTATAAAATGAAACATTTAATATTGATTTTTTCATGTTGTGTCTTTATGCTTTTAAAACAATATATCTATGCAATTAACAATAGAACCATCTCATACCGAAAATCAACTATGGAATTACTCTAAAACCTGAAATAAGAATATGTAATATAATTGATCGAGTATGCGAATATTTATATTGATTAAAGTTAAAAATATATAATGAGAACGGATTACAATTCATCGATATTAATATATATACAAGATATTAATTTAGTAAATTTAATCATACAACAACATAAAGAGTCTCCATAATTGATCAAGCATAGTGCGAACATTACATTGATTAAAGAAAAAATAAAATATAATAAGAACGGATAATAATTCTCAATATTATATATATATATATATATATATATATATATATATATATATATATATATATATATATATATATATATATATATATATATATATATATATATATATAGATATACATATATATAAGATAATGGTTTAGTAAATATAATTATACAACAACATAAAAAAACGACATAAATAGTCACCGATTTTTTTTAAAGTCATACTCCATCGCTTAAAATTAGTTAAATGAATTCAGATGCACTTAAGAAATTAACGAGTATCTGAAAACCACCTAAGGAATGTGTACGACGTAGTGAAAGATACTTCTAGATGCGTGATGTTTCAGATGATCAGAGAAGAGACTTGGTAGAAATGCATTTTCGAGGAAAAGCTAATTTGTGGTTTGGCAATCTAAGAATGAGTTTTCCAACAATTAATTGGGCATTATTTGTTAGGTGTAGTGCCCGAAAGACAATTATCTAATTGTTTTAGGACAGAATTAATAATTCATCTTATTATATGCATTTATGTTTATAATTAAGACACTACTGAAAACCCTAAGTACCTCGTTTATGTAATCACATAACTCAGTGTATGGCTATACACAAGAGGATTGAGTTAGTGAGATGTACTTAAAATTAACTTAGTCCGTAGCGTTCATTAATCTGAGTACAGGTCTCATGATTAATTTGCTATTAATGCGCCCAAAACACTTTAGGTGTGACGAGTCTTATCCGGACCGTCGGTAATAGGGTACTAGTGGGGCATTTATATATGATGATAATCATATAGAAATTTGGACCGATTTGATTTGAGTTCTCGATATAATTCCGTGATCGAGAAGTCTTATCGAATCACAAGATGATCATATATGGATTAATCTCAATCCTGAGGTGATCACAGACAACTGCTTAGACTATGGTAGAGTTTGATGTGTTAGTAAGGATCACTTCGTAGTATGTGGTCCAATACTTCTCGTTGGCTCTATTCTGGGATGAGTGAGTAGTCTGTGCTATCACAGATATGGAATCCATTCCTTCCCTCGGGAAGTAGAGAGACAGTCCCCTTATTTGTTAGCCCTGAGAAAATGATCGATCGGCCGAATTCATATTTAGACTAATTAGCTACTAGTCAGATATGTGAACTAATTGATCACTGGGACGTTAATGGTAAATAAGGATAAGATATTCTGAGTCGGATTCAAGGAGACTTCCCACTCAGAATGGACAGTCTATGGAGGATTTATCCGTATGTAATGATTATATCAGTGGACACCTTATCAACTCATAGTTGAGTATAAGTTATCTATATTCGGCAAAGTTCAGTTTCGGGTTTATGGTGGTGTAATCCCGGAATTAATAGATTGAATATTATTGTCCGGTCTGACGGATAATATTATTTAATTTATTGTAGCTACTGAATATGGGTCCATGGTCCCCAACGTGGCTCCTAACATGCATATGTTTTCTCGTCGTTTCACCTCAATTAATATTAAATAGTTGGATTGGACTGTTTAATAGATATGTGGATTAATTGCTTAGTTGGACTAGATAATTAAATACATGGAAAAGAAATTTTTCGTGGACTCGGCCCAAGTGTGTGAAATGCGTGGATGACCTAATATATTAGGGCATGGGGCGCATCTTTTGTTATTTAATTGTCAAGAAATTAGTTTTCTTGGATAATTATTTAACATGTGATTAAATTATTTATTTGTTAAATATTTGATTAAGGAAAATATTGGATTGATCCTTAAATATTCTAGATTGGTTCTAGATTATTCTAGGAGTATCTTTTATTTAATAGGATTATTATAATTGATTTGTATTAATTATTAAATCCTTGGAGGAGATTACTCTCATATATAAAGAGAGTTCTCCCAAGCCTAAAACACACACATAAATTTCGACTTTTTGGGTAGTGTTGGAAGCTTAGAATTTTCGGCTTCAACACTAAGGGTTTCGAGTTGGGATAATCCTCGGGATTATTCCGGTAGCATATCGAGGAGGTCAAGCGGCTTGAATCACCATCCAATTGGTGTTGCTTGGATATACACGTCGGAAGACGGTGGCTTCTCAATTCTTGGATCTCGGATTGTTCTTGGTGTTTATTCACAATAAACAGGTAAGCAATCTAAACCCCCTCGTAGGTTTAGATCTATTTATTTATGTATTTTGGTTGACTAGATCTAGATCTTGTACTTTCCGCTGCGTAATCAGGTCAATCTATGATTGATCCGACAATATTACATCCTTCATTACTGAGGGTAGAAGTTATGAAACGATTATGAGGTAATATAGGCCAATATATATATATATATATATATATATATATATATATATATATATATATATATCAGAGTTTGAGAAATTAAGAAGCTTGCTGCAGTTACAACATCTTACGTTGACAGAGACTTACTTCATCAAATGTTTTATAAGAGGCCTTAAGACTGAAATTAAGTCTATGGTAAGATTGATGAAGCCTGGGGACATTGATATTGTCATATGTCAGGAATCTATTACATTGGCATTGAATGACATGCATGTACATAAAAATTACTCTAACCATAGCCAATCTAGGTTCTCCATTCACCACTAAGGTGAATGATAAACTACCTGACACTGATAATAAACCAACGGTACATAAGACAATTACTCCTAAATACACTACAAAAAATAGACCTTTTCGTGACAAAAAAATTCGTCGCGAAAAGCGCTCATTTTCGTCATCAAAAGTTTTCGTGACAAATATTTTTTTGTCGCGGCGTTTGTTGCGTAAGCAGCGACGCTAAAGGTGCCTCTTGTGACAATCAGTGAATTAGTCATTAAAAGAATTCAATAGCGACCAATCTCGTATTTTTGTCACCAAAGCTTTTTGACAAACCTCAAACTTTCTCACCATAAAGTTTTTCTTGCGACAAAACTTTTGTCACAAAATAATGAACATTTTATCACTAATTCAGTGTTGTTGTCACCGAAAGGTATAAACACATTTTTATATTAATGCTTAATATTGACAAAGGCTTTGTCACTAGAAGTCATATTTTATTAATAAAAATAATAATAATAATAATAATAAATAAATAAATATTCAAAAAGTAGAAAGCTAATAATAATAATAATATTATTATTATTATTATTGAAAATTTTAATTAAATAATAATAATATTAATAATAATCTACAACCTAAAAAATATATAAATACCCTACAAAAGAATTAAAAAATAATACAACACACAATAAAATATTAAATAATTATTAACAATCATATATTAATAATAATAATAATAATAATAATAATAAAGAAACATTACACATGGAGTTTTACTAGAATAATCATATGTAAGTCACCATTAAAAAAAAGCCAATAAAGCATATTGGCCTCTACATAAATGCATTATTCAGACCAAAAGATAAAATCTTTACTCTCTTTATTCAAATAATCTCATGAACCTAGAAATTTAGAAGGAATTTTCTTTGAATTCATACCTCTGTTCCAACTATGTTCATTCTTAACCAGAATCAAAACTTGAAGTTCCAACCATTTTCAGAAAATGCACCCACATCTAAAGAAGAACAACCATGCCCTATAAGAAAAAAGCAAAAATAATCAGCATTGAGAAGAATTGAATCCAAGAAACTTCAAAAAAAGAAAGAAAGAAAAAAATCACAACTTTTTACCTCCATCTAACCATAAGACCAAAGGCTTATTAGTAGAGTCAAATTTAGCTTCAACAAAATAGTAGAAGGGAGCTTTTTCTTGCCTATCATCAACATTAACATATCCAGAAAACTGTTGGAACCCCACAACTGGTTGTCTAGGTAACTTAGCAATAAAATCAGAATGTGAATTAAGTGAAAGGAAATGAGCTTGACCTCTTTAAAACGAGTCCACAAGAACTAACAACAAGATCATTGATAAATGCCTTTGGCTTATAAAGGGAGAGAGACATAGTACCTTATTTCCCCTTCTTTTACACTACGAATCTGATAAGCAAAAGACAAAACTGATAAGCAAGATACTCAACACCTAAACAGAGAGCAATACCGAGCCCACTTGAAACTGAAAAGACAAAACTGATATGTACATTAAAGATACCTCGGTTTTATGCGGGTACAACATCAAATGTAATGCATAGTATTCGAAACTAGACTAAGATAGGAACACCAGACTAAGAAACCCATTTGTTCGGATCGCCGGAATTGATTAGTGATAAGATTAAGCAAAAGGAAATGAACACTAAAAATCAAAGGTCTAGACAATACTGAATGAAAGTGGAGAGTTTTGATCCTCCTTATTATGCGTAAAATCAAGAACATGCTTCAACTCATTATATGCTTCCTTCAAACCAAGGAGGAAAATATCTTGGACAAAAAAGCACAAATAAAAAACCACGCTAACCATGTCATCCCAAAAAAAAAGTGAAACATTATGTAATAATAAGTACATGCAAGATATTATCTTACAAGTTTAGATTTGGCACCTCATATTTTCCAAGTTTCCTTTGAAGGTGCATGTCAATTAGCTTGCCCTGTTGATAATACATTAAGATTTAGTCTTGGATTTGCACTAAATAAACCATCACTTTTTCTAAAAAACATATAAAGTAAAAATGGCTTTTGAACACATCAAAACTTACAAATCGACTTGAATTATGATTTCTTAAAGTTTTGGCAATTCCAAATGCTTCCGAATTGGATTTGTTTTCAATATTTCATACTCAATTCCACTTCCTTCTCCAAGTGCGGCCAAATACTACAGTTAAGAGGTAATTACAAAAGGGAAATGTGTGTGTGTGTGTGTTCCCAAGTTCTGGGTTAATGGGGCCCGAGGTAGTTAGGAACAGAAAAGAATAAAGTAATTCATCTATATAAGATTGCTACTAGATACCATAAAGAAAAAAGATAGAAGTAGAAACCCCCAAGAGTTCCCTGGTACAGCATCCACCAAACTATGGCCCTTTAGAAACCTTGCCTCAAAACCCGCAAAGTATCGGCTCCGCAAACAAAAGGTTACAAGTTACAAGTCAATCATACATAAAAAAACAACATTTTATATTTCATGAGTCCGGGAATAAAACAAATAAACATTTAGTAACTCAAATGATTGGAAGATTGCAAGCAATTTAACTAGAACAAGGAACTTATTAATCTAAGTTACTTTTACGAAATGACGGAATTTACCTTGATTCTAGAATTTTCTTGCTCTCACTGAAATTGGTTTGGATGATTAATCCCAGCATCACAAGACTCTCCATGAACTATAATGCAGTATGGAGAGATCAGTGCAATTTGTCTATGACTTGATGTCGTCAGCCCATATTCCATGTTGCATGAGAGTTATAATGCAGTCAATCAATTAAGAAATGTGGAAAACAAAAGCCCATCTTATCAAACAAACAACCTGCATGATAAATCTTAAAAGGAATCATGCATTAAGTTTACATTCACTAAGCCAAGGCGAGAAAACCATTGAATGGCGTAGCTACTTTGTTTGGAAAGAGAAACAAAGAATCGAATCAAGTAACGAGTGTGGAACAAAATTTATAAACTTTTGTAGTAGAAACACCGTGATATATAATAAAGTGCATCTCTTTTGCTAATGTCTAGAAATACCTCCCGAGTATACTTTAAGAGGCGAGTAAAGGCTACAGCCAATCCAAGATCTGCTATTTTGAAAGCAAGTTAAATCAAGAACTTTAGTGTAACAAGAAGACGTACGGGTGTGTTTTTCTCCCTCAACTACACCTTAGAATAAAGTGAATCCCGTGTGGTGTAACTTGTCAAAATGTTAAGTACAAAATCATTAGAAGTGAAAGGTACGCATCAACCAATTCTTGTGAATCGGAGCGACAATAAGTAGGAAAATGTGCCCCCGACGGAGGAGGTACAACAATGTGCCCGATTCGGCGCCGAAGACTTGGGGAACGGTATAAAAATATTTCATGACCATAACTAAAATTGCCTTTGAAATATCGATTAGGAGGAATTAATTAATATAATAGTGTTTCTCACTACTGAATGTTCAAACTACGTATTCAACAGTCTCCACCGACCACATGCCCAAACTATTAACCTTTTCAATCAACAATCTGAATGGAGTTTTACAATAGGAAGGGAACTTATCCAAATTTATTGACAAATAGAGTAGAAGTAATAACCGAAGGAGAAGTGTCGCAATTTGTCAAACACCTTATGTGCATCTTCTATCTTCTCCTCTCTCGGCATATAAGACGAAGAAATTTCACCTATCTCCTGGATCTGGATCTGAAACGAGAATTCTGTGAGGGAAGAACCCTCAAGTACGAATCTAACAACATAAGCTTTCTTCGTCAAGATACAGAGGATGCTCGAAATTTTGAGCCGCAAATCCTTAATCGATTTAAGAGCTTGTATTGTTATCGAACTTGTATTGATCGATCAGGCTAGGGGTTTATCACAAGATCGATCGACTGTTCTTCGTAAGGTAATCAACAAAACATTCAGATAGGGATTGTGAGAGAGCCAGCTCAATCGGAGGAGAACATGGAAAAGTGGATAGTGAGTCGAGGGCTTTCTAGGGGCTCTTGTTTTATCTCACAAATTATTGCTTTATATAAATATATATATATATACACACACACATTCCGTGACAAAGCCTTTTTTTAATATTATTTATGAAATAACTTCCAACCAGGATTATAAGTTGAGTCACAGTTTAGGTGACAATAATGCTCGTTTCTCACTGATAGTTAAAGTTTTCGTGACAAACCAAAGCTGTTGTGAAGAAAAACTACCCATTTGGGACAATTTCACCTTTTCTCACGATAAGTTTGTCACAAAAAATTCTTTTTTTTGTAGTGATAGTTGTAGGAAAATAGGGCAATTGGGTTATGTTTTAGGTGTGATGAAAAATACACTCGTAGCCAAGTGTGCAAGCAAATACACATACACTTTTGGGTACCTAATGATGATGGAGTTTGGGGAGAGATTACAGTGTGATAGAACCAAATCACCCTATGTTAATCACAGTAGTGGATGGAAACAGAATGGTGTGTGAATTTAAGTGTCCTAAACTATGTGAGATTGATCAAGTTGGGAGGTTGTGCCATTGTATTAGGAATGGATTGGATGAAAAGGTACAGTCCTATGGTCTTTGACTTCAACAAAACGGAGGTGGTTTTCACTAACGAGGGAGAACAAATTAAGATGGGAAGTTACACAGAAGAATCTCAACTTAAGATGACCAGTTGCAAAAGCTTTACTAAGAAATTGAGAAATAGGGCCTATAGACTCTCAAGGAGCCTCAATTTTATACATGAACATGCTCTGAATCATGTGCCCAGTGAACTAACTCGTGTCCTAGAAGAGTGCCATGAGGTGTTTGTATATACCTAAGGATTGCCATAAATGAGGGGCTATGAGCATACCATAATTTTAAATGAAGGTGTTGAACCTATGAAACTAAAACCTTATAGGTATGCTCACTATCATAAGGATAAAATAGAGCAGTTGGTGGATAAAATGCTACAACGGGGGATTATCCAACCACAATAATAGTCCATTTTCATTACCCTTGCTTTTTGTGAAAAATAAAGATGGAACCTAAAGATGTATGTGGATTACAAAAGGTTGAATGACTTGATTGTCAAGGATATATACCCTATTCCCTTAATTTATGAATTGCTAGATGAGTTTGGAAGTACTGCGGTATTTTGTAAAATATATTTAAGGTCTGGATTCCATCAGATTCTGATGAATGGGAATGATATCCAGAAGACTGTCATTGTGACTCATCATGACCAATTTGATTTCAAAGTGATTCCATAGAAGTATGAATGAGATGCTGAGACCTTACTTGATCAAGTTTGTGTTGATATTTTTTTGATGACATCTTAATCTTGAGCCCCTGACATGGATTCCCATATACAACATCTTAAAGTGGTTTTAGAAGTTATGAAGAAGAATCAATACTATGCTAAATTGATCATATGTTTTTTTGGACAAGCCATGGTGGAATACTTGGTTCATATCATACATGAGGGTGAAGTGCATACTGGCCCAAGCAAGATTCAAACCATGTCAGATTGGCCACAACCCTATAATGTGATTGTAACGAAAGGTTTTTGGGCCTAACATGTTTCCACAGGAGTTTTGTGCCTCACTATGGGATTATTGCTAAACACTTGAATGATCGTAACTCAAAAAAGATGGGTTTTGTCACAGAGTGCCTCGGAAGCATACTAGAAACTCAAGGAGGTCATGTGCAAATCATCAGTACTTGTCTTACCATATTTTGGAATTTCATTTTGCATTGAAACATATGCATGTCTCAAAGGATTAGGGGCTACTTTACAACAAAACAAGAAACATATGCTTATCTAAGCAGGGCCTTCATCTCTACGGATATGGGATTGTTTCTCAATGAGAAGGAACTCCTAGAAGCCCTCAAGGCAGTAACCAAATGGAAGCCATCTATTCAAGGCCGGGCCCTTTGTCAACGAAATTGATCAATAGAGTCTGAAGTTCATTCTAGATCCGAGGACTACTACTACATTACAACAAAAAATGATGACCAAGTTACTTGGGTTGGATATCACTATTGAGTACAAAAAGAGAAGTGAAATTATAGCGCCTGATGCCTTGTCCAGGTAAAGTCATTTTGAGAGACTTGTGTGTTGTGAGCACGATATCCCCTTATTGGATGCGAGAAGTAACTTCCGGCTACAAGGGTGACATAGCCGTTGAGGAAAAATTTAAGGCACCAATGGATTCTTAAATTCAAAGAGAGGACATATATATATATATATGTGTGTGTGTGTGTGTGTGTGTGTGTGTGTGAACCATGAAGGTTTTGAGATCCAAATTGATAGAGCGATTGCACTCAAGTCCAATATGGGGCCATTCAAGGGTCATGGCATGTTATAGCATGGTTAAGAGACCATTGTATTGGCCGCAAGTTAATAAGGATGTTCAAGAAATGATACAAACGTGTATTACATGTCAGCAGTACAACAGTCTACATGATAAACCTCAAGGTCTCCTCCAGCCATTACCAATCCCACACACGCATGGTCCTAACTCAGCATAGATTTTACAGATGGATTGCTTAAGTCTGAAGGGAAGGAAGTCATCATGGTAGTAGTTGACATGTAGATCAAGTTCAATCACTTTATTCCACTTGAGACATATAACATCACAAAAGCATGAATGATACATAAACGATCAAAATGAATATCCATTAAATTAATTTGAACGGTACTTTTATTGTATGGTGAGTATTATCTAAGAATAATTATAACTTATTAATACTCATCTGACAATTAATGATTCTTTGTCCTTATGATTATTAAATTTGAGTGACAGTAAATTATTTAACAAAGAGTATTGCAGTTGTAATTGAATGTTTGTATATAAATACACATAATTTAAACATCACACAATTTTTTGGACACATAATATTTTGATGATGTTATTTAGGTTAGAAGGAACTTAGGGAATACCTAAAGATATACCACATACTTGAGACAAATCTTCATTTGATACTCATAAATTACACGATTTTTTAACTAAAAAGGCTTATCATATTTAAAAGAATGAAAACGTAACATGACGAGTTTGATTCAATACGTACGAGTACGAGAACTAAATTAATTCTACCAAACGTAAAATCATTCTATAACAATTGTCATTCTACTCCTAATTACTTTATTTAAACAAATAGTCAAGAATATAAATGTAATATTAAAAAAATTGGAAATAATAAATTAGTCTAACACGTGCGAAACACGTGCATTTTGCTAGTTATTATATAAATTACGTGTGTCTAACACGTCTCCTTATATGTGACCCTAACAACATGTAATTTGTATACTTGTATCTAACACGTCTCCTTATACGTGACCCTGGCAACACGTAAAAACAAAAGTAGATTGTAAAACTCTGAACCTCTTTGTAAATGTAGTTTAATATTTTCGAAATATCTTTTTCATTTCCTTTTTCTTTCATTTTTTTTAGGTTTTCTTTTTCTCTAAGATAAAGGAAAACCGACCTAAAGCCCTAAAAAGTCTATTAAAAGGTTTTTTGAAGCCCTAAACTTCATCACTTTCGCGTTTTCAAGGTTTTGAGAGAAAGTTTGGCCCGCTTTCTCAGGCACTCTCCCGAGACAGCCCACCAGACAAATTCTGCGGAGTTTGGTTTGATCGTTCTAGGTTCGTTTTACAGGTCAGAATGTTGAAATCAAAGCCGATTCGGTTCGAGATTCAAGAACCGTTTCACAGGATTTGATTATTCTTTCAAAGGTAGAATTTCTCATCTTTTCTCGTTTTTTTCGTAGCCTTGATCTTGTTTGGGTTAGAATTAGTAGAATTCATGTTAGATCGTTCTTTTGTTCGTAGGTTAGATTCGAAGGATAATCGTTGTTCGTTCGTAGTTCGAATCCTTTACGAAGTAAGTTATTCTTTTTATCAAAAGGATTTGTCTTTGATTTAGTTTACGCTTTTAAGTTGGTTTTAATGTGGATTTCCTTATATTTCAAGTTATGCTTTTAATTGTTTTGTAACTCGATGAAGTAGATTAATAGCATGTCTTCCTGCGTTTGATAAATATAAATCTCTCTTTCGATCTTTTTTCTTCTTACTAGATATCTAGCTAGTGTTCACTCTTTTAAGGTTAGAGAGCAAGCTTAAGAGTGGTGCTACAGATAACCTTATGTTTTAGTCTTTTTCTTTAATAGATTGTTCTTTTGATTAAGGCACGGTTGCCAAGTAATTGTGGTAGTTTCCTTTTCCGGACATGTTGAGTTGTAAATAATTGAAATGGATGTTCGACTTACCTGAGTTTTAGGGCTTTCCCTAAAACCCACGTGCCGAACGTTCTATTTCCGGATAAGACTAGGTGTCCGTGAACGAGGACGTTACACGGAGGTATTGTAATAGGGGATCAAAAGTGGATCCTTTGCTTATATATGAAAGGGTGAATCAAAATGTGTATGTATCCATAAATGCCACAAAAATGAAATTACATATCAATTCCAACACCTCTAGAGCATCATCAAACTCTTGTATCTGTCTAACCTTCTGTTATCAAACATTGGCTTTTTGCAATCACCTTTGCATTTCTATATTAAACCTACCATAAAAATCGACATTATTAGCGGCTCACATCAAACCTACCGTTGTGACATTACATAGATAATCGACTTTCTACACATTCACTATGATAATCCGACTGCTACCGGAGTGATGTCACAGCAAAAACGTAGTGTGCTGCCACTAAAAACGCACTTAACCAAAAATAAAAAAACTCAGGTTGTTGTTATAAGCCGCTCCAGTTCATGAACTTTTTAACCTCATCATACAAGACCAAGACAGCAGCAGAACCAGTACTCCTAAAAATGTTCGACAACGCCCCACGATAAAACGAAGCCAAACCTTCCTTTCTGTAAATCATCTTCCAGCAATCTAATGTGTTTCTGTACATTGGATTTTCCAACCCGGATTGCATCATCATCCGCCTCCTAACCGTATCCAATGGATACGATATCAACCCTGCAGATGTTGTCACTGCTTGTGCTGCAACCCAACGTTTCCACAACGCCACATCTTCTTCTTCTTCACCTTCTTGTTTATTATTAGACATTTTTTCTTTAAAAGTATCGAACCCTCCAAAATAAAGCCCTCTATGAACAACCATTCCATGGAGAGATGCAGGTAGCCCTCTGTAAATCCCACGGATTCCGTCTTTTGCGCGTATCGTGCTAAGGAAGTGGTAAATGCCTCTGAATTGACGTGATTCTGTTCGACCAAGATCAGCAGCTAAACGAGTATGTGCTATATCAAGTGGGTACACTATGACCAGTGACGTACAACCGGCTGCTGCCCCGGCTATGAAGTTAGCAGATGCACCAGATATAAATTGTGTGTCTTGACAACGTAATATATTCCTGTAGAGATCCTGTAACAAAAATTAAGGAAGATCACACTTACTTAGATGTGACCGTTATAAGTGTGACAAGCGTGCAAGAAGACACATCTAACGGTATGCAATACAACATCCTAAAAGAACGAAACACTGATGATCAAAATCCACCCGCATAGGCACTAGGCTTCTCCCCGGAATCAAGTCAATATTAGGGTATGCGGATCGAAGAAAAATCCCATTCCAAATCGGAAACATCCAATGCATTTTCCTTTATTCATCTTCTTTGCATATTTTTACATTTCACCAATTGTTTTGAACTTCATAGGACGTGACATATGGAAGAGTGTAAAATGACGAATCTGGTTCTTCTATGTAATAAAGGACAAATCTTGTTTATCATGGCAGTATTAAGGACCACACAGATGAGCAAATTTTGTATCATAAAGTTCACAAAAGAGCAATAATGCCCAGTACCAAGGCTTTAAGACCTTAAAAAAGAAACTCAGATTCCTATCATATTACTTCACATAATGAAATAACTTTTGTGAAGGTTTTAAGCTTTCATCAATTCACACTCATCAAAATTGATTCTTGTTTAGAATGCTTTCGGATGTCGATAAGACAGTTATGAATGAAATGCTAGTGTTGAAGTTCGACCACTATTATTATTATTATTATTATTATTATTATTATTATTATTATGACTATTTTATCTTTTATTTGATATTATGAATTATTATTGTTAGGGAGTTATATTTTCAAATAAGTCAGCCAGAAGTTGTTAAGGCTGTTAGGAGTTTGTTTTATGTTTGAGTTGAGATAAGATAGAGTCTTGTACTTATCCAACTCCTCCTCAGATTTGTATTTAAAGAGGTGATAGCAGTCTGCTAATCATCATGGAATTAATAATAAAGTTCAGTTTTCCTCCTAAATTCTTTACATGGTATCAGAGCTACGATCCAAAATCTTGCTCGACGATGAACTATAGAGCAGCAGCCATGGCCGGAGAGAGATCAACCATCTCCTCCGGTGTTGTATCCGGTGTCCCCGGTGCAGAAGGAGCGACTGGAAATGATGAGAACTCAAATTATTCCTCATCATCCCTGCTACTCACCTCCCGGAAATTAAATGGGAAGAATTACTTAGAATGGTCTGAAACCGTTCAACTGGCTATTGATGGAAAGGGCAAACTTGGTTATCTAACTGGTGAAACCAAGGCACCTGAGTTGGAGATCCAAAACGAAAGCAGTGGAAGTCTGAAAACTCTTTGGTCAAGGCATGGTTGATCAATGCCATGGAGCCAAGCATAGCCAGACCCCACATGTTTTTACCCACAGCAAAAGACATGTGGGAAGCAATTAAGAAAATGTAGTCCTCCCAAATATACGAACTCAAAACCATAATATGGAAGATCAAGCAAGATGGCAGAGGCGTGACTGAATTCTACAATGAAGTAGTCTCTCTATGGCAAGAACTAGATCTGTGCTATAGTGAGACATGGGAATGCCCTGCTGATAGTGCCAAATTCCAGAAAAGAGAGGAGAGTGAAAGAGTTTACTCATTCCTAGCAGGACTGGAATCAGAATTGGATGAAGTCAGGGGCAGAATTTTGGGGAGAAAGCCATTACCACCCCTTAGAGAGGTGTTTTCAGAGGTAAGAAGAGAGGAAGCCAGAAGGAGAGTAATGGGGAAGAATGTAGCTGGAGATGGAGAAGGGTCTGCCTTAGCAACTGCAAAATATGAAGGCAAGAACCCAAACAAGTCAAAGGTGAAATGTGAGCACTGCAAGAAGACTGGCCATACCAAGGATTCCTGCTGGGAGATTCCCGGGAAGCCAGCATGGAAAAACAGAGGGCCTGGAAGTTCAAAGGGAGATGGAGAAAGGAAAGCAAATCAAGCCATCAGAAGCTGGATCAGCACCTTTTACACAGGAGCAGTTGGAGCACCTGAGCAAACTTATGAATTCCCTAACCACTACTCCAAAATGTTCCTTTGTGGACTCAGGTAACTCTGCCCTTTTTAGCTCTAAACAAATAGTCACTTGGGTCATAGACTCAGGGGCTACAGATCACATGACTAGTATATCAGTGAAATCTTTCCCACATACTTTCCTTTATCTGGTAGTCAAAAAATCTGATTGGCAGATGGGTCCCTTACCCCTTATTGCGGGCAAGGGACCCATCCTTATAACACCACAGATTACCTTGTACAATGTACTTCATGAACCTAAACTTGCCTGTAACTTATTGTCTGTCAAAAAATTCACCATGGACAGCAACTGCAATGTTGTGTTTTCTAAGAATGATTGTGTTTCAGGGCAAGGACTTGAAGGTGATGATTGGCAAATCTAGGAGTGTGGAAGGCCTCTATGTTCTGGACCAAGAGCTCAACCTGGATAGCCTTTCTACTAAAAGATTTCATTGTAATTCTGTTTCCAGTTTGGATCAAAATAAAGTTTTGACCCATGCCAGATTGGGACATCCTAGTTTCCTGTATTTGAAAAAACTCTTTCCTGCCTTGTTTATGAATAAAAATGCTTCTTTTATCCAATGTGAAGTTTGTGAATTGGCTAAACACACCAGAAAGCCTTATCACTCACAACCCTATAAACCTTCATCCCCTTTCTATATGATTCATAGTGACATATGGGGACCTTCAAGGGTCAAAACCTTGTCTAATAAAAGATGGTTCATCTCATTTATTGATGATCACACAAGAACAACATGGATTTACTTGTTAAAGGACAAGTCTGAAGCTGAAAAAGTTTTCAAAAACTTCTATTTTTTTTTTATAGAAAATCAGTTCCAAACTAAAATAAAAATATTTAGAAGTGATAACGGAACTGAATATTTTAAAACCATCTTGGGTAACTTTTTTGAAGAGACTGGTATAGCTCATCAAAGCTCATGTGTAGGGACTCCTCAGCAAAATGGAATTGCTGAGAGAAAGAATCGTCACCTACCAGATGTAGCTAGGGCTTTGATGATCCATGCTCAGTGTCCGAAATACTTATGGGGGGAGGCTATCTTAACTGCAACATATCTCATAAATAGGATGCCATCTAAGGTGTTGAATTTCCAAACCCCATTAAACAAGTTATGAACTGTTTTCAAACATGAAAGGTTGTTTTGTGATTTACCATTAAAGATTTTTGGATGTGTAGGGTTTGTTCACAACAACACCGGGAATAAATTGGACCCTAGGGCAATTAAGTGTGTTTTTATTGGATATTCCTCTACACAGAAGGGATATAAATTTTTTGATCCCATAGCAAGAAAACTATATCACTATGGATGCCACTTTGCATGAAAATTTACCCTACTTTAAAGAACAAAAACCCAACCATCCTGAAATTCATACTTTAGAACAGCAGCTGATCCCTGAATATGAACCAGAAAGTAACCAACTGGTGCAGAAAAACAAATTGGAGAAGAGGACAGAACTTCCGGTACCTCTGATCCAAATGCAATTTTCAAAGGAAAGGTTTATCAAAGGAGGGGCAAGAGGTCCAGAACAGAAGGTCAGAACACTGCTGAGGTGCCAACAGAACCTCATCCTCACCATGAAACACAGGTTGTGGACATTGTAGAATCTGTGCAGGATGAATTTTCTGACAGGGAATCCCTTTCAGACAATGAACCAACAACCACTTCTCCAGACAATAAACCAATTGCCCTTAGAAAAAACCTAGAAAGTGTGCCAAGTACCAACAGAAAAAGACCTACCCCATGACCAATTACATTTCCTACAACCACCTCTCTCCTAGATATAAAGCATTTGTTTCTACCATCCAAAACACCCAAATACCAAAGACCATTCAAGATGCTCTAAGTGCTCCTGAGTGGAAGAGTGTTGTTTTGGAAGAGATGAGGGCTTTGGAAAAGAACAAAACATGGGAGATGGTGGAACTGCCCGAGGATAGGAAGACTGTGGGATGCAAGTGGGTGTTCACCATTAAATACAACTCAGATGGCTATGTGCAGAGGCATAAGGCAAGGCTGGTTGCTAAAGGGTACTACAGACTCAAGGAGTGGATTTCTCTGAAACATTCTCTCCAGTAGCAAAACTAAATACCATCAGAATTATTTTATCAGTTGCAGTAAACCTTGATTGGCCTCTTATGCAACTTGATGTCAAAAATGCTTTCCTCCATGGTGATCTCAAAGAGGAAATCTACATGGAGAAACCCCCTGGCTTTGACGATAAATTCAAAGGGAAGGTCTGCAAGTTGAGAAAGTCTCTGTATGGACTGAAACAAAGCCTCAGAGCTTGGTTTGAACGTTTTATGAAGTTCCTGAAAAAAATAGGATTCACATAGGGACACTCTGATGATACCCTATTTGTAAAACAGTCACTTGATGGAAAACTTACAATTATTATTGTCTATGTAGATGATATTGTTTTGACATGTGACAATGTGAAGGATGCTGCCAAAGTCAAACAACAGTTGGCATCAATTTGAAATCAAAGACCTGGGCCCCTTGAGATACTTCTTGGGAATGGAGGTTGCCAGGTCAAAGAAGGGTCTGGTCATGTCTCGAAGGAAGTATGTCCTAGATTTGTTAGAGGAAACTGGGATGACTGATGCTAAACCAGCAAGCACTCCAATGGAATGCAGTGTAAGACTAGGAGAAACTAATGGAGAAGCACCAGTCAACAAGGAGAGGTTCCAAAGATTGGTGGGAAGACTCTTATAAGACTAGGAGAAACTAATGGAGAAGCACCAGTCAACAAGGAGAGGTTCCAAAGATTGGTGGGAAGACTCTTATATCTGTCCCACACCAGGCCAGATATAGCATATGTTGTAAGTTCCATCAGCCAGTACATGCATGCACCCACACAAAAGCACTTAGACACAGCTCACAGAGAAGGAGAGTCCTGGGAAGGGACTACATTTCCAGAAGACAGACAGAAGGGGTGTGGAGGTTTATACTGATGCTGATTGGGGAACATGTGTGAAGGATAGGAGATCAGTAATAGGGTATTGTACCTTTGTATGGGGAAATCTAGTGACATGGAGGAGTAAGAAACAGAATGTAGTTTCAAGGAGCAGCTCAGAGTCTGAACTTAGGGCTATGGCACAAGGGATATGTGAGGAGCTATGGATTCAGAAGGTGTTAGCAGATCTAAGGATGCCTTGCAATCTACCTATGAAGTTGTTTTGTGATAATAAAGGGGCCATTGACATGGTTAATGATCCTGTGCAACATGACAGGACAAAGCATGTTGACATTGATAGACACTTCATAAAGGAAAAGATGGAGGCTGGCACCATTTGCATTCCCTTTCTACCTTCTCCAAAACAGATAGCAGATGGGCTCACTAAAGCATTGGGGAGACATGATTTCCAGAGGTTTGTTGGCAAGTTGGGCATGAAGGATATTTACGCACCAACTTTATTATTATTATTATTATTATTATTATTATTATTATTATTATTATTATTATTATTATTATTATTATGACTATTTTATCTTTTATTTGATATTATGAATTATTATTGTTAGGGAGTTATATTTTCAAATAAGTCAGCCAGAAGTTGTTAAGGCTGTTAGGAGTTTGTTTAATGTTTGAGTTGAGATAAGATAGAGTCTTGTACTTATCCAACTCCTCCTAAGATTTGTATTTAAAGAGGTGATAACAGTCTGCTAATCATCAAGGAATTAATAATAATGAACTGCCTAAGTGTGGACTGTTCATATTCTTGCACTTATAAGCATGACATTCTTGCAAAAGAACAACATAAGTTCAGGATCTCAAATTCTAGCACGTAAAATTATACTTCCTTCACAGAGGGGTTGGAAACGTGCCTGTGCATACATGCAGTGGCGGACCCAGAATATTTTTTCAGCGGGGTCCGTAAATATTTAACACACTAAATAATATTTTTCACGGGGTCCGAAATATTTTTCTATGGTAAAATGTAGAGTATTTTTTTTTTAGCGGGGTCCGTGGACCCCCCATCATACACGTAGATCCGCCCCTGCATACATGCATGTGTGTGAAAGAGAAAGAGAAAGAGAAAGTGAAAGAGAAAGAGAGCTAGTTAACCAAAGTGTGCGTATCTGACAGCATGTATACCTCTTACAACGAAAGAAAACTGCCAGAAATCCTATAAACTTGCTACACTACTCTATGGTTATGTGTTTGCTGTGAGGGGCTATTTACATAGTTCAGAATGAAGTCCGTTATAGAATAATTTTGTCTTTCATGTACCATTTTGTTTTTCTTGCTTACCAACAAAAGAAAAACTTATTTTCCTCTCTGTATTACTCCATCCTCACTATTCTTCCTTTTTCACTCCACAAGCTCAAACTTGTATATGTATGTGTGTGTGTGTACACTTTCACAGCAAACTACACTACTCAACCATAAGCATCATAATATGTGGTGAAAGGGAATATAATACTCCTCAATCATTGAACTATACAGGTTAAAAGGTTTTCATCCATCTTTCCATCGAAAATTCCGTGTCCCGGTGATTGTATGATACAGAACCCCATTTGATGATTTCTCCATAAC
The DNA here is from genome assembly GCA_036785695.1 of Gentiana straminea. Classification (NCBI taxonomy): domain Eukaryota; kingdom Viridiplantae; phylum Streptophyta; class Magnoliopsida; order Gentianales; family Gentianaceae; genus Gentiana; species Gentiana straminea. The sequence goes on from JAVUPR010000367.1 coordinate 2,786,977, forward strand.
AATATAATCAAGGAACAATGATCATTCAACAAGAATAATACAGAAACTGCAATTTTGACGTGAAGTCGTCTTATAGTGCAACTCAATTATTGCACCTTGTGCAAAATTAAGCAGGATTCTTTATTCCTGTCACTGCCAGGCATGAAACTAGTTTTATAAACCATCATCCAATTACTAAGCCATACACATAGGTTTTCACCTATTCCATACATCAGATTTGGACATTGAAAAACAAATTAACCTCCTAGCCCCCCATCTTTACTCCACAAAAGCATTTTTTTTTTTTCAATGGATACAAGCACACGCTATTACAAGGAATCATTTTTCAGCTACTTTAAACAATTTCATAGCACTATTGTTCATATAAAAGATATATTTAAATCAAAACAAAAGGGACACTACCTCTTTTAACAACATGATACTCAATTACTAACCTACCAAATGAGTAAAACTATAACCAACGCTAAGCATCTCATGTTCTTGTGATCTTATTACTTTTCTGTAGGATGCAAAACATACCCTCATCCATACTAATTGGACAGTACAGAGCATGGAAGTATCCACTATCAAGGTCTTACGAAGGCTCAAGTCATCTAGGTTTACACAACCCTACTTTATATTACGTAACCCTACATGATGAAAAATTTCATTGTTACACAAAGGTTCCCCTCCACCCTCATTTCCATGCTGTAAAACAAGAACTTAACTACACAACGATAACCACAATGCTTAATACAAACGTCTGAATACACCCCGACATGGGCTCGTGAAAGGATATACAGACACATACACATTTCCAATGGAAAAAAGCTTCCCATTATTCACTATCCCTACATCCACACCTACTACCTACTACCTTATCCCCCCTCCCCCAACCCATACAAAACAGGGTAACCAGATAAAATGATATACTACAATGCACAAGCATAAACAAATAAAAACAATCAACACAAATCGACAAAAAAAGAAATGAAATCAAGAATCAAAATGATCAAAAGAAAACATTAAATAAAGAATTGTTACCACCTTGAGAGAGAAATTAAGAGCAACAGAAGGGTAGTATCTAAGAACACTGCTGCCATTGCCTCTCCACAAAGAAAGAATGCCTTCTTCTCTAACAGTCCTTACAATACAATCAACCATGCCTTTAAACTTTCTATGAGGTTCAGAAATAATCGCTATATTACTCTCCTGTGTTTGCAAAAGCAACTTTGCCCTCTCGATTGGGGCTACAATCGTGTGCACCATACCCCCCATTACAGCTCCTGCCATCAGATCCCTTCGAAAATCATTTAACCAAACAGATGATGTCCCTGATCTTCTCAAATTAAAAGAATCCCCTTTTGATAAAACCAACCCATCATTCTTCTCCGAACCCTCTCCCTCTTCTACCGCCATTGTTTCAATCTTTAACCACAAATCCCACCTCTCAAAACGCCATATTACCAAACCATATAATGTTCTTCAACTATATAGGAAAATAAATTCCGTTTGGGGGAAGATATAAAGCTAGGTTCTTGGGTTTTCTTGATTGATTGATTTATGTTCTCTGCGTTTGAGCTAGAAGAAGAAATTCAGTGGAATAGTCATTAATTTTGATTACAGTTAATTGTAGTAAAGGAAAATCTACACTTTTGGGCTAATAATATAATATAGTAAACAATTAGACTTTTCAAGATGAATTTGCACGGAATTTGGACACATGTCCATGTCACCCTGTACAGTTATCCGCCACGTGTCGATATAATCCAAAAGATCGGAGCACTTTTTTAATTTTCCGTAAAACAGCACTTTCTTTCGAATAATAATGGTTAACTAATTTTCGATACGTGAAACTCTACATATAGTAACAATATTAAATGAGAGAAGAAACAATATATTAAAAGCCATGTATAAATCGAAAGTTGATAGTGCATAAAAGTTACTGAAAGTCGGTAACATATTACATCATTGCTAATCGGTACTTCATAGTCCGCTACGTTGAATATTTCGAGAATCTCTCTTAAAGTGAAAAGTGCGAGGGAGAATATGTGGGATAGGGTCATGAACCAACCGCAACGGTGTGTCGTAGTGCAATTTCCGAGTATAGTTGTATTCTCCAATTTTGTACCTTGGGTCAGTCGATTTCATGCCAGCACTCGGTCACATAAACCATTGACAACGGGATAAACCATCTTTCAAATAATGGAGATCAGTTGTTTGTTAAATTCATAATGGAAAGCATGCAAAATTGAGGAATTGAAAATGAAAAATTATGACTCGTAAACTAAACACTAACATATAAAATTCAAAAAGCCAAAACATTTTTATATTCACAATTACCTGAATGAAATTACCGGATATGGTGTATCCTCGGTATCCAAAGCATGAGAACTTTCACTCCGTAGACTCTTCATCTGAATAATTAGGGCTGACTGAGTGAGAGGGTACATAATTTTAAGCGATAATGGATCTAAAGTGAGCACACAATTGCACTCATCAGGCAAATTGAGAAAGTACACAATTCCACGCATCAAAACACTACTTTTAGGTGCAAAAGATAATGAGGAAAAAGACGTAAGGTGTATCAAAATATCACACATTTGTTTGTGGTTATTCAAGGGTGAACATCATCTGCTCCATATATATACAACTCTTCAATACCGAAACAAAAATACCGAAAATCTCTGGGAAAAAAAACCTGTTTTTAGGAAAAATAATCTAAAAAGAATAGGACAAATAGAACGAACCAATCGACATAAAAGTTGATCATATCACACTCTATCTAGTATCTACTACATCATATTGGTGCAACATTAGAGAAGAAAATGTTGAAAGCATGATATAATGCATAAGAACAATATTCATGATGGGCAAGCAAGGTTTTGGGTACAAAAAAAGTAGGTTTTCGATCACCAACAACAGAAAACTTGAAATGGAGGCTAAAGTTCATCATCATTCGGATCCAAAGCAATTTCATGGATACTGTTTATTGTGAAAGTAAGAATCGCGACTATGTGAACTATGCAATTTAATGAGCTGCATGCCTCCTATAAAATTGATTATTCTAATAGCTAGCTACAACCGAAACAGGAACAAAAGCACCCCACATATAAGACAACATGTTGGTTGCATCACAAGCAACACATTAATGTAATTTCGCTAATATAAGTTAGTTGCAATGCAAATGAACATGGTGAAATCTTATCAAAATTATAATGAACATGAAATAAGATCCAGTGAATATTCACAACAAATTAATGGAGGCAAAGTAAAATTAACCTAGAAATTGGCAGGATAAGTAACCAAGGTGGAATGAACGGCATGAATGTAGTAGCAGAAATTAAATTTATTGTGTGCACGAGAACGAACATGTACCTTGAAAACTCAAGGAAAAAACGGTGCAAACCTAAGGTGCGCCCTGAATCATATTGGAAAAGTGGAGCTAAGTTTCATACAATATGAGCAGCAGTTGCCAAGCTACATTAATCAAGACGTTATTTCGGCTTGAAAAGGTGTAATGCTACTATATATGTAGAAGGAAAAAGTCAGATGCATACGGAAAAATCAATCACATTCACTTCGTATTTTTCTAAAATCAATCACATTCACTTCGTATCTTATGTTATGCTGTATCTACCTAGATGCCGTAGGTGTGGATGATTCTGAAGCAGCAATTATCCCAAATCTGAAGCATAACAAGTAACATAAGGGACCCTATGAATCATTAAATCTAATATTTGATGACAAAATACAACAAATAAAAATAATTATCGCATTGTCTATAGACTTCAAAGGGTAAACATATATAGTATCTCACCATACCGCAACACATACTCAAAGGGAAATCAACAAATTTACTAAGCTAAAATACAGTGTGTGCGGTTAAAGACGGAATGAACGACATTCGACTCATTTAACTACAAAAATGTGCATTTTTAATAGATGGTTCAAAGTATTGGGTAAGTCCAAGAGTGAAATTATCGTGAAATTAATCGTGTAAGCTAAAACATCATGCTTAGCATGATGCACAATATGTTGCATTATTATTGTAATGAACTAAAAACGCTAGATAAACTGAAAATAACGTCATATGAACAACCAATCGTAGTGTTTCACACAACATAAAAGATACAATGCACTTGAGGAATACTTCCACTTCCACCATCCGGGGTCGCTTTGGTATTGTATGTCGTCATTAATAAGTATATTTCAATGATATGTAATGCCTATAAATACACAACATGCTTCTTAATACAAACTGATTAGCCTTACATTAGTTTTAAAAACCTCTTTCTATGTCGGTTGCGAATAGATTAAAAAAAATGAGATTAAGGATGCATTGTTGTTTGAGATCTCTGTAAAGTTTGGAAAAGGAATATAGTGTTAGATAGGGCTATAGACCAAACATCTTTAACAATTATCCCCCCCTATATAAACAGTGTACAATCGTCATCTATTAAACAAACCAACACAGAGCCCTTCAAAAACGACAAACTTGCATATACTTCAAAGAAATAAATCAAAAGCCAGAAGTTTACTTTAAACGCCTAGAACAAAAAAAACTTCAAGTGATGCAAACTACTCAGTTTTTCCGTTAACCACACACCATGGTAAGCAAAGAAATTGTGCGAAAATTGAAGCCTATATGCATAGATGTCGCAGCAGTCAAAATGTTGAATTAAGATAAATCAAGCAGCCTTGTAAAAGATGTTGGTAGAAGGATAAAAGCACTTTTTTATGTGGTTAGGACAATCTTTAACCGTCTTCGAATGCATTAACAAAACATAAAGCCCCTTAAAAAAATCAAAAATTAAAATTTAACTTCAAAAGACTGTAATAATAAGTTCCGTAGATACAAATCTCCCAATTTCACATGTAGGAAAAGGGAAAAAAATAAAAATAAAATACAAGATATCACTCGTCCATGAAATTTGAGGTAGGGGCTTCATTATTATCAATATTTCAACAAGGGTAGAGTCTCACTCATTATGCAAAATCAAGATAAAGGCAGAAGCAAAACATTAGATTACATAAAAACAAATGGCAAGCAAAGACCCATATGTTATAAACAGAAATTTCTACAAAACTTTTATCATCTTGAACAGAAGCAACGTTTTTTTTAGAAACATCTCCATAGTATCTTACTTGTGCAAGCACGAAGCTACTCATAAACACATCATGCACCGTGTCAAAAGGCAAGCTACATAAAACCCCAGGAAACAAAGTAAAGTTTCAAGTTTGATCAAACCGATTAAAGCAAACAAGATGACCATACAAATATGAGCAAATCTTCCTCAATGATTTTTGGGTGGACATAACATAATACCATCAAAGGGGAAAATTGAACAAAAAAAAAACACTAAAAATTCAGTAGCCACACCCCTAATGGTAGATGACAATGGCAAAAAATCAGGCAACCTGATTACAATGCTTACAGAGGAAAACATACAGGAACCTCCAATTGAACTGTATCTAATAGAGTAAAACACCCAATAACAACCGAAAAGGAGAAATCGAGAATGCAATAGAAAACTTACACTTGCTTTACCAGTGATTGTACAGTGCCGCACCATCAAATTAACCGAACCATCTGGCAGTGACTCTGGTTTAGCCATAAAACCCTACATAATTTTTAACCCAAAAACTGAAATTCAATAAAAAAGTAAACATAGAGCGACAAAGGATCGCTTGCAATATAAAAGAAAAATAAAGTCATCGAACCTGAGGATGATTCTTGTGCCATGATTTCAGTTCCTCGGCGAGACGGCCACAGGCTAAACCACCAGCAGCCAACAGTAATTTCTGCAAATCTTTTATCATGTTTAACAGGAAACGTTTTTTTTAAGAAACATCTCCATTAAGGGCATCTACAATTTACACTATTACATCAAAGAGGGAGCAATTGTTTCTCAATTTTCAAAATGCAAAGAGAAAAAAAGGTGAAGCATGTGGAGTTTGAACCTCAAATACTTCATCAGAGAACCACCTTGTCTCTTCAAACGGACTGTGTCTCTTCAAACGGGTGACATATCAAACGGAAAAAAAATGAAGAGTAAAGCAATTGTTTTTACTTAGTCAAGTGCTAACAAACAAGAGAATCATTTAATACAGCAAGCAGGAGAATCATTTAATGAACTGGAAATATTTAATGCAACACGAACATGCATCACAATTTATCAGTCCAAAAGAGCAAACGAAGAAACACAGACAAAGCAGTAAACCTGCAAAGGAGGAAGAGTAGAGCAGATTTTTACTCGATGAAGTGGAGTAATGGCACCCTTCGGTATAATAAAGCAAGGAAGAGGTAAGAAGGCGCAACTATTTGTCTACGAGATAAAGTATATACCCGGTTTATAAGCATTGGAATCCGACATTTACAGGCCATAATATGCAAAAACCAACGAGTTAATGAGACAAATCCTACACATTTTCTATCGGCCGCCATCAATCAAAGGTTATCCAAAAAATCTAACGAGAAACTAACATGAACTTCAAATTTGCTATTTCGGTCGAGAAAACGAAAGAGCAAACGAAGAGTAAATGAAACATTTTTCCTTTCATTTATTTGAGTGAGTTTTAGACCATATCTTCGAAATATAAAGAATGTAAAAATTGATCTTGAAATGCATATTGTACTATTGATGATTCAATTTTTTACCCGGTTAGAAGGATTGATCCTTTGCCTCTCTAGTCTCAGCTATCTCCATCCGTGACCTATGGAAGAGCGTGTACGTCAAATTAAAAGGAAATAAAAGACCTTTTGGACAATTTCATAAATTGAATCCCTAGACCATTGGATAATCGACTTACCCCGCTTTAATCAAACGTTTTTCACCGCCAAACGCGGGCCGGATGACCAGGATTCAATCGAGATTACGTCCTCTAAACTTTAGCCCGTTCGATCGCCTCGATAAGCGCCACCCGTTCCTTCTCTTTCAGATCTGAAATATACAACATCAGTCCTTTTTTTCTTGGGCTCCACAGCATCTTTCCTCGTTAAATTTTATTGAACGAACAAAAAAGAAAAAAAAAAGGCAAAATCGTTAAAGGATGAAGCTTCTGGAAAGCAACACCCGAATTATTTATTTAGCAAAATAACAAAGATAAATTGCATAACACGTGAATAAAATTTTAATCATGCATTGGAATTGAAAAATAGAAAACACACACCGAAGAACAAGAACAATGGTAAGATTTTTGCCAAATAGATTTGGGTTTCAAACCAATGAAGAAACTTCCCTGAATTAACAGATCAACGGGTTGATAGTTTGATCATAGGCCTCAGAGATTCATCATAAGCCACAGTTCATTTCCAGCATCAAAGATCGATGCTTTTCATCATTTTTCTGCCATCTAAGCACCACAAGCTTCCCAACGCAAGATATGACTTTATGAACAACACCGGTGAGCCATGTGGTACCACAGTTGCAGAGTTAAAGCTTTTCATCAGAATTTCAGATAGCTATTTTAGGTGAGAAAGAGAGAAGAACAACCGATTGATTTCTTCAAAAAATGAAGAAGAATCAATGAAGAGGAAATGGTAAAGCAGAGAGAGACGCTTGAGGTCAGAAGCAGCACAGAAGATTTTTGGTAGATAGAGGAGTTGATAAGGACGGGGTGCGGTGTTTGAGGTAGCCGTGTTAGTTTCTAGGTAATTTCAAACTATATGGTATGAATGTATGGACAATATGTAGAGACGTGGCCTTTGGAGAAAAAAATAGGCGACGTGGCTGCATGGTTGGGTTATTTGCTTTGGCAATTAATAAGTAGGAAAACTATATGGTATGAATGTATGGACAATATGTAGAGACGTGGCCTTTGGAGAAAAAAATAGGCGACGTGGCTGCATGGTTACGTGGCCTTTAATAATACAGAGAGTTATTCTCGTTATTTTATGATACTCTTGTAGTCATTGATCAACAAATTCTTTTTTTAACAAATTGATCAATAAATTCAATCTTCTATTTTCTTATAATAATACAAATATCAATCTTAATCTTAATATATATTATATCTTTTATTTTAAGAAATATTCATTGAATTTGATGATTAAAATTCTTCGATATGATTGTATTTCTTTCTCAGTATTATTTAATTTTTTTTAAAAACCAACAAATTTTATTCAACCAAATCCGCTAAAACTACGGTAGTTATAGCAATCGAATGTTGCGCCCCCAAACCAAACAGTGACACCAAAAGTATCAACTCTTAAAAGAGCTAGCAAATGGGCCGGAACGTTTCCGGTACGCCTTACAAAAGATAAACAAGTTGAACTAAAAGAAGCCGCCTCCCTGAGACAATCCTGCACCAGACAACCAAACGTGGAAAATCCTCTTCCCGATGCACACATGTCAAATAATCACTCTACACTAACAAATGTGCTAGTTCCCAGACGTTTGCCCTCCACCAAGGCCATAACTCATAAGGATCGCTCTCAACTCCATAACTGCAACCTCAATACCTGGATCCAAGTGGAAGGAATAGGATGCTAGGATAACTCCATGAGCATCGCGATAAATAAGCCCTATCCCCGACGCATGAGCCATCACTGACGCATCCTCGGATCACTATATATTATTCATTTTAAAATATCTAAATCAATTTTCTACATTGTTTTTATCAATAATAATAAAACGTTTAATGATCGAATACAAGTGCTTGTTTATATTAAAAATTAAATGTGTAGCACAAGTGCTATGATTAATATCTCCACTGGTCCTTGTCTTCCTTGGTCTGCAAGCTTTCATGTGATGATGCTCTCAACTCAGCCACGTTAAGTGCTTTAATTAATCTATATCCACTCTGTTAATTTATGGAGAAAGGATGTTGTGATATAGCTCAAACAATTTAGCAGCGACCTTATGCAAGCAATTAGGGAAGGCAATACCATGACTTCTATGGATCAGATCATTACCGAAGGCCGAAGGCGCCACCTTCGGGCGTGTTAAAATTTAACATGGATGCCGCTTTTGGCCATGACAAAGCGGACGTGAGTGGAGTCCTACGAGATACTCAAGGTAATGTCCTAAGAAGTTTTTCTAGACCGTTGGAAGGGATCGTTGATCCCTTAACGGTTGAAGCCTTAGTCATTTATCATACGATTGTTTCGGCTACTTTATGGGGTTACATGAGGGTGATTTTTGAAGGAGGCTCACAAGTTGTCCATCAAAGACTCGTTTCTACCTCTGAAGATCTATCTAATGTGGGAAGCATTATAGATGATTGGCGAAGCTTTTTGCCTTATTTTTTTCTTCGGTCTCCTTTTCGTATGTTAAGCGTGAATGAAATATTCATGCACATCTTTTAGCAAAAAAGGGTTTAAACTTAGTTGAGTTTGTCGAATGAGGCGTGTTTCCTTCCCTCAATGTTTTCTTGTGCCGTTGATAACGAGTAATAAATAAATAGGTTAAAGGTTGTAGATAGACTGTTTTTAATCTAAAATGGGAAGAAGAAAAAAAAAAAGGACAATAAAAAATATAGTAGTTGAGAAGGATAAAAACGCGCATGTTACTACATGTGTTATTACATATTACTACATTTTACTTGTAGCAATAACAAAACAAAGCCGTCTTAGCTCAGTGGTAGAGCGCGTGGCTTTTAACCACGTGGTCGTGGGTTCGATCCCCACAGACGGCGTAAATTTGTTTTTTCCCAAATAATTTATTCATTCAGTACTTGTATTCAATTCGTTGATTTTTTTTTCTCAGCACTTGTTTTCAATTCAACCATGTAAAATGCACGCATTTAACTATATTCTTTTTGTTCAATTCATGATCAATGATTAGAAGTAACTGGTGCAGAATAACATAAAATCAATAGCCCATATTCTTTTTCATGGCATTATATTCTTCATAGCAGACAAGTTTGGCAAAGGCATAAAATATAGTTCTTGACAAAGAAAGAAAACAACAGCTAAAAAGTAAATCACTTTAGAAGTTTAGTTTTCTTTCCTTTTTTAAAACATAGATCCCCCCATTTGACTGATTAATTAAGCAACTAAATTGTGGACAATGGGCTCAGTCACTTTAATGATGAAAGTTAGAAGCATTGTATCATGACCTTTTTATGCCATATTTGATGTTCTTATTAGGATTAATTAACCTTCAATTTATTCCCTCCACTTGCAAGTTTTTATCTTTATTGCTTTGTAATCACTTTTTTTCTTTTCACTTTAATGAAGAAAACACTTTAAATAAAGTTCCAAAAATTCCCTAATAAATCCTTTAGAATTAATGTGCATTTTTATTAATCTTTCTCTGATTTCCTTCTCTTTTGAACAGCAAAGATCTGTGCTCTTTTCAAGCTCCAAGCACTCAAATTCCAAACTGTTACACTTTCTGCTCCATAGTTAAACGCATAAAGACGCGATCTTTCTTCGATAACCAACCTCGGATACACTCTAGCAGTTATGCATGCTCTTCCTTCTCCCCCATAACTTTCAATTATTGAGTGATCAATCTGCAAATACCATAATTAATCTCTGTTACATTATATATGTGTATGTGTGTGTGTGTGTGTGTGTGTGTGTGTAAAACATACCAAGCTTCTGAGTGAAATCTTCTCTGTAGGATCTATATCAATAAATGCCCCAAAGATGGATTTCTTTACATCTAAAGCCAAAGATGACCTGACAATATCGGGAAAAAAATATTCCAATTTATTTATAGAATCATGATCTTTAACTTGTTCTACAAATTATGCATATGCAAAGTTACCTGCTTTGATCACTGCACATGAGGGCCACAAAATTGTCATGCCTTTTGTATATTCGAAAATAAATCGCTGTGTATTCGGTTAAGTTCTCAGAAGCTAAAACCAACAAACCAAAAGGCCCTAAAACTCCATATGTTGATGCATTGTTCTTTGTACAAAGAAGTTGAGGATCAAGCATTTCTTGTGTCAACACCTCAGCTTTATGTATATTTGTAAGATTAAATGTCATTTCTATATCAGCCTGTAATAAGATGAACATTTTGTGTGTTTATTATATATTTACTTTAATTAACTAAATGGAAAGGTCAAAAAATGTATAAAGTTAATACCTGTGAAGCTGTAATGTTTGTGATTTCAAAAAAATCTCCTCCTTTGATCTCTTTATTTTGATGTTTAATTTCGTTTTCGTGCAGTCCTTTGATTTCTTGAATTGGCCATTGTACTAACTTCTTTCCATTTTTATCAAGCCATATACTTCTTGGAAAGGACTGAAAAAATAAATGATATAGTCGTATCTATACACTTCTACTGTGTGAAAGAGATTAAAAATGAATACACAGTGTCGTCTTATTGATATTTTTTACCTGAAGACCAGACCATCCTCTGCTAATATCATCAGTTTGATCATCAGCCTCTGCTACCCAACCCCATAGTATCCTCCTGTTTTTAGAACTATCGTAAAATGTTTTAGACGCGTAAAACATCCCATAATCATACCTTAAATCACTGTTTCTATCCAAGAAATCCGTATCAACGATGAAATTATCCGTATCAGAATCATAACTTCCTATAATATAATGATCTTGATCATTGAAGCTTGCTTTCAACACATGCTTAGTATCTTCACCTTCCATAGATGTATCAACCCCGTTTCTCGTATCAACACTTACCGGAAAAAAATCAGGACATTCCCACATTGTAGTTTTATTAGATGAATGAAGAGGATTTTCAATCTTTTTCCAGTTCACAAAATCCTCACTCTTGTATAAAAGTGCCGCGCCATCATGGCCGTTGATTTTACTACCTATGATCATCCTAAAGATCTTGTCTTTTCCTAGCCATGCAGTTGTAGGGTCTCTAAAATCATTAATATCAATTCCTTGAGGAGGGATTAATAAAGGGTTGTGATCAGATTTAACCCATTCTCTTAAAAGTGGATCAGATGCGTTTTTCGGCGTAGCCAAGTTTTGAACTTGTCTTTTTTTAAGGTCACTTCCAGTGTATATAATCATAGGTTTTCCACCTGGAATGATTGTTGTAGAACCTGAGAAACAGCCATTGATGTCATATGTATCTGTAGGGTTAAGCGCGTAATCGAGATGAACCCAATCAACAAGATTGTAGGACACTGAATGACCCCAAGTCATGTTGCCCCATACTGCTGAATAAGGGTTGTACTGATAAAAAAGATGGTAAACTCCCTTGTAATACATTGGACCTGCATTATACATAACCTTTTTTAGGCTAAGTAAAAGTTGTCTGAATTCGAGATAAAGCCACTTTTGGTCCCTTTTGATTCAAGAATTCGTACTTGCACCCCTAATTTACGCGTTTGTGTGTTACTTTTTAGTCCAACGTGTCACGTGTCCAACAATCAACTTTCAAATCAATAAAAACTAGAGATGTGGCAAAATGAAATGGAAAGGTAAAAACAATGCATAGACGAGGGATAAAATTGCAGAATTAGAACATTGAGGTATAAGTATAAAATTCGTGAAACAAAAGGGACATACAAAGTGTCTATCCCTTTGAATATTGAAACAGGAAACAAAAGCTAGGGACCAAAGTGTATAAATTAGAAAATACTTACCATTTGGATCTGCAATGTTTTGATTGTTCATCCATTTTCACCAGGCAGAAAATAGATCAAAAACCTTAAGATGTTAGAACAGAGAACTTGAGGATACTGTATTGATAAGAGACAGATAAGATAACAGAAGAAGAATATGTATAAATACCATTCATCCAATTTTTAGGAGGCTGAAAATGGTAGCCAGTTCTGTAAGGCTGTGATGTTGAATCAAAAAGGACAGTACTACCCTTTTGAATTTGATGAGAATTTGCAGCTTCAACAGCTCCATTGGCAATCAAGAAAATGAACAATCCTATGAAAAACACAAAACACTGAGCATAATAATGGAACATGTTGTTGACTCTAGTCAAACTTGAATTTTTTTCTTCTTTTTTCTCTCTCTTTTTCTTGATTACAGATGATGAATTCTGTCAAGTTCATTTATTTATGAAGTCAACTTGCTTGCTCTTCTTCAAAATGTGAATCAAGCATGTGCATGTCATGACAACCTTGGACTATGTAATAAAATATGCTCCATTTGGTGGGGGGAATCATAAAAATAACATGGATAATGTTTATTCTTATTCGTTTATTTATGGTCAATCGTTTCGGTTTAAACGTCGAATATAAAATCACCGTCGTTAAATAAAATCAAATTTAGGCAAGGCAAGGGCTGAAGGAAAGTCTTTGACTATGTCGTCAGTTACGTCTATTGGCGATTCCTCATCCGATTCCCTAAACGTTGGGATTTTCCAGGCTAATCCTTATTTTTGAAGATTCTCTAGAAAAAGTGATGTTGTAGTGAAATTATCGCCTTTAAGTTGGCTGTCGACTTCATTCAATAGAAAACGTGTATATACATCATTTGCGAATTAGACTATTAAGTTTTTAACCGTCGATTTACAACTGCTACTAAGCTTAGTAGGTGGAATAGTAAAACCCTTTAAAGTTTATAAAAATCCAATAACACTCCTATACCATTCACTCAAAATTATTTTTCTCTCACATCTCAACTAATTAATTTAACTCATTTTCCATTTTTTTTTAATACAAAAATCGGAATAAAATATTTTATGTTGCAAAATGAGATTTTAATGTCGTATCTCAAAAAAATGTCATCGTTTAAACAACCAAAAGGAGATTATTAAAAAATAAATGTCGTATCGTTTTTATTAGAGGAGTAAAGTGGTTAAAAAGTTTAATATACCTGTTAGATAAATAAAACAAAATACTATTGGTTAAAAACGTTCTTATTCACCCCCAACCCTCCCTAAATTTAGGGAGAACCTTACCGATTGGGAATAAAGGGTGGATAAATACACCACTGTGGTCTTGAAGCACCCTAAACCAATTATAGAGGGAGCCAAAAGGCTCCATTGGGGTCACTCTTAGTAGGTGGAATAGTAAAACCCTTTAAAGTTTAAATCGAGGCTCACTCTTTTTTCTTCCTCAGAATTGCACACTCTCATCTGCAAGGGAAAAAAATTAATAGTAAATAAAAGCCCACTTACTGTTAGATAAAACAAAATACTATTGTAACGTCGTTCCCGGATATCGAGTATTTATCCGAAAGAGCGCGTATAACATTAAATAAATCTAATATTATACGAAAGCCTCTACGTCGTCGTATCAAATAAAAGCAAACGAAAGCTAAAAAAACTCGGGTAAAAACATAAATGCTACTCAGAATGGAAATTAATCATACTAAAGATGGATGGTAAAATAACAACGACGAAAAACCCAAAGACTTACACAATACGAGCTCTTAAAAATACAAACATAACTTACAAAAGTCTAGGAGTAAAATAACAACAAGTCTAGTACAACCCTTACGGAAAATAAAATAAACTAAAAGCATCTTCAAGGCAGCAATGTCATCAAGCCGTCAACTACTCTTGGTCAACATGTTCGTCTTCTCATCCCGCCACTGGCGGATCCAAGAATTTATTTCAGTGGTGTCACCGAAGTCTAAAACTACATCTTTTATCTAAAAAAAAATTCAGTGGGGTCACCAGAGTCTAAAACATCAATTTTTATCGGCAAAACAACACTTTTTAACAACAAAACTACATAATTTTAATACTATTTTTTTTTTAAATTCAGTGGGGTCACGTGACCCCCCCTAGGGCGCGTGGGTCCGCCCCTGATCCCGCAATACATGCAAAAGAAAATGCAAAGGAGGTGGGTACAAAGTACTTAGTAAAAGTGAGAAGCTAACGAATAATTAAATTCTACAACAAAAGGTTCTTATTATTATTATTATTATTATTATTATTATTATTATTATTATGTTATCTTTATAAAAGATCGACTCAATCTAGGGTTCACTCCATGTCCATCAACATGTCATAACTATACGTTTCTAGCTTAACTTATCTTGGTTACGTCATCACTCAAAGGCACTATGCATGATGTGTATCCATCACGAGATATACTTGCCAACTACGGTGAATAGCACCGATAGTCCCGGGATCTCCCCGGTATGCATATACGTTCGATGAAATTCCTCCACAACCCTTCAGCCTTTTGAGCCAGTAGCGTTGTTCACCTTTTATGAACGTATCACATCGCCGATATGACTTGATGCCTAACCGAGAATAGGTGGCGTTTTATCTTTTACTACCACGTATGTAACTTTATTGTGTATTAACTAGCCACCTAAGTGTTTTCAAGTAAGCTCTCTCACATACACTACTCTCTTTCCTAGACCACTAGACATGGAAAATGCCTAACAATTACACAGACATTGATGAACTCTAGTTCATCAAAGTACAAGCCCTTTCATGCTCTTCCGACGGATCCGAACTTCAACTCCCTTTAAGGCTACATTCGGTGCCGAAACTAAACGAATCGGAAGCTCAATCGAAGCTTGTTAAGGTTTAATTAATATTATAAGACCAAATGATAACAATTAGAACGTATTACAAAACCCTAAAACACGATTTTCTACACTTAATCGATTCCTAACCCAAACCAAACACATTTATCAACAAATTACTCAGAAAAACAACAGTAGAACTCAACTCAAATATACCAAAAATATCACATCTCATTAATTACAACTTAGCATGAATTCTATCACCAAACAACACCAAAACTCTCCGGAACTCAACCTATCATTATAAAACTATAATTACTCATTAGGAAGAGCTCTTACCTTAATTGTCAAAGCAAAACCGATCCAAAACCTTCAAGAAAAAGCCGAACTTCTAAGCCTTCAACTTGTAACCTAATTAAACGACAAGTAAACCTAAAAATCATATCTTTCTTGAAAATCCCGAATTGAAAAAATGTGTAAAAATGAATATTACCTGAATTTGTTGTGAACCTATTTTTAGAATGATCTATGCTCCAAGACGATTGTTTGACTACTCATGGCTGAAAAACAGAGCTACGGATTAAAAGATACGATTTTTGAAGAAACGAACTCGACGATTATGAAAAACTAGTAGGCTAAAAAAAAACTTACGGAATAAAGATATTTTATTTTCCAAAGTTGCGCCTCATCGCGGTGATCACTTTTCTCTCATCTGCGCATCTTGAAACGATGAACGGATTGGTCGCACGGTTGAAGATTTCGTTCCAAGCATCCTGGGTTGCTGTCGTTCCTCAACTTTTTTTTTTCAAAATATGCGTGTAAAACTAATAAGGGATTTTGGGGATTATTTTCTTTAAATAGCTATTAATTAAACTCTTTTTAATTAAATAACTAAATCCCTTTTAATTAAATCATTTTTAATTAAATGAAAATAGGCTAAATAATAATTAAGTCATAGTAAAATTACCCAATTATTACTTTACCCTTTCTGAAAAATCGAGATGTTACAACTATGATCGGAAAGCAATTATTTAGGTGGTTGGTATTGCCATTGAAAATATTGGTATCACCAAGGAATAACACGTATGCTTTTTATTTCGTCCTATTATAAAATGGCCTGGCAATAACAATTATGACATTGGCAATAATGGGTGGACTTGTAGTGGGCTCACTTGTGTAAGAATAAGTTTTTCAACAAATTTTCTCGTTCATTGAATCTTAAAAAGTTTTTAAAACATCTAAAATACCCCATCTTCTTTTTCAACCGTCTTCTTCAACCCAGAACCCTAAACCGTCCGAAAATCCACCCTGACCCCCCATGAACCACCACGAACCCCTAAAACCCTGAATCCTTAAAACCCAACACCCCTGAACCCTTAAATCGCGATTTTCAGGTGGGAATCCGGCAATGTCGAAGAAGAAGAAGGAAGAAGACGATAGGAAGGAAGAAGAGGAAGAAGGCATTATTTCCGGCGAGAAGAAAGGCGAAGAAAAGGCCTTTTCCGACGAGAAGAAAGAAATAGAAAGAAATGATAGGGCTATACTAGTCTTTTCGCGTCTTTAAAAATCCGATTTGGGTCAAAGCTGTGTGCAAAGCCATCTTTTCGTTAGCTTATATGTGTCACGATTACTCTCTATAAATTACTTTTTTTTTATTATTTTGTACAACATAACGTCTGTCGCATTGACCGCACTTTTCGGTAAGAGCGTCACTGGAACTGACGTTGGTTTTCAATCCCAACGTCAGTGGAAGTGATATTGTAGTTATACATGTATCATAGGTTCACGACGACGTTTATTCTCGATGCGCGTACCGTGATGGCAAAAAGTGATTTGACGGTGTGATGAAATAAATTACTCCCTCCTTTTGATCATTTTTTGGATGAATATTTTTATTATTTTGTTTTAAACTTAAATAGTTGAGAATGACATAACGTACTATATTACGATTAAAAAAAAACGAAAGAAGTAATAATAAAAAAAAGAGTGTCAAAAATAAAAAAAATTTGGTGCCAATCTATGATGCACCGACACTCCAATATGGGTGACGTGCGCCGTATCCGACACGCGCCCGACATGTGCCGACACGTGTCGGTTGATTTAAAATAATGTTAAATTAAATTTTAAAAACCGACACGCCAGGGACACGTCCGCGACACGCCAGGGACACGTCAAGGACACGGAGCGACACGGAGGGACACGTCCCGGACACGGGGGGACACGTTCCCGACACGGCTATTTATATTTTTTATATATTTTTTTGTATTTTTTGTATTTTTTTGTATTTTTTTATATGGCCAATTATTGAAAAGGACGTTTTTTGGACTTAATTAGGCAAAAAGGACACTCAAAACAAACACTTAGTTATAAGGACAAAAAATTAATATATGGACCAATTTAGCCCTAATAAAATAAGACCCAAGAGCCCACGACCTCTGCACATAAATATTTGAAAAGAAAACTGAAGGAAAACTGAAAGAGCACACGACCGCTCGGAAGAAACGCAAAACAAAACTGAAGATCATTCATTCGAAGCCAAATCGGATAAAATTCAAGCAGAAACCAGCGAAATTAGAAGGAAAAATCTGGCGAGGAGGAAGCAAGTAATTGATTAATACACTGACCGAAAAATGGCGAGGAAGAAGCAAGTAATTTCGGCAGAAAAGAGAAGAGCAACAGCACGAAAATCGAAGAAGAAATCTGGGTAAGATGCAACAAAAAATACGATTTTCTGTATATGAAATCATAGCAGACAGTGTTTTCTTAAGTTTTGTGTGTAAATGAGTGGAACTAAATTGCAGTAAATACTAGAGAATTATAATGTCACTGCATAAAGAATTACAGCATCTGTCTTTATTCGAAGCATATGTCTTTATTCGAAGGAGAAATCTGATATCAGTGCATAACAAGGTTGAAAACATCATAGCATTGAATTAAAAAGAAGTAGAATGTCATGTGACGATGACAAATTATGTCACCTTAAAGATCCGGGCTTTTCCTTATGTTATTGGTGAATAATCAAGAACCCTAATGCCAAGAACAAAGAAGGGGTTTTTTTTATGTTTGCGGCTGAGTCTAAGTGGGATTCTTAGAGTGCCTACGTATCCTGTTCTTATTCCAGGAATCAAGCCATACGTAGTTCCTGGAACGTTGTATTTATAAGGACAATGCATGACCTAACCCTAATATGAGTCGGTTTGTAGCTATTGTCATATTTACCCTTATTTGGACTTTACCCCTTGCCCAAGTTATCTTGTGGATATTGGGCCAACGTAGCTGGTGTGGACTCTGTTCTCGATATCGATCTCCCCGACCTGGGAAGATCGACTCCTGGAACTCACGTCCTGAACTGCCTGTAAGTCGATAGCCGTGACCTCGAGCTCCTAGATAAAATTCGGGCTCGATGGTCGACATGCGGGTCATGGCTCCCAAGTCGATAGTTCGACCTGTATGCCTTATCTGGCTCATATGCCTTAGTAAATATTTGATCCCTGGGGTCCACTCGATGATGATATATCGAGGTGCGTAACCCGGTATCGTCATAAGCCCCCCAGACCTGAGAGAGGCGACTACCGTTGTCCGAGGTCAGATCTGCCAATTTGAAATCATCTTCGAGTTGGCCCAAATCTTGGGCGGGAAATGGTGTAACCGCTTCACATGCCACCGGTCTCCCTAGCCAATCGTGGCCGTTCATTATGACGTCATAACGCACTAACGTTTCGTCTCCTGCCATAAATGACGTCGCCCTTGATTCTCGCGATATCTAGGGGGTTATAACTGCTTGTAACCCCCCTAAACACGTCTTATCATTTATCATTTGGGCAACTTAAACGCATAAAGAGGGTGAGGAGTCCAGACGGTGCTACTGCCATTCATTCTCCTCTTCAATTCTATAAGAACATCCCATAAGAACAAGTAAGCAATTTCGTCTTTCTTTTTCCTTCTTCTTCCTACCGTATTTGTTCAAATCTGTCCATGTCTAGTAGTACAACAGTCTCCGATAGGATAGAGGAGTCCCGTTCCGGTGAGCAAGCACAAGTATCCGCCTCCTCCGATCAACCTCTACCCACAAATCCTCAAGGGCCCTTAGGCACTATCAGGGAGCCCAAGAAACTGTCCACCAGAATGGACGGAAAGGGGCCGAAGGGATGCGTTTCTTGCCTTACTATGGATGATCTTAACCAAATACAGCGGAGATACGACCTTTCCCGCCCTCAAGTGGTGGCTCAACTTCCTTCCGGCCAGCATCAATTTGCCGATGAGCCCCCAGAAGGGTTCTGTACGGTCTATGAGGCCCAGTTATTGATGGGGCTAAGGTTCCCCCTATGCCCGGCGGTCCAGGCCGTTCTTCGCCATTATGAGATCGGTGTATCTCAACTGGGCCCGAATGCCATCCGGACTCTGATGGGCTTTCTAATTGCCTGCCGAGTAGCGGGTATCGGGTTTACTGTCCCTCTGTTTCGATGGTGGCACAAGATCTCTGCAATGCCAGACTCAGGGTGGTACACGTTTCAGAAGCGTGCCAATCGTCATGAGTTCGTGTCCAGAGGGCCTTCATCTCACGGGAATTGGAAGCCTAGGTTCTTCTTTCTCCGACATGGGTCGGATAATCCCTATGTTGGCTTATGGAGATCGAGAGAAGGAAGGGATGACAAACTGGGTCGGGAAGCCGCACCTAACGAAGCTCTTTCCCTCGAGAGATTCACATTCGAGATGGTTACACAAGATCTGAGTCTCCTTTATGGCCTTGCCCGCCTCGAGGTGGCGGGACCCGTACCGTATATAAGCCTTCCTGCTGTCGATCGGGAACACCGTATGAAACTTTATTATCTTGTTGCTAAGTCTTATTGTTTTTTTTGAAGTTGTATCTCTATTGTTTACGATACTGACTCCTTTTTCATTTGTGCAGTGGGCAGATTCTCGAAGGTCGCCTTGTTCCGAAGGCTCTCGCCGTGGCCGCCGCCGCCGCCGCCTCAGGTCGGGAGTTACTCCTCCGGCGTCCGAGGAAAGACCGCTCCGGTTGCTAACCCGGCGGGGTGTCGAGACAACTACCCTTGTCGCACAACCAACCCCGCCTTCCACCTCGGGAGGACTCACCCATGAACACCGGTCGATACGCGAAGTAGAGGACATTATCGACTTTCTTGTCGGAGGGTGAAGAGCCTTCTCGGTGCCGAAGCGGCTCGGTTGCGAAGAGGAGGTCGGGTCTCGAGGAGTTGGTGAGAGATCAGCAAAGGCTGGCTAAGAAAGCCAAGGTCACCAAACCCTCCCTCGACCTTGCCGCCACGGGTAGGATGTCGGCCGAAGATGTCGAGAAGCTGGACGACCAGGTCCTGGCCTCTTCCCTCCGGGAGCTGGGTCGCGTGGTAAAGGCTAACTCTTGTCAATTTCCTGTCTCCTTTTTTGGAACTCATCACGCCTATGCCTTAACTTTTCCCTTTTTGGCAGCATTACTTTATGAGTCGAGAGGCTTCTCGACGTATGAGCACGCCGTCCGAGAATGAGGAAGAGCTGAAGACGCAAATCCGGAGGTTGAATGACAGGCTTGCTATCGAGTCAGCTAGTGTCACTGGTCTGGAATCGCAGCTTAACGTTTTCAAGAAAGAAGCTGCTGCTGAAATAGAGAAAGTAAAGGGGGAGCGAGAGGCTGTCATCGCCGAGCTGAGGAGAGATCCGGGCCGCGGCCGAGGGGAGGGAGGCTGCTGCAAAAGTGGCTCTCGAGGAAGAACTGGCGCGAGGAACGGCTATTGCCGAAGAGAGAGACCAATTGAAAACCGAACTTGATCAGGTCCCTGGGCAACTTGAGGAAGCAAGGACCGCCGCGATACTCGAGTATCGGAAGTCTGACGAGTTGGGTAGTGATCTCGACGTAATCATGCAGACGGCCATACTTGGAGGATTCACCAAGGCGGTGGATCAAGTGAAGAAGGCCTATCCGGAAGTCGAGATCGACCGCCTCGAAGAGCACCGGCCGCTATGACCACGACTCGGAGGCGTTGTACGACCCGTACTTCGACGAATTCCAACGGGGTATATCCCTTGCTCGAAGTATGGTGGTCCCTCGGTGAGCCCGACTCCCGATAATACGACTTCCATTTGCTATCGCTCCTGCTCCGACCCCTGAGGATGCTGTTCCGACCCCCGATGCTTCTATTTAGTTGTCTTGTTTCTTTCAAACTTTGATGTCTTGAACTTTAACTTGTAATTATTTGTAAATTTTATCAACTTTGATCAGATTTGGGATGAGTATTTACTTTATCAGGGTTGGTCATTTCGACCTGGCCCCAATTTGTTTTGAATTTCATCCCCTTTTATCTCTTCTTGTTGTCATTTACTCTTTCGCTTATTACTGTCTTTGGCTTTCTTGCTTGTCGAGCCTTTGGCTCTGTTTGCTTCTGCCTTATCGAGGTACTATTGCCCCCCCAAGTGTTTTATTAACTTTAGTTCATAATGCACTTGGGTTCTGCACGGCTTTTAGGTCGATCTAGTTGCCTTGGCTTTTTAGCCTTATAGGCTTAATAGATCTTCAAGTTAGTCCGACATTGCGAACTGTCCTTGTCACGGTCTAATTGCCCTTTGGGGCTGGTTAGACTTCCGACTTAGACGTTTGGCCCGACCCTGCGAACCGTCCTTTGTCTGCCTTATTCGACCCTTAAGTTCGTTAGGCTTTCGACTTGGACACTTGACCCGACCCTGCGAGTCTTCTTGGTGCCTTCTGCATCGTAAGCTTATGGCGTTATCGGGAGTTCCGACTTTCGGATTGCTCCATACTTTGTCGAGTGTAACTTCGTGTCCTCTTGGACTTAGAATATTACAAAAATGACTTAATAGAAGCGTAGAAAAAGAAATCATTATTTATTATAACGAAGATAGAACTGTCTCGTGGATCGATTACAAATCTTAAAAAACGAGTAGAAACAAACCGATCAACTAAGGCTTAAACGTAAAATTTCCTCAAATTATTCGCGTGCCATTGTCGAGGGACGTGGTTCCGTACGCTCGACCTAGTTGATATGAACCTTTAGGGTGGACTTTTAGAATACGATACGGGCCTTCCCAGTTCGGGGAAAGTGTCCCGATCTCCTTCTGTCGACTTGCTTCATTTTTCCTCAAGACTAGATCTCCGACCTTGAAATATCTGTATTTCACTCTGGCGTTGTAATATTGAGAGATCTTCTGCTTGTACCTTGCCATTCTGGCTGAGGCCATTTCTCTTCGCTCCTCGAGATTATCCTTCTCATGCCGGATGTCGGGGTCGTTCATCTCAATATTATACGCTAAAACTCGAGGGGAAGGGACGCCGATCTCCGCAGGGATAACTGCTTCGCACCCATAGGTTAGGGAGAAAGGTGTTTCACCCGTTGATGAGTTTGGAGCTGTCTGTATGACCACGGGATGCTCGGGAGTTGTAACGCCGGTCTCGCCCTTCGGCCTCTAACCTTTTTTTTCAATCCAAGTTTAATCTGTCGATTTGTCTGTTCGACTTGACCATTTGCTTGAGGATGAGCCACCGAAGTGAAATGCTGGTCGATATGATACTCGGCTAACCACTCGCTGACTCTTCGGTCTTCAAATTGAGTGCCGTTGTCCGAGATTAAAGCCTTCGGAATACCATACCTGCATAAAATATCGACCCATAGGAATTTCTTGATGGTAGCAGCTTTGATGTCGGGTAAAGCCTTGGCTTCTACCCACTTGGTGAAATAATCTACAGCTACAACAACAAACTTATTGTTCCCCGGAGCTCGAGGTAAGGGCCCCACAATGTCGACTCCCCATACGTCGAAAGGCCATGCTGACGAGATGACATTCATTTCTTGTGCTTGTTGATGAGAGATGTTATCGTGGATTTGACAGGAATTGCATCTCTGCACTAAATTGTTCGCATCTCGTTGCATTGATGGCCAAAAATATCCTGCGAGCTTGCATTTCCGAGCTAACATCCTAGCCCCACAGTGATTTCCACAAGCCCCTCTATGGATTTCTTCGAGAAGGTATTCTCCTCCGTCTCGGATGCGCACCTCAACCATGGACTTGTGAACGACTTCCGATAAAGTATGTCATTAAAGAATGCGTATCGAGCCGACTGCAGTCGAACCTTTCTTGACTGTACTTTATCATTGGGTAATATTCCGTCCTTTAAGTAAAGGACAATCGGATCCATCCATGTGGCCTGCTGAGATATCGGCTGGGCCTCTATCTCTTCGTAGCTTCTTTCTGTTAGCAACTCTACTAACACCTTTTTACTAGAGACGAAATTCGATGCTAGCTTGGACAAGGCATCGGCCCTCTTGTTCTGAGTTCGAGGTACCTGCTCGAATTGAATCGAGTTGAATCTCGGCTTGAGGCCTTGAACTACTGCCAAATATTTCTTCATAGTATCTTCCTTAGCCTCGTACTCCCCTTTGATATGATTAACGACTAATTGCGAGTCACTATAAACGTTGAGATTTTCGACCCCCAGCTTCAGAGCGAGCTTCAGACCTGTAATAAGTGCTTCATACTCAGCCTCATTATTAGTTGCCTTAAAATCGAACCGGAGAGCGTACGGGAACTCCTCCCCCTTCGGGCTGACTAATAGGAGGCCTGCGCCTGATCCCTCTTTGCTCGAGGCTCCATCAGCATAGAGCATCCATCGTTCTTCCTGACTCTGCTTTTCTTGCTCGAGTTGCACTGATATACCTTCGGCTAAGAAGTCTGCTAAAGCTTGAGCCTTGATCGCGGTGCGCGGCACGAACTCGATATCGTATTGAGCCATCTCGATTACCCATTTCGCGAGTCGACCAGATGTGTCGGGCTTTGCCAGAATTTTCTTGAGTGGCTGGTCTGTGACCACCGCTATAGGGTGGGCTTGAAAGTATGGCCTAAGCTTTCGCGACGCGTGTACCAACGATAATGCGAGTTTCTCAGCTGGTGAGTATCGGGTTTCGGGGCCATGCAGAGCTTTACTTACAAAATATATAGGCACCTGGCCCTTTTCCCCCTCTCGGACCAAGACCGAACTCACTGCTTCCTCGCAGACCGATAGATAAACCAACAACCTTTCCCCCTCTCGAGGAGAAGTGAGAGTGGGTAGTTCGACGAGATATGCTTTTAATTCTTCGAAGGTCGCCGACATTCGCCGTCCCAATGGAAGGACCGGGCTTTCGAAGAATCTTGAAGAATGGTAGTGCGCGGCGGGCCGACCGAGATAAGAATCTATTCGGTCGCCATCCGACCCGTTAGTCTCTCGAACCTCTTTCATATTTCGAGGTGCGGGCATGTTCTTTAGCGTGTCGATCTTGTCGGGGTTGGCTCGGATCCCGTCTCTCGACACCATGTACCCTAGAAATTTGCTGTTCTCACTCCGAAGGTGCACTTTTTTGGATTAAGCTTCATGTCGGTATCTCTTAGCACCTCAAATACTTCCCGGCGTCTACCAAAAATTGCTTCATCGATCGGCTTTTGATGAGTAGATCGTCCACATAGACTTCCATAATCTTACCAATTCGCTTCGCAAAAATTCTATTGATCGCCCTTTGGTATGTAGCTCCAAAGCATTCTTTAGTCCGAATGGCATGGTAACATAACAAAAGGTGCCAAACTCGTAATGAACGCGGTCTTCTCCGCATCTCGGGGATCCATAAGAATCGATGGTATCCCTTGTATGCATCGAGGAACGCGAATACCTCAAAACCGATGGTCGAATCAACTAACTCCGTCGATCTTAGGCGGCGGATAGGAATCTTTGGGGCATGCCTTATTCAAATCCGTGAAATCGCGCACATGCGCCACCGCCATCCGGTTTTTTCACCAACACGGATTAGCGAGCCATTACGGATAAAATACTTCTTTTACTATATTTGCCGACGAGTAGCTTCCCGACTTCGGACTCGATAGCTTCCAATCGATCTTGCGCGAAGTTTCGCTTCTTCGTTTGACTCCGGCCTTCGGCTCGGTCAACTTCGAGTTTATGGATGGCGATGTCCGTCGGTAGACGGCATGTCGGATGCCTTCCATGCGAAAACGTCCTTGAATTCTTTTAGCAAGTCGATCAATAACTGCTTTTCCTGAGTCGGGATCCAGACTCCGACTTGGACACCCTGATCGACTTCATCTTCCCACAAGCTGATAGTTTCGATTGCTTCGCTCGGAGCCCAACATTTCTCTTCCTCTTCTTCCGGAATAAGCTCCTCGACGAGGACTTGCTGTACCGCCATCTTACCATTCATCACTATCGAATTACAGCTTCTGACGATCTCAATATCCCCTTTTACTTCGTGGGAACCATTCCGAATTGGGAATTTCATACTATTATGAAACGTCGAAATTATAGCTCGTTACTCGAAAAGGGCGGTGAAGATGTCTAAATCGTCACGGGTGTCCTTGCGGTGTTTGGATGGTGGATATCTAGCTGTATTTAAGGTGTAGCGTTACTCCGGCGGGTGGTGGTATGGAGAGAGCTAGAATGGAGAGAGCTTTGGCTTGCAAATATAGTGAGTATTTCATATATCTCATCCTTTTTAGTTTACAATGACCACCCCTTTTATAGAGGTGGATAACTTAGGGAATAAGCAATCTCTTAGATATTTTACTAATAGCTAGGTTTTACTTAGATACTAAGCAAGACGAAATATCTAAGTTACAAGTGGGGAGAAGATGCGGATCAATCGGCGGCCATCTCTGCGAGGTCGCAAGGAGCAAGCCCTCTTTGGCCTCGCCCCCTGGCGACCCCTCTTGACTTGCCTGGATGAGATTCACAGGATCTGCTACTTGCCTGGGACCGCAAATGTTTTGGTCGCGGCGAGGTGAGACACAGTGGCCGCCCCTTTTGCGATCTCTCTTGTCATTCCGGAGGGTGGCCACAGTGGGCTGATTCCTACTGTTGAGGTGGTGGAATTATTTATACCCATCAATGGCCCCCTACTCCGTGCTTTAATGACATTCCCTGGGGATATGAAGGATGGAGTAATTATCAACACTTTTATGACCTCGTCGTCGGATGCGACTTGTACACTTAGGGCCGTGCTTTCAAAGCAAGCGACCTCAAATGCTTGGGTCTATTTTTTGCGACCTTGTCGTCGATGCGACTTGTTCGCTAAGAGCCGTGCTTTCAAAACATGCGACCTCAAAGCAACTGCGGGTCTATTTTTGCGACCTTGTCGTACGATGCGACTTGTTCTCTACAGGGCCGTGCTTTCAAAGCAAGCGACCTCAAGGTAACTTTGGGTACGTTTTTGCGACCTTGTCGTCGATGCGACTTGTTCTCTAAGGGCCGTGCTTTCGAAGCAAGCGACCTCAAGGTAACTTTGGGCCTGTTTTTGCGACCTTGTCGTCTGATGCGACTTGTTCTCTAAGGGCCGTGCTTTCAAAGCAAGCGACCTCAAGGTAACTTTGGGTCTGTTTTGCGACCTTGTCGTCGATGCGACTTGTTCTCTAAGGGCCGTGCTTTCGAAGCAAGCGACCTCAAGGTAACTTTGGGCTGTTTTGCGACCTTGTCGTCGATGCGACTTGTTCTCTAAGGGCCGTGCTTTCAAAGCAAGCGACCTCAAGGTAACTTTGGGCTGTTTTTGCGAGGCGAGGCCGTCAATCGCGGGCGGCGTCGGCCCTCCGAGTCTTTTTTCGCGGAGTGATACGGCCGTTTCGGAAGCTGCCTAGGTAGTTGTACGTGGGTGCGATGGGACGCCTTTTCGTATTCCAAAACCGACAAGCGCCGTCCTAATCGAACCGTTGGATGAAGCGTTCCCAACCGTTCGATCGTGGCCCCCTTGCCTATATAAAGCTTTCGCTTCTCACCCTTCACACTTTTAGTGTTTCTCATTTTCTCGTTTGTTTGTTGTTTTTAGAATTCTCAAGTTTCTGGCAGAGCTTTGAAGGTTCATACTGCGTTCCTGCGGTGGTTCTAGGATTTCACGGCGGTTCTTTTGAGGATTCCGGCCACCTCTTTGAGTATTTCCCAGTTTTCACGCGGTTTTCCAATCTTTCTCAGCAAATCAGGTAAGAAATCCTTCTTGTTAACTCGTTTATTCATCCATCCCTGCCTTGTTTTTCCATATATATCAATTTTGTCATTCTTTTTGCAACGGAGATGCAACATCGCCTTGTTTTCGATTAAAAACGGGGATTTTTCCTGGGGAGAGATTATAGCTTTCCTGGGAAAATTGGGGTTTCACCCGCTCCCCTGCTATCCTCTCGTAATTTTATTTGCGATCTCTTGTAAAAACGGAGGAGGCGGTATTGAAGTGGGTGCGATCACCTTCACGGGCTAATTTATTATTATACCGGGTGCGAAAGCTCCACCTTTTTCCTCCCTTGTTTTTGCGGGATGTCGGGGAATGACTATTCGGCGACGACTCTACGGAAAGGGAGATTTACGATTATGCTGAGGATGACCCCGTACTATCTGCTGCCTCAGTTGGCGATCTGTTGGACGAGGTTGAAGTGGAAAGTAGTCGCGCGAGATATTGGCGAGATTACCGGCGATGAGGTCGCTCATATGGATGTCGACCCTTTTGAGTTGGAGGCCTTCATCTCTCGCCGAAATCCGCCGCGTAGAGTGAGCCTTAAGGAGAAGGCGCGGGCTCAAAAGTCTCCCAACGGCTCGTGGGGCGAAGAAATCGCTTTCCCGATCGAAGGACAAGCTGCGGTCCCGAGTACTAGCGGCGCTCCCGACCATGACGAAGCTTATGTTCGGGACGCCGCGGTTCATGAGTTAATGGGGTCCGGTGAGGACGAAAATGCGGAATTGCCCCGGAAGGATATCCGGATGCACTGCGAAAAGCGAAGAAAAGGAAAAGCGCGAGCCAAACCATGACGGTTGGTGAGGCCGCCGCGGCCGATTCCCGGCCGAAGAGTTCTCGTCCTAATAATCCCGAAGCTATGCGAGAGTTTGCGATCGTGGCGGCGTATGAGAAGGACGTTGACAAGAAATGGTCCCGGCGTGCAAGAGCGGCGATCTCAACGGGACCATTAATCGCATATTCGGAATCGACACCGGCGTGTATCGGTTTTCTTTTTTCGATTATGGGAAGGAGTCCGATAAATTTAAACCCGGGGACCATAAGGATTATGTAGGCGCGCGTCGCTCCGAGGACACCCTTATCCTCCATTTCCATCATTTGTGTGCGGGTACGAGGCCGCCTTTCGATCCTTTCTTTGTGAAGATGCGCAAGGAGATGGAAGCGCTTCCTACGATTTTGCCGTCGGGGCTATTATCCGGTTGATGGCCTTCATCGTTATGTGCCGGATTCGAAGATCGAGCCGACGTTAACTTTCTTTGGGGCAATTTTATTCCTTCGTGCGACGTCTATTCCTGGGCGAGGGTCTCTTTGAGGTCGCGGACTCCCCGGCCTCGTTCCCACTTCCCAATAAGTTTCACAAATGGGGGCGGCGGGTATTGAAAGTTGAGTCGAAGGTAGGTGGCCTTTTCCTAGGGCGGGGAGTTCGTGGAGGCAAATCCACGCTTATACTCTTTGACCCCCCGTGAGTGAGCGGCGCTACGTAAAGGGGCGATGACGTTGATTCGGTCGGACGGGGCGGTGCCATCTCGGAGAAATGTTTCTGGGTTGATCTTCTTGATCCGGCCGAGCCCTTTGAATGCATGGCGGGCCTGGTGGGCAGAGGGAATGCCGTGCCCATGGTACGAATGGGTCCTGAGAGCTGCGATCCGGACTGGATTGGGGGTTGTCATATCAACAAATGTTTCCCCTCTGAATGTTTGGAATGTGGGGCGATCCTATACTTAGGCCGCTTTGTAACTTTCTTTGTCCACTTGTATTTATTTGTAAATCCTCATTTTGTTTTCCTGGGTTCTAAACCGCTCTCTTTTTGTAGGTATGGATCCAAATGCTCGCAGGGCTCACCGAAACAAGCTTAATGCGGAGGCAGATAAGGCGGCCAGTGCTCGACAGGAGGCTTTGAAGAAAGCTCAGGGATGGTGCCCCGGCGCAGACGCCTCGATTGTCGAAGAGACACATAACCCGGAAGCTGCGACCTCTTCGCCCTTGTTGCGACTTCCTCTCGCCGTTGTTGCGGGCCCGAGTCGGCCGGTGCCTCAAAAAAGACTCATCCCCCTACTAAAGAGTCGCACGGCCGAAGCGACCTCAACCGAGAGAAGGCGAAGGATGATCGCCAACCCAAACGGTCCGCTCCCGGCCCGGCGCATCTTGAAGAGGTTGAAACTCCCGTGGAGAAGAGCGCACCCGGCGAGACGCCGCCGCAAAGGACTTTGCCCCGAGGTTACTCGGGAAAGAGGCCCCGTGGTTGGATCCGAGCTTTACCCGGGATCTTGACCTATCCAAAGCTCGCCGGGTTGGTGAAGCAATTGCTGACGTGATTCCTCTTGGGCCGATCCCTCTCGGTTATCCTGATCATGTTCAAGTGGAGATTGGCCGGGGCATATTAGCCCGCTTTGCGGCTCAAGACGATTCTCCGCCTCAAGATGAGATTGCTGAAATCAGAGATTTGAGCGGCCAGTTTGGGATTGCAGCTTCTCTGGTAAGACCAGTTTTTTTTTTTTTTTTTTTTTTTGCTAATCATCCCCTGTTTTCCACAGCTCGGTGCTCGTTTAAACAGGGTACTTGAGGCCGCTGAGAGGCGCGATGCAGAGGTGAGGAAAGTGACGACGCGGTGGGAGCGACTGATAAGGCGAGGGTTACCGCCGAAAAGAAAGCTAAACATGCGGCTGGCGAGGTGGAGAAGATGAAGGCAATCATGGAGGAGCACTCTAGATTGGATCGAGATCAATGAGAAAGTTGCATCTTTGACAAAGGATTATGCGGGGGCGCGAGGAGGAGATCGCCGCGTTGAGGGTTAAGCTTGCCGAGGCGGAGACGGGCGCCAAAGAGGCTGCCGAGAAAGCTATGGAGGAAGCCGCGAAGAAAACGGCCGAGGCCGTCGAGGAGGCCAAGTACGGGGCCGTCGCCGCCTACAAGAATTCGGATGACTTCTTCGACCTTATAGAGAATAGCTTTGACCGGGGCTTTAGTCACCTAGCTCGCCGTATCGGGGCCGATCGAGGCGGGGGGCACATCACTGCGGAGGATATCTTGCGGTGGGTGAACACGCATCAAGGTCATCCCAATTTAGTGGCCTTTCACCCGGAAATCCCCATGCAAGCGAGCTCATTACCTCGATTCGGACCGAACGGCTTAAACGTGGCGAGCCTGTTTGGGATCCTGCTCTGTCAATCCTGTGAATTTTGAGACGTTGAAGAAGCCGCCGCCCTCTGAGCAAGGCGACGAGTTTATCAGCACCCCGCCTACTCCGCATGCTCTCTAGATTTCTTGGACTTTTCTGCGAGCTCTTTGAAAATTTGATTTGTAACTTTGACTATTTACTTTGTGATTTGACTGAATCTTGATTTGTAATAGCTTGACAATTTATTTTCTGCATTTTTTCAATTTATACAACTTGGCTTTTCTTGTCGCTGATTCGATCTCGGCGGCCTTTCGCGAGGCCGTGACGGGTTATTTTATTTTTCGTGCTTTCTTGATTTGTGCGAGGATGCCCAATAATTTGGCGGCGTCGACCGTCATGAAACGTCGTCGTCTCGTTCTAACCATAGTCGCTACGCGACGCTAATTTTTCAAAGTTTCGGCGGCCTTATTGAGCGAGTGCTTTTGCCGAAGATAGAGCTGTTAGAGCGACCTTTGACCGTGTCATTAGCGCGAGTTATGACCCCTAATGACTAGGTGTCGGTTGTGCGTAGCCATAAATTTCGGTCTCTTTATGGTCCGGCGCTCCTGTTGCCTTGGTCTTCGGGTCGGCTTGCATATCCGGCCCTAGGATCCGATTAATCCCAACCGTTGATTATACCCCTTCTGCGGTATAAAAAAGGGGTTATTTTGGAACTCACTTTACCTCTTGCCTCATACCGAGTTTGCTTTCTTCCTCAATCGTTCATTATCCTCTTCACTTGTTTATCCTCCAAACTCTATGTCTCATCCAGGGGAAAGCGACCGGGTTCGGATATTCAAAGCTCGTCCCATCCGGGATGTTTCCCCTTTTTCACCACTTGCCTCCCCCGTATCCAAGGATTATTTCGGGATTACTTTGAGTGGCGTGATATTATGAGGGAGAGGGGCTTAAATGAACAACGAATAGAAGACGGCTCCATGCCGCGCGTTCGGCTCTCGGGCGGTGGGAATTTATTCGAGCCTCTCGGGAGCGGTTAATGTTACCATGATACGGGAATTTTATTCCGTGTTGTACGAGGTAGCCTACGGCGGGACCGTGAGCGGCATTTCTCTCCGGGGTGTCCCCGTTATCTTTACTCCGGAGAGAATTAACCAAGTTTTTAACATACCCGCCATAAATCCCTCCTCCCGTTATGAGATCGCCGGGACCTTGCGGATGAGGAAAATAGGCGGATTCGTCCGGGTATTGCAATGTGCGAGTTGTTCCCCGAGAATCGGCGGGTTTGGTCTTTGGGAGTGATCGCGTCCGACCTCTCTCGCGACGACCGTGAGTGGAAGAAGTTTATAAATTCCCGCGCTCTTATCACCGCCGATGCCGATGTTGTTAGTGAGAGCGAAGCGCTCCTTACGCACGCCATTCGCGACCATCGAGTGGATATAGGCGGGGAGTGTTGATCCATCGCGAGGCACTAAGATATGCGTGCTCGGCGGTTCAAGGTCGCCGTGGTACTGGTCGCCGCATGCCTTTCGCATCGCTGATATCCAAATTATGCAGTGGCGCCAGGGTCCCCTTCCATACACTCGACCGATATGTTTGAAAAAACTTATCCGGTGGAGCCATTTGCAAGCATGATGCCGTTTTTGGACCTCCACACATGTGATCGGAGGAAGATAACCATCCTGCAGTTGATGGAAGTTTGTCCAGGCTTGATCGATATGTTTGAAAAAACTTTTCATCGTCATTTTTTTTTTTTTTTTTTTTTTTTTTTTGATGACGAAAAGACAAGAATGTAAATACAATTTGGAAGAACAGCTTTATTTGAATTGGCTCGTTACATATAGTATTTTTTGGATTGTCCGCATGCCATGGCCTATTATACTCGCGGCCCTCCTTGTCACTTAGCATGTACGTCCCCTTTTTGATAACTCGCGAAATCCGTAGGGCCCTCCCGTTTTCCGATAGCTTTCCTTTTTTCGCTTCGTGGCCCGTGGCTTGTCTTTTTTGTAGAACGTAATCTCCGACGGCGAAGTGATGATTGCGAATACGTTTGTCGTGATGACGCTTTGCCGCCTGTTTATAGTTGACCAGACGACTGTATGCCTGGATGCGCCGCTCCTCTACTAGATCGAGCTCGAGTTTACGCGCCGCTGTGTTATTGACCTCGCTGTAAAAAACGACCCTAGGGCTTGGTAAGGCCATTTCCACAGGTGCCATAGCCTCAGACCCATATGTTAAAGCAAAAGGAGTTTCCCTCATTGTGATTTTTCGCGACGTCCTGAGTGCCCATAGAGCCGCTGGAAGGTGATCCGGCCAGTGGCCTGCCTTCTCACCCAGGCTCTTCTTTAACACACTTAGGACCTGTTTGTTGGCATTTTCGGCTTGCCCATTTCCTTGCGGGTAGCACACGGATGATTGCCAATGTTTAACATTGTTCTCTTCACAGAATCTGTCGAATTCGTCTCTGAATTGAGGTCCGTGATCGGAAACCATCACTCTCGGAACGCCAAATCTCGTCCATATTTGATCGAGCAAAAAGTATGTTATGTCCCGGGTATTGGTTTTTACCAAGGCCTTAGCCTCGACCCATTTAGTAAAATAATCCACCGCGACGACCACGTACTCGCAACCTGAGCGACCCTTCTTCAAAGGTCCGATGAGGTCGATTGCCCACATGTCGAAAGGCCAGGCAGCTACCACTATGCTTTGTTCGACTGAGGGTAGCCTGGGGATATTTGCGAACCTCTGGCAAGTATCACATGCGCGGGTATGAGCTTTGGCGTCTTCATCTAATTTTGGCCAATAATATCCGGCTAGAAGTACCTTCTGCGCTAGTGTTCGATTGGAGAAATGGCCGCCGCACATTCCCTCATGTAGCTCTGTTAGGATTCCCTTTACCTCCTCAGGTCGTACGCATCGCAGAAGGGGTTTCGAGAATGAATGACGGTAAAGCACGTCGTCCATAATCGTATATCTTGCGGCCCTTCTTACTAAGGCCCTAGCTTCGCAAGGGTCGCTCGGAAGCTCTCCTAACTCAATATAAGACTTCATGATGTCGACCCAACAAGTGTTACTGGGTTGGAAATCCATGATCTCGTCCTGGGAGATGGCGGGTTCCGATAGATGTTCGACCATGATGCTGGGATCGCACGACGCGTCTTCGCTGGTTAATTTGGATAAGTAGTCTGCCCTATGATTGTCCTCTCGAGGGATATTTTTGAATTGACAATATGCGAAGCTGCTTTCGAGTCTTTTGACGAGGTTAATATACCTTTGTAAAATTTCGCAATGAATGCCAAATGATCCATTGATTTGATTCACCACCAATGCGTGAATCGCAAAATACTTGTATACTTTCGACTTTCATGGCTTTGGCGAGTTTCAACCCAAAGCAATGACGGCCTCGTATTCGCCCGGTTGTTAGAGGCGGTGAAATCAAATCTCGAGCTCGCTCAATTTCTTCGATGTGCCCGGCTCTAACAGATTATTCCCGCGCCACATCCTTTGTGATTAGCGGAGCCATCAACGTAGAGGCGCCAACGGTGACTTGGCCCGATAGGCTCGTCCTCGTGGTGACCCTATCTTGGTCGCGTTCGGAGCGTAGCCGCTCTTTCACCTCTTCGTTGAAGCTTGTTTCTGCTATGAAATCTGGGAGAGCCTGGGCCTTTACAGCCTTCCGGGGCTCATATCGGATATCGAACTCAGTGAGCTCGATGGCCCATCGGAGCAATCGACCGGACAGGTCTGGCTTGTGAAGAACCTGTCTTAGCGATGCATTTGATAATACTACGATGGTGTGCGATGAAAAGTAAGCCCTTAATTTGCGGGCAGCTATAACAACACAATAAGCCAACTTTTCTATATTAAAATAACGACTTTCAACGGGGCTTAGAGCTTTGGAAACATAAAAAACTGGCTTCTGCGAGCCTCCCTCCTCTTTTACAAGTGCTGCGGCTACGGCCCTATCTGAGGCTGCCAAATATAAAAACAGAGTGTCCCCGAGCCTCGGGCTGGTTAGCAACGGTGGTCTTGATAAGTATTCTTTGAGGTCTTTAAATGCCGGGAGCATTCCGCATTGTCCAAGAGAAGGTACCGGCCCCTTTCGAATTTTGAAGAAAGGCGGACTTCTTCTCGCGATTTCGAGACAAACCTACCCAAAGCCGTGATCCCGCCGTTGAGCCGCCGTACTTCTTTAATACTTTGGTAGGCTCGCTCATGTTGACCAGGGCCTCGATTTTTTCGGGATTTGCCTCAATCCCCCTTTGACTTACCATAAAGCCCGAAATTTC
Organism: Gentiana straminea; assembly: GCA_036785695.1. NCBI lineage: Eukaryota > Viridiplantae > Streptophyta > Magnoliopsida > Gentianales > Gentianaceae > Gentiana > Gentiana straminea. The sequence continues at coordinate 2,821,685 of JAVUPR010000367.1, forward strand.
CCTGCTGGACCCCAAAAGTGCATTTCGTAGGGTTTAGTTTCATTGAGTGATTCTTCACGTTTGCAAAGGTTTCGCGAAGGTCCTCCAGGTGATCTTGGCGACTTGATTTCACGACCATGTCATCAATGTAGGCCTCCATGTTCTTGCCTATCTGCGTGCTAAAAACTCTGTTTACCATTCTCTGATAGGTTGAGCCTGCGTTCTTTAGGCCAAACGGCATCATCTCATAGTAATATAGCCCGCCGGCGGCCCTGAAGGCCGTCAGCTCCTTATCTTCATCGGCCATTTTGACCTGGTGGTAGCCGGAGTAGGCGTCCAGAAAGCTTAAGGTTTCAAAACCCGCGATCCCATCCACCATTTTATCGATTCGAGGGAGCGCATAGGGGTCCTTTGGGCAAGCTTTGTTTAGATCGGTGAAGTCGACGCACATCCGCCACTTGCCGTTGTGTTTTTTCACCATTACTACATTTGCCACCGGTGGGATATTGAAGCTCTTTGATTATGCCTCGTCGCTAAAAGTTTCTCGACCTCAATTTTTATCGCGACCTCCTTTTCGTAGAGAATTGACGCGCCCTTTGTTGTATTGGCCTGAAGTTGGGATCGACACTCAAGTTATGCAAGGCGACCTCCGATTCCACACCTCTCATATCAGTTACCTCCCAGGCGAATGCGTCCAAGTTTGCTTTCAGAAGCTCGATCAGTTCCTCCCTTTCTTCCTCGGTAGTCCTCGATCCTATTTTTATCTTTTGATCGGGATATTTGTCGTTTGTTATAACCTCGATCAACTCGTCTTCGGCGGTGAAGTCGGGCTCGTCCCGAACTTGCAATGTTTCTACCTCTACGGCCTTCTCCGAGATTTCTTTCATCATAGCAATCTGATCCGTAGCCGTGTTAAGACCATCCAGTCGGGGTCGCTTAGAGTCGACCCTGTTTTTGGTCATATAGTCGAGGAAAGCTCCAGGTCGGCTGATGGCGACCCCAACTTCTTCCCCTACGTGAAATTTGACCCGTTGGTGGGGAACGGACGCCACCATTTGGAACTTCTTCATAGCTGGGATTCCCAAAATCATGTTGTAGTAAGAGGGCAGGTCGATTACCAAGAAAGTTATTATCTCCGTTCTACAGGGCTCATAGTCGCCCAAAATGATATTGAGGTCGATCGTGCCTTTGACCCGTACTGTGTCGTTGGTAAAACCTTCGAGGACCCCAAGGTAGGGTTTTAACTTGGCCTCCCCGAATCCGATCTGTTTTAAACGGTCGAAATAGATGACGTCGCGGCCGGCCCCCGTGTCGACCATTACTCGGTTGACGCCGTGCTTGTCGTTCACCCCCACCTTTAGAATGAGGGGTATCTCCATGGGCCACCGACCGTTGTCGGCTCGCTTTTTGTGAATATGATTCCCTTCTCATTCTCTCCCAACACAACCGCTTTTCGAAGCCGCGGGTATTGATTTGATTTATCCGAGATTTCGTTGATGGTTCTTTGGGAATATTCCCGTGGATGACCCGAACCTCTCTCCGATAGACGCGAGGTTGGCGTCCTTGACCGGGAGTGTTGTTCCCCTCGCGTTTATATTTATTGGTGGTCCCTCACGGATCGCCTTTCTATCTCGCGCCTCAGGGTGAAGCATTCATCGGTGATGTGGCCATGGTCCTTGTGATAGTCGCAGTATTTGGATTTATCGCGGCTATCAGGATCGCCCCTCATAGGCTTTGGTTTGTCGAAATGTTCACGAATTTCAAACAGTATTTGGGATGCTTTGGTGTTGAGCGGGGTAAAGTTATCCTCGCTAAATTTGTATGGCTTCTTTACCTCACGATCGCGATTAGTATCTCGTCCCTTTTCCTTTTTACGGTCATCCACGCGATCCTCCTTTGGCGAACGTGGCTCTGTCTTAGGCTTTGCTTTCCCCGCGAGACGGCGCCTCGCTTACCCCCATCATTCGGCCCTTTCCAACATCTCCCCGAGACCCGCTTTGGGGGGCCGCAGATTGAATTCGTTTTCATCGGGCCTTTGGCGATTCCGGTGAGGAAACATGTTATGACCGCATCGTCTGGAATGTTCCTTGTTTGATCATATATTCTGACGAACCGTTCGTAATACTCTTTTCCGGACTCATGCCCTCCCATACGAACCTCATATAGGTCCTCAATGGTTTTCTTTGGCCCGCTTGCCGACTCAAAACTCTCTGACAAACTTTTCCGACAAGTCCTCCCAACTTTCAAGCGAGCCGCGAGGGAGCCCGCGTATCCGGGACGCAGCCCTATCCCGCATGCGCCAACCAATGCGATGCACCAGGCGGATTTATTTTGTGTAGCAAGGGTGATGCGACCCCGGAACGCGGTGAGCCGATCGTTTGGGCATGAATTTCCATTGTAATAGTTGTAATGCGGGATAACTAACCTTTTCTCTCGCCGGGAGGCAATGTTTCGTAATCCCTTTAGCGAGTACGTCGATCCCCGAAATAGGGGCGACTTTCTCGACGGGCCTCGACTTTTTTAATTCTGCAAGCTCTTTTCTCATTACCTCCATCTGCTCTGCCAAAGTAGGGTCGATTCTGGGTCGCGACTGTGCTTGCGTATCAGCTCGCTCCGTTCTACGCTCTGATTCCCTATGATTTTGTGATCCCTCTTGGCGGGCCCTCTTTTCCCCGATAATTGTGCGGGCATCTTGTGCGTGTCTATCTGTTTGGATGGGCATCTCTTCTCTAGGAAGGCCGAGACGACTTGGGGCTAAAGCCTTGTCCTTCTCACCCAACCTATTAAACGCGGACCCTTTGTCGATCCTCTTTCCTTTTTGATGGTCGCGATCTTGGGGGGCCGAGGTTCGTGGAATTTCTTTCCTCGGTCCATAGCGACTGAAGAGTGCACGCTCTCCTCTACGTCGATTTGCGAATTTGGCTGCGGCGGCCACGTCCGCGGCGCAAGAGGGATTTCGTTTACGGGAGGATTACGGGGTCGAATCGTCATAGGGGCCTGGCCCTTAGCCACCAGGCGGGAATTGGTGAGATACATAGTTTCAGCGTACCTGGCGTATTCCCTCATTTCGGCGACCTCTGGGTCCTCCTGAAAGCCCGGTTGTATTTCTGGGATCGATCTTTGGCTTTGCTGTGACCTCTCTCTGCGAGTTCCATCCAGGGCAACAATAGCCTCTTTCGACTTGGTTTTTTGATTAATGACATTTCGAGCATCGCTGGGTGCTAAGACCCCTCTCTGGGATCCTTCTCCTTCTGCAGGGAGATTGTCTAGCGTTTCTCCGCGCCTTCCCCACGAGCTTGATGTAGCATAGTACCTTTTGCAGGGGTTTGGGGTGTTAGATGCCCTTTACTTCCGGCCATCTCTGCGGGGTGGCTTTTTGAGCGATTTCTTTGGTAAAGGGAAGAAAGAAAGGCAGTTTGAGGACTTTCTTTGTAAGATTATCTCCTCGTGAATAAGAGCTCTAGGTGATTTTTTACACAATCGTTTCCCGGTAACGGAGCCAACTGAAGATGTCTAAATCGTCACGGGTGTCCTTGCGGTGTTTGGATGGTGGATATACGTGTATTTAAGGTGTAGCGTTACTCCGGCGGGTGGTGGTATGGAGAGAGCTAGAATGGAGAGAGCTTTGGCTTGCAAATATAGTGAGTATTTCATATATCTCATCCTTTTTAGTTTACAATGACCACCCCTTTTATAGAGGTGGATAACTTAGGGAATAAGCAATCTCTTAGATATTTTACTAATAGCTAGGTTTTACTTAGATACTAAGCAAGACGAAATATCTAAGTTACAAGTGGGGAGAAGATGCGGATCAATCGGCGGCCATCTGCGAGGTCGCAAGGAGCAAGCCCTCTTTGGCCTCGCCCCCCGGCGACCCCTCTTGACTTGCCTGGATGAGATTCACGGGATGCGCTACTTGCACGGGACCGCAAATGTTTTGGTCGCGGCGAGGTTCTGATGGCCGCCCCTTTTGCGATCTCTCTTGTCATTCCGGAGGGTGGCCACGGTGGGCGATTCCTACTTGTTGAGGTGGTGGAATTATTTATACCCATCAGCCGGTCTACCCAAAATGACGTTATATGTGGAGGGAGCTTTCACGACCACGTAGTTTAGCTCAGTGTCCTCCCTCTTTCTCCATCACCTACTATCGTGAGTAGCTTTACGGAACCCGTGGGATGGACTGTCTGTGAAACCAAACAGTGGAGAGGCTATAGGCGCTAAGTCTTTCTCTTTGAGCTTCGTACCCTGGAAGGCCGAGTAGTACAAGATATTTACAGCGCTACCATTATAGACGCAAACCCTCGATACTCTGGCGCGACTTATAATTGCTTCGATTACTAACCCCTCACTATGACTCGTCGATTTAGGGACGTCGTCTCTGGGGCCATACCCGACCTCCGTGGTGAGTCTCGACTGCTTGCGTGGTCTCGAGCTGTCGTCTGGTTCTCGACTGGCTCGCTCCTTCTCACTCTCCCCTGGCCCAAATATCATATTCACATAGTTATTTGGGCGATTATCATCATAGCGGTCCCGACCATAGTAGTCCCTATCGGTGTCGGGAGATCGGTCTCGTCTGGGGGATCGATCTCTTCTTCTCTGATTCTCTCGACTTCGGCCTCTATCCTGGTCAGGATTTTTCCTTTTAAAATCTCGTTGCCCCTTGGGCTCGGAATACCGTGATCTGTCGACGACCTCATCCAACTTCCCCTCTTGGATACGGGCTTCGATGTCTTTCTTCAAGTCGAAACACTCTTCCGTCGAATGGCCTGTATCCTCGTGGAATTCACAATACTTTGTCGACCCTCTTTTTTCTCGAGGTTTTTTTATCGGAGGTGGCCTCTTAGCTAGGTTCTTGGAGACCATGATTGATAAAACCTCTGTCCGTGACCGGTTGAGAGGAGTAAAGTCTTTATCCTTTTTACCCCCCTTTCTCTCTGACCGGCCCGAAACGGGAGCCTCGATGCGATTCCACACCGATGCTTTTCTTTCCACATCTTGCTGTCGAGACTGACTCTTATTTGCTCCTCGACCATCTTTCCTCGAGTTGTCCATCCACTCGGCTTGGGTGTGTCTGCGCACTGCCTCCTCGCCTTGACAAAATCGATGGACGACATTCACACATTCGTCCATGTTTCGTAGTAGGTTTCTGCTCAACTTCTCATATAGCTTTGTGTTGCGCAATCCCCCCACAAATGAAGTGATCAGGACTCGATCCTGTGGGTCCTTGACCTGCATGGCCTCTAGGTTAAACCTCTTTAGATAATCTAACACCGACTCGTCCCTATCTTTGCCTCACATTTGTGAGGTGCGTCTCGCTCGTTGAAACTTTTTGTTGACGATAAAGGTGTCTCTAAATTTTCGGGCGAGTACGGTGAAACCGGAGATTGACCCGGGTTTCAACTTGGTAAACCACTCTCTTGCTCGACCTACGAGTAGAGTCTCGAATGCCCGGCATCGCATCTCGTCGGTGCACGATCCGGCCCTCATCCGGGACGGACACTCGTGAAGATGGTCCTCCGGGTCGGTGGTGCCATCATACGGGTCTATCTTAGGAATCTTAAACCCCTTGGGTTTAGGATAATCTTCAATCTCCTTGGTGAATGGAGATTCTAACCACAACGTACCCCGGGTCTTCCCTAGGATTACGTCTAACTCCCCGCCTAACGCTATCTTCATCGATGCGTATGTGCTTGTTGGATTTCACGCTTCCTCCTTTCAACCGAACTCGAGGAGGCGCCGATCTGTTCAAACCGGGCGGCTTAGGCTTATTGGCGGCGGTATTCGGGCCGCCTTCCGCCCGATCGCTTTGTTGTTGAAGTTTCGTCGTGTAAATGCTTCCGCCATTATTTTCCTCAGGGCATTGTGATCTGTCGCCGCCAACTGATCCACTATAGCCTGATGCTCTGGGGCGAGGCCCTGAGCCTGGTTTGGTGGATTTTCCTGAGCCTGCGTTGGTGGATTTTCTTGGACGGTATCTAAGACTGGATCTTTGTCTCCCTGAGTCTCCATACCTGCCTGCTCACTTATCTGCGGGTTCTGCGGATCTATGTTTTTGGAGGTGGTTCTTCTGGCGGTTTTGTCCTTGGGAGGCATGATGATCTTGACGTATTCAGCAAAAGAAAGGGCCCTCCTTCTAGCGCCAATGACGATGACAAATTATGTCACCTTAAAGATCCGGGCTTTTCCTTATGTTATTGGTGAATAATCAAGAACCCTAATGCCAAGAACAAAGAAGGGGTTTTTTTATGTTTGCGGCTGAGTCTAAGTGGGATTCTTAGAGTGCCTACGTATCCTGTTCTTATTCCAGGAATCAAGCCATACGTAGTTCCTGGAACGTTGTATTTATAAGGACAATGCATGACCTAACCCTAATATGAGTCGGTTTGTAGCTATTGTCATATTTACCCTTATTTGGGCTTTACCCCTTGCCCAAGTTATCCTGTGGATATTGGGCCAACGTAGGCCGGTGTGGACTCTGTTCTCGATATCGATCTCCCCGACCTGGGAAGATCGACTCCTGGAACTCACGTCCTGCACTGCCTGTAAGTCGATAGCCGTGACCTCGAGCTCCTAGATAAACTTCAGGCTCGATGGTCGACATGCGGGTCATGGCTCCCAAGTCGATAGTTCGACCTGTATGCCTTATCTGGCTCATATGCCTTAGTAAATATTTGATCCCTGGGGTCCACTCGATGATGATATATCGAGGTGCGTAACCCGGTATCGTCATCATGACAATGAATAATGAACCCACTTTATACTGCATCATGTAATGTCACTGCATTGTGATACAAATATGTTTTGTGTATAGAAGACTGGAACTAAATTACAGTAAATAATAGAGAAGTATAATGTCACTGAATAAGGAATTAGAAGCACCTGTCTTTATTCAAAGGAGAAATCTGATGTCATTGCATAACAAAGTTGAAAACATCATGTCATTGCATTAAAAAGAAGTAGAATGTCATGCCAATGAATAATGAAGCCACTTTATACTGAATCAACTAAAGTCACTGCATTGTGATACAAATATGTTTTGTGTATAGATGATTGGAAATAAATTGCAGTAAATACTAGAGAAGTATAATGTCACTGCATAAGCAATGAAGGAAGATCTGTAAATTAGAAGCATGTGTCTTTATTCGAAGGAGAAATCTGATATCACTACATAACAAGGTTGAAAACATCATGCCATTGAATTAAAAAGAAGTAGAATATCATGCCAATGAATAATGAAGCCACTTTATACTGAATCAACTAAAGTCACTGCATTGTGATACAAATATGTTTTGTGTATAGGTGATTCGAACTAAATTGCCGTAAATACTAGAGAAGTATAATGTCACTGCATAAGCAATAAAGGAAGATCTGTAAATTAGAAGCATGTGTCTTTATTTGAAGGAGAAATCTGATATCACTACATAACAAGGTTGAAAACATCATGCCATTGAATTAAAAAGAAGTAGAATATAATGCCAATGAATAATGAGAACAATTTATACTGCATCATGTAATGTCACTGCATTGTAGGCATAAGATTGCAGGAAAACACAAAAACGTACATGTCACTGCATTGACTAACCCATGTTAATTTGGTTTTTACAGGACTAGAGAACAATATAGATCAACACTGAACAGTATGGACCAGATATTCGAAGGAATAAAATGAAGTATAACAGAAGAGCATCGGAAAGTAATGAAGAAAACTCCATTCAAACATTTGTTTGATGCATTTGAAAAGAAAAAGATTATCATTCAGAAAAAGAAGAATGACATGCTGGATGACCTGATAATGGCATACAACCAAAAGAAGGGGGGTTTCAAGATTGGAAACGAATATCACATGCCAACAAGAAATGATGTCAAACTCATATTTGCAATAGAAGATGGAAACAATGAGGTAGGGGACATGAGCAATAACTCAAAAAAGGAGATAACAATTCAAAAAAGATTGTTCTCTGATGTTAACAGAATAAAGATCAGTGGGCTGAAAGAACTAATAAAGGAAAAGGTAAAAGAACCTGATTCAACATCAGTTGAGGACACGGTGAAACTACTTTGTCTTCTACTACTTGCAACAGTCTTCTTCACAACATCAGGGCAGAACATACCATGGTCATTCCTATACTATGTCGATGACTTGACTCATTTAAGCTCATTTGATTGGTAATCTCATATTCTGAAAGAACTGGAGAATGGGCTTAATAGAAAATGGTCGCATCCAAGATATGTAAATGGATGCACTGTGTTCTATTTGGTATGTTCACTCACTCACCATCCGATTATAATTGTGTTTCTTTACAAAATGTAATTGGAAACCAATGTCACTGCATTATAATCCATATTTATCTACTGGTGTGCTACAGGACTGGTTCTGCGAACACACAGACATCATAGAAGATCTTGTCGAGAAGAAAAAAGAAAAAAGAGCAGAACAGGGAAAGAAAAGTTTGGGACACACATGGATTCCAAGGATAAAAAAGTGGAATCTAAGAAATTTGCAAAATATTCTTACAAAAAGAAAGCTGGAAAACATGGGAGAACATCAGGTAAATATTAAGAATGTCATTCTATCTAAATTTTGAATATCAGTAAATGGTCACTGCATTGTTATTGCATGTCACTGCATTTTTATTGCATGTCACTGCAATGAAATGCACTGCACAGAATTATTGTTATAGTTCTTTATTTAATAACATAGAATACTTGTATGTGAATCCATGATAAAAGAAATAACTAAATACTTTAATAATGCAAAATTGAAACAGTTCAATTTGAAGAATTGACTCCAACATTGGATCGAGTTCCTCCTCATACAAAGCTTGGGAAAAAAGCAAGAGACAGAAAGCAGTCAAAAGGATCCGGATGATGAAATGACAGCTGAAGAGGATGAAAGAAATTCTGAAAGTGATGATAATGAAGAACATGAAACAAATTCTGAAACTGATGTTCATGAAGAGCATGACTGTGGAGAGGAAAGCATGGAAACAAAAGGAAAAGAGAGTTCATCGCAAGAGAATGAAAGAAACTCTGGAAGTGATGAACATGAATGTGCAGAGGATACCATGGAAATAGAAGAAGAAGAGGTGCAATCAGAAAAGAATGAAACAGATTCTGAAAGTGATGATATCAAATCTGGAGAGGATGGAATGGAAACAGAACCAAGTGACTGGCAATATGAAGCCAATGAGGAAGAAATGCAACCACAACAACAAGATGAAGAGGTACAAGAACAACACACTCCTAAACAAGCACACAAACCTACAAATAAATATGGAAGAACTCCATCATTCAGATTGTTGACCCCAACACCGTCACCACCAATTGTAAACCTACTTTTTCCATGTTTACCACAAAAAACAATCAATAAAAATTTATGCCACTGCACTTAAACTTCACATTTGCTACAACTGGTGCAGGATGTACATGATGAAATTCAAGAGATAAAACAGAAAAACATCACATTGTCAAGAGAAGTAGAAGATGCAAACATCAAAATTGCAGAACTAAAGCAAGCCATGGTATTCACAACTACAAATTACTAAAAGACCAAAATGCAGTGACATAACATGATGTCACTGCAACACATAATGTCACCGCATCACACAATGTCACCGCAACTTGATTTACTAATTATTGTATTTTAAAATATGTTTGCGGGCAAAAGACAAGAGTGATCAAGCATGTGTTGGCATGATGAAGAAAAGAATTGAAGAGCTACAACATCGAATCTAAGTCAGCATCAAAAGTGGAAGACTTGAAAGTGAGAAGTGGGTATCTCGAAGAAATATGAAGAACTTGAAGCAAAGCTTTCGGACATCAATGAGACATTAGATGTCACTACTGCTGAAAAAACTGAGTTGGAGATTGAAGTTAAAGAATTGAATGAGAAGATTGAGCTTGCAATGTCGACCATTAACAAGCAAAAAGAGAACATAAAGGAAAAGGATTTGTACATCAACAACCTGTTGGAGAGTTATAATGAACAAGGTGCTTCACAGAAAAAGATGGCTGCTATGTTGGAAGAGGAAGAAAAAAATAGAAAACTGGTGCAGGAGCTTACAGAAAAAGTGGGAACACTTGAGCAAACATTATTCACAAGGGATACCACAATTGGGAATTTGAAAGCTGAACTTGAAAGTGAAAAAGAGAAGAATGAAAGCCTCAAAGAGAAGATACAGAGTGAAGAAACAAAAATTGAAGAACTGGAAAAAAAGAATCAAGAATTACAAGATGAAATTGACAACATTGCAACTCACCGGGTCACACAAAATTTGGAAGAACGGGATGATCTTGATCAACACACTCCAGCTGCACAAAAACTTGAAAAACCTGCACGACAGCTACGACCTCGTACTCATCAACGGACCCCAGATTTCACAATTGAAAGGGGGGTGAAGAAAAATGCAAGAAAGAGGACAAAGAAAGAGAATCCTGATTTCCAGTATGCCGAAGAAAAGAAGAAAAAGCAAAAGAATGATCAGAAAGGGAAAGGGAAAGATTACTACATCCCTAAGCAAAATCCGAGGCTACGAGGAAAAATCATAATCCACAAAGAAAAAGATAAATACAAGTGTGGACAACACATTCTTCCGGAAGTGTTCCAAAAAATTCAAGAGTTGAACAACAATGAAGGACAAGAGTAAGCAAAAATAACGTAACAACAACATACAAAATAAATCTTCTTGATAATTGAATACTAACAATAAATTACTAAATGCAGGGCTGTAGTATGGGCAAAATCATTCGGAGACTACCCATATGTGAATGTTGACTCGATAATGGAAGTTCTCAATGAGCTACAAATAGACGAAACGGTAAAATTTTAATGTCACTGCATCATAGTCTAATCCATCTTACCGTCACTGCATCTTACCCTAAATCCATCTTACTCGCACCGCATTACTTGATGAAACTGAATTATTTGATAAAGAAATAAACTAACTTAGCCTAATGAAATTTGCAATAGGTGGTTCAAGGATTCATTGAGCTCTTAAAACGTGCAAATTTAGTTAAGCCGAACTACCACATATTCAATGCAGGAACATGGGTATGCATACAAAACTGATTTGAGTAAATAGCTTCCAGTTCACATTCATAATATCATGAAAATGCAATGTGCAGGCAATATTTGAAGAGATTGAGCGCGACAAGACATACAGAAATGAGAAAACGATCAAGATGCCGGAAATAATACATCAAGGAAACAAAGTTTTTCTCCCGTTATGCTGTATGGGATTAGAGCCAAGGCCATACCACTGGGTACTCCTAACATACACTTTAGGAGACACAACATGGAAAATGCATCATTCAGCAGCGGTGAAACCAGACATACCTGATGTATTCATCAAAGACTGCGAAATGACCGTAAGTTATCAAAGAAATCATGATAAAAACAGCATCTTCTATCACTGAATTTACTGTCACTGCATATTCGTCACAAAAATCATGCAATATAACAAAAACATTGCACATGGACTGATCTTATTTTGCAGTTAGAGATGCTTTCACAAGCCATTGAACCAAACAACCAGCAACCGATAATAGCAACGAAAGTGGAAAAGGCTGCAAACCTACCTTTACAAGATAATGCAACGTAAGTCTGAATGCAATTCTTAACATAATAAACAAAAATAAGGATACACAATAATAACATAATCATTGAAATGTAATGCAGGGACTGTGCCCTTTACGTGTCATATTACATCTACAAGCTAGCACAAGATTTAGAAATTCCACCACAACTAGCAGCAGAACAAGTGCAGCAGTTCAAGGCAATGTTAGTAAATTCATTAGTGCTTGACAGACTTCACATACGGGACTAAAATAGCCGTAATTTTACTTGTTTTGACTATTAAGCTTGTTTTGCTATGTTGATGGTGAATCATTGGTATGATGTAGCTGAAGAGTAGACTATCATAAGGCAGTAAGGGTTTCTATTGATGGTTCATAACTGATACTTCATTTTGGTTAGATGGTTCATAACTAATGCTTCATTTTGTTTACACAAATCAAAAATGTTTGATGCTTCATTTTTTTCATAAAATGCTAGTAAAATTTCTAATTGTTCTGCACAAATTTTTAAGATTCAAGTGAGTGCATGAAACCAACAGCAAGACAAGGAATTAACAATCAAAAGGCATGTTATTTAAGATGCAGTGACAACGATGTCACTGCAGTCAGACAAAAACATTTCAGTTCATTCAAAAAACAAATACAAAGATACAAATAAAGCAAAGGGGGAATAAAAAGAAGCACAACTCAATTCACATTCAGTATAATAATAAAATACAAAAGATTCAATGGTTCATAATAACTAATTCATGTTTGAGAGTTCATTGTGTTTTAAGAAACTGGAAATGATTGATGGTTCAGGTTCTTGTGCAATGATTTCTAATTCTTTATGAATTGATGTTAACATTTTATGTGGAAAAGGGAAGTAAATACATTAGAATTTCTATACAAAAAACATCTTCAGAAAGATGCAGTGACACTGATGTCACTGCACTAACTGAAACAATCATTTGAATGAACTAATTAAACAAACACAAACATAGAAAAATCACAAACAAATTGGGTATCAAAAACAAATACAAAAGACTTCACAATAACTATATAATAAGATCTTTACAATAAATACAATAACAACTAAATGAATTACAACTCTTTGCACTCAATGAGCATACAAAATGTAAAAACATTAATGTCACTGCATTAGGGAAATCTCACAAATCATGCATATTAAATCGCAAAGTCAACGCTTGCAAAACCAGAAAAATAGATTAACTATCGATTAAGACGAGCAAAACAACCCTTCTTATTATGATGGCCAAACGCATGGCAGCGACCACATTGGATAACACGAGTTGATTTCTCACCACGAGATCGAAGACGCTTCGTCCGAGGCCTACCAGGCTGTTTCTTCGGAACAGGTGGAAGCACAATAGGATCTTCAGAATTATTCTTCAAAAATGGACCAGGAATTGGCTGTACTCCAAAATCGTATGAATCAACATAGGACTGTGTCAAAAAACAAGGATCCACGTACTCATTCAAAGGGAAACCTGTACTCCTAATCACAGCCAATCCATGAATACACGGATAGCCATTCCGCTGCCACTCCTTGCATGAGCAAGCACGGATATCCAAATTAACACTTGCCGGCGGAGATGAAAAAACCTCATACTTATAATAACTACAACTAGCAACACCAAAGCGACTCCCCGAATCCATCAGCTTAGACAAAATAGAATCAACTTTTGGACAGATCAAAGACTTGAATGATGCTGCAGCAGCACGCTTATCTGAGAATCTTGTCATGATCTTAATACGAATGCCATCTACCATATTCAACACAGGAAGGTGCCTCTCCTTAAATATCCAAGCATTAAACGACTCAGCCAAAGTAGAAGCAGTATGACCATACCGACAACCTTCAAAATAAGCATTGGCCCAATTCTTCGGATTTAAATTCGAAAAGAACGTTTATGCACGCTCTCCACCTTCAAGTAACATATCAGCCATATATTTCTCATACTCTTCAACAGTCGGAGCATAAGCACATTGGTAAAACAAATGGACCATTCTCTCACGCAAACATTTACCTACATATTTACCACTAAAACAAGTCTTCAGATTCAACTTCAAATGGTAAATACAATAAGAATGAAATGCATCAGGAAAAACTTCACGTATAGCATCCAATAGTCCAGGATTCCTGTCAGTCATGAACGTCATCCGACGAACTGGGATAAGCAAATTCTTCAAATGCAACAAGAACCATCTCCAATTATCGAAATCCTCAGAATCAACAACACCATAACACAGAGGATATATTCCTGGAACAATATCAAATAAGAACATCACAGCAAAAGAACACAAAAACAATGTCACTGCAACAAAAATCTTAATACCAAAACAAGAAAGTGCAAAAACACAGTCATAATCAGAACCTAAACGCAGAGACAGTTGATACAGGAAATCAAAAAAGAAGGTATCAAAGCAATGCCACATGGAAACTGATAAAAAAACCAACTCTCAAATAATAAAATAGAGTGTCACTGCATAAACTCAAGTGTCACTGCATAAAAGATAAACAATTACTCAAAATAAGACATACCATTATCACCATCCTTCCCAGTTGCACCCAACAAATGGCCAGACTGATCAAACTTCAAATGAGCCCCATCCAGAAAGAGCATTGGTCGACAATGTTTGAACCCACGAATACAAGCATCAAACGCAATAAACAGCCATTGAAAATGACGAGATTCAGGATGCACCTCTAAAATAGCAACAGAACCAGGGTTCATTTCACGCACACTGTTAACATAACCATGCAAACTTTTGAATGAGGTTTTAACATCACCATATAACAAATCCCTAGCTTTGTTAACAGCAGACCAAGCAACTGCATAAGAAACTGCACGACCATGATCAGTACCGGCCAAAAGTCGCAAATCTGATGCAAAGAAACTCGAGTCTTCACGAACCTTACGAAGAACAACCTTCGAAAGAAGATCAGAAGTCATACGACGATCTCGCCCAAAAGACCTCGAAGACGTACCACAAGTATGAACATTGCACAACTTAGTTACATAAAAGAATCCACTTGATTTCTGTACCGAAGCACGAACATACCAACTACAATTTGCTTCATTCATCTTAGCACAAACAACATAAATCCTACAATTATCATTCTTCTTGTACACATACTTAAAACCAGTTTGTATAGACAGCTTTTGAAGGCACTCCCTAAAATCATCCGCACCACCAACAAACAATTGACCTTCTTTGATTACAATTTTGTCCCAACCAAAAGTCAACACATTACTATCAGTCGAAGACGAAATCATAGAACCCTCATCATCCACAACATCCTCAGATCCAACACAACTACCATTATTGTAAGAAGATGAAGAACCAACAACATCATTCCGTACAACCTCGACTTTAACACGCTTAGCACTGTAAGATTCAGCAACATCAATCATGGACTGCACATCATCATCGGAACATAACAGCCACTTGGGATCATCAGGCAACACATAATACAAACTGATGGACATATCCTTCAAATCTGTCCACCGATTTGAAAGTCTATCATGAATAGACTTTAACGTACTATCAGTTGTCACTGTGACAACACACATCTCTTCCTTATAGTTGCACATAAGAATCAACATTGTGAACACAATATAACCCTGCAGGGAAAAAAAAGGACTATGTCACTGCAATGAAGAAGGATGTCACTGCAAATACTACATCATGAATACGCATTCCAAATAACTTCATTCAGTCCAATAATTATTCAATATAATTCTGATAAGTCAATACATTAGATCAATATTGAATAAAATCACCTAAAATAACACAGTTACCCAAAAAAAAAAAAAAAAGATGTATGTCAATACATAGCAGGCAATGTCACTGCCTGCTATGTCTATCACTGCATAACAGATGAATGTCACTGCATACACAAAATCAGGTATATAGCCAAAAAACTGAAATTCAAATACATTGATTACAACATTCATTCAACAACATGGAAATATACCACTGTCTGTCCTCAATACAGAATAAATCCCAAAAAACATTACAGAATCTGCAAAGCAAAAAGAACATGACATATCACCATAGTGAAACTCAAATAACTGTATTTAGAATGCAATCAAAATTCATGTAAAGCATATTCACAAAATTACAAAAAGAAACATCAAACTCACATACTAAAAAGAAAACACATACTAATTCCACCTGAAAATACACTGCATATAATGCAAAAATCATTCAAAAAGAACAAACGTACTCTGAAATAACACTAACTACGACAAAAATTCACTGCATACAAACAAAAATAACATATATTACAAAAATCATTAAAAAATAACAAATGTAACAATGAAGAATAATGACTACTACAAGAAGTCACTGCATCAATCAATACTATAAACAAACATAATACAAGCCAAATCAGAAAAACAAAAATGAAGACTCACTGAACAAAACACAGAGAAGAAGAAAAGCTAATTCAAACAAGAAGCAAAATCATTCAAACTAATAGACCACTTAGAATACTTGAAGAAAAAAGGCACGAACAAAATCAATAACAAACATGAGTAATGAACAAAATCTCGAAAAGTATCAGACAAATATGAAAAATCAAGAACAGAATGCACGAAAAAATCTAAAAAATTACCAGAAAAATTGAAGAAGAAGATGAACAACGAAGCTGGATGATCCTTCGAAACTCTGATGCACAAATCGACAGCAAAATTAAACGAGCAGAAATTGCAGAATCGGAATCTGATTACACGAGTAGATGTGGCGACCAATCCGATTACACAAGCAGAAATTGCATAAGAATCAGAATTGAAAGCATATCGGCGTAATGAATGCGAATCAGAATCAGTTTTGTGATTATGAAGAGGATTTGAATTTGCAATAAAGACAACGATGAGTATGCGTTAAACACACCGTATATATGAAGGGTAGAAGTGGAAAAGTAGAATAAATCCGTCCTTATAACTAATGATCTTTTTTGGATGTCCTAAGTGCCTAATTAAGTACCAAAACACGTCCTTATAAACAAATAACACTTTTTTATATATATTTTTGTATATATATATATATATATATATATATATATATATATATATATATATATATATATATATATACATACTACGTGTCCCCGGCGTGTCGTGTCCTATATTTTTGAAAGTTGCCGTGTCGCCGCGTCCGTGTCGTGTCGTGCGTCGTGTCCGTATCGGTGTCCGTGCAACATAGGTGCCAATAGAGATCCTTTTTTTTATTTATATTATTTGTAATGAATAATACTGAATATACAATTATACCTCTCCTTTGTGAAGGGGAACTTGAAAAAATATGCTTAAAAAGATAAACATTTGTGTGATATGCCCAAAATAATAACATTTGAAAAATATATTTGAAAAACATTTCGTTGCGTATTCGCTACCGACTATGTAATCTCTACGAATTGCTTTACACACATATTTTTATCTTTTTAAGCATATTTTTTTTTAAGTTTCCCTTTGTAAATTGTAAAAATCTTTCTAAATAAAACTCATCGTTCTCGCTCTCAATTCTCAAACACCTCTCCCAATTTTTTGTCCCTGTCGTCCTTCTCATGGCTGCAATCCTGCCTCGCCGGCTGCCCCATGCCGGCTAGCCTCTCCCAGACTCTTAGCCACGACTGGGATGCCTCCCATGACTGATCGCTCTGCTCCTTCATCTCCACTCTCAGGTGCAAAGACCAGACTTTTAATTTCTCTGTTTTTTTAATCATGTAAGACCTTTGCAAATTTCATATCAGTGATATCAATTCCTGTGCTATTGCTGTACTATGTTTACTCGGTTACTAACTCACCATGTTTAATTTAGTCTTGAGAGTTAGGAATTAGGTATTTAGGTTAATTTAAAATTCTCATTTTCTGTTTTTCCCTTGTGCTTTAGTATTTGGTACTTGTAATATGTGCGGCAGTGTTGAAAACAAATATGAAGAAAATATGAAATAAAAGTTTGATATTTGTTTTTCATATGTAATGTAGGTTGTTGAGTGATCAAGTTAAAAGTTTCATAAAATATCTTTGTTCGATTATTTCCCTATGAGTGAAACAAAAAATTAAAAAAAAAAAAAAAGGAATGGTGAAACTTGCGGGGAAAGAAGTATAGTGAAAAGATTTTTATAAATTCAGATTATTGCTTAACTAGCCTCTGTAAAGCAAGCAGTTTATTTTAGTTGAGAAAAGCTGATGTTTTGAGGTTCTAGCAGAATTTAGCTCAAGTTTTAGGTATAAAATTGTGTGGGAAGATACTGGGATTTTCATTAAAAGAATGCTGGTGCTCTAGGAAGATTGCATTTTTTACGTCTCTATTTTGTTTGGGCGCGTAAATTGGCACAATGGTGAACGACCATTTTAACCCGATCGATTGTCACAATATCGGCCGAGAAAAGTCGAATATCAACTATAGATAGATTCGGTGTGGTGCCACTAAAGACACCCTTTTGTTTTCCTAGCTTTATTTGCTGGTAATTTTGTAAAGAAAGGTTTTTCTTTTCATTTTTCTTCACATTTACCATTTTTCTGTCAGAATTTTGATTCTTAGGTATAACAATGTGAAGATACCGATTTTGTTTGATTCTTGGACACAGCCTCTTTTGTATTATCCTCTGAAACGCCTGAAGCTGCACCTGAGGCGTCTTTGTAATTTGTTTGTTAAAGCATATCGCACTTCACAATCCACCAGAGATCGTGCGGGTACGTATGATATGTTGTTCTGATACTCATGTGTTTTGTGCTTGTCCATAGTTGGTGCTCATATGTGAAATTTGGTTATTGTTCCCAAATAAAATAGATTGCACTTTCTGAGGCTTGTTTTAGATATGTTATTTGCATGATTTATTTCTTCACCTTTTACACCTATATCTATTATCTAATGAGTGCACTCAGAGTTTTGTTTTATTACATTTGATCAGATAATGCTTAAAGAGAGCTTACGCAAGCCTAACTCCTATTATTGAATAATCAAGTGAAGAATACCGTGTGTGCAATGGATATGAAGCTATTCAAAGTGACATTGACGAGCTTATAAGGGCATTTGCAAAGGTATGGTTTGATTTGGTAGACTTGTCCTTTTTTCAGATTCCCCCCCCACTTTTTGTTGTTTTTGAGATACTGCTACTATTCATGGTCTTGAACCTATCCTTCTTTATTTTTCTCTTTTTCTGGGCTGTATGATTTTGTAGGGTAATTCAACTAGTTTAGCTGAAATGAAGAGAATATGGCTTTCAATGAAGTTCACCTTCCTTTTTGAGGCTAGTCCTTCCACTAATCAGGGTTTCTTTATGCAGTCCTTGTACGGCCATTCAATCGGTATGTTACTTAACATAACCCCCTACCCCCACCCCCACCCAGCCATGTGCTTGATTGTTTTCTTCCTCATTGATTTCGTATTATTACTCATTTGCAGGATTTTTGGTGTCCAGAGATTCACTGTCACACAGATTGGGTGGTCTTTATTGTTTATACTGTCTCTTTGAAACACAGCCATTCATGCCTCCTTTTAAAATCTATTTATCTATTGGTATGAATGCAATTGCCACCATGAACTTTTGCGTTTTTCTTGTATTGCGTATTGAGTGGTAAGATCCCTTTGGATTGTTCATTTGACAGGGGAAATGAAAAGGCTACAGGACCTGGTTGCAGACGCAAAAGCAAAAGATATAAAGGTGGTTTCTTCCTTAGTGAAATCTATGATACAGAGGAACATCTTTCTCTTTGGCTCTGTGGATATAAACGAAGGTTCTGCAGCAGAGAGAGTTAATCAGCTTACGGATATCCAGAATGCTCGTGTTCAAATGGCATACAAAAAGTATAAGACCGTAATTTTCTAGAATAAACCATCTTTCAATTTTCCTTTCTCTTTTTTGTTCTCATATTTCCCACTATCTATTATTGAATAGGTTATTCGCAAATACACGGCTTGAGCATTTCATTCACATGGATTTGGTAAGAAGTGTTGACTTGTTATCATATGTGGTTAAATGCATTAATTACTTTGATCAATTATTTAAATTTGATCCAATCCCTTGTTGTTTTAGGGGATGGAGCTTGATGTTGATGAGCTAAAAAAGAGGTCAACAGATTATGCTGCTTCGAAGGAACGAGCCATTACAGGTACTGATTTTTAATTTCCAGAATTTTGTATTTCGTTATTTGTGGACTTTTTGCTTTCTTTCTTTTGAAATGATGTTGAATGTTTGTTTATAATAGAGGGTAGTAGGCTGGTGGATGTCAAAAACATAAAGCACATAGCAGAAGAAAAAGAAGAAGAAGAAGAAGAAGATAGGAAATTATTGATTGGAGATATGATAGAAAAAACTGCAAAGGAGTGGGATTTGGAGAAAGAAGTTTTCTATCAGCAAACCGGAACTACTTGTCAACAACGGTTATCTGAAGAAGATAACGAGCACCCCAAACGTCAGAAGAAACTTGATAAAAATGGCTCTGGGAATGTGAAGGATCATCCAGAGGATGATGATGTCGACGATGACTTTGGCAAAGAACTGGAAGATGCTCTTCTGGCCCTTCCTCCATACCGAGATGACAATGAAGACGACACCGATGATAACAGCTAACAACAACAACATCTACTGTGGCACTGCACCGAGGTGTGAGGGTTCGACTTTTCAGCACTTCGATGTCCCGGAAGTAGGTTTAGGTTTTGTGTGGAATTCTTCCGCCTCAAACATTTCAGGAATTCTTCTGTCACTATTGTAGTCGGGAAATATCCGTGCCCAAGTTGTATTCCTGATTGGAATCCCGACCCGTCCCCGAACGAAAACAATAATAAATTTCAATACATTTTATTTTACGAACAATGTATAATTACCATATGATTACTCATTTATTATTATTATTTTTTTTTTCCATTTCGACAATATTTTTCACATGTACAATGCCTTTTATTCTCAACTTTGGATTAAGTATTTTTCTTTTTCCAAGATTTATCAAAATTTGGGACAAGGTGATCTTCATTTGATAAGCCTTTGTTTTGTTATACATGGCAAACAAAGTGTGCGCGTGTTTTTTTCTAACTTAATATAATAGAGCTTGAGTATTGTGTTTGTTTCTATGATTTATTTCATAACTAGCTCTACATTTTACTTTATCGAAATTCTAATTTTCCATTCTAAAAAGTTGTCATTGATTTTTTAATTTTTATGAATTCCTATTCTTCGAGTTTGATTACGTTAAAAAATAATTCAAGTCAAATATTTTTGATCTTTCGAATCTAGAATGAGTGTCTAATTTGAAGAAGAAATATAGGTTTCGGCCCTTATAATCGATGTGGTGTTTATGTGTTTTTGTTTCTTTAATAATGCTAATGGAAAAACTAAACATAATTTTTTTGGGATATCTTTCCCTATTCAACGAGATCCCGAATATTATGCTCCTCAAATTTTCCAGTCTAGACGATGTTCGGGTAAGAGTTTGGAGAATAAAATAGATTATGAATTCTATCAAAACGGAAATTGAATAAGAGGGTTAGGAGACATGTCCCGACCCGATATAAATTTTCTTTTAAAGAGAGTTGTAATATTTAAGGTTGTATGTAAAAAAACCATTAGTCAAAATGGTTTACCCTAAAAAAAAAGGTCTTATTTTTATTTTTATTAATATATATATATATATATATATATATATATTTTTTTTTTTTATATTTTTAAAACAATATTAATTTTTTTTTTTGACTGGAATAAGTCAAAATTTAATAAGGTAAATTAATGTTTTCCTTTGAAAAAAAAAAAAAAAGGATTTTTCTTCTATAATTTCTGGAAACGCTTTCGCAGTGAAGAGCTTTCTGTCTCTCAAGAGTCTCTTTCATATATCTCGGATCGTCGCTACCTTCAAAAGAAAATGCAACTAGACTTCACTATTTCCGTGGGATAAGTTTTAGCTACGTAATTAGAGCATTCAGATTGGTTGTAGAAAAGGGACAAAGGAAAAGGAGAAGATTTATCAAGGAAAGTCCGGTTCTGGAGGTCTGATGGCCTTAATACACCTTATCAAACAGGTCAGTTTTTGTCAAAGTTTGTGCCTTTTTGCCATGTTTTTGCTATGGGTTTCTTTTTTGATTCCATCAATTTTTCTCTTCTGTTGATTGCCTAACCTAGCCTCTGTATTTTAGTCGAAAAAAGCTGTTCTTTGGGGTTCTAGCAGAATTTAGCAGAAAGTTTTAGGTGTAAAGTTGTCTGGGATTTTCGTCAAAATAAAGTTGCTAACTTTTTTTATTTGTTGCACACAGTGATAGGGTATGGTAAAAAGGTTTCAATTTTAAGTCTCTAATTCGTTTTCCTAGCTTTATTTAGGAAAAGTTTTGCTTTTCTTTTTTCTGCAAATTTACTGTTTCTGTCGGAATTTTGAGGTTTGTTAGACAAGTTGATTCATTTTGAAGCTAAATAGATTCCTAGGTATGGCAATGTGAAGATGCCGGTTTTGTATGATTCTTTGATGCGTCCTCTCATGTATTATCCTTTGAATTGTTGTCTGTAACAGGCAGAACGGCAACATCAGCAACTGAGGTGTCTTAGCAATTTGTTTGTTAAAGCATATCGTACTTCACAAAACGCTACTAATCGTGCAGGTATGATATGTTGTTACGGTGCTTATGTGTTGTGTGTTTGTCCGTAGTTGATGCAGATTTTGTGTTATTATGTTGTTCTGATGGTATGTTAAGACATTTTCCCTGTGTCTGTGTGTGTGTGCCTATTTTGAATGGTAGTACAAGCAAGTTTGCATGGTGGTTGCAGAGTAGTCTGGCTTAGGTCAAAATGAAATACTTGTTAGCAATAAGCAGTGTTTAGTTCAAAGTTGGGAGTTTTTTTTTTTTTTTTTACTTAGACAACTGACGTTCCCATAAAAGATATTACTAGTCTGTCAGGATACTTTGATTTTGATAAATTTTCTGTGGTTACAGCCGAATATGGAGTTTTCAGACATAGTTTTTTCTGTATATTTATCAATGTAGTTCATTGTTTGAATGGAAAGCCTGTTGCCAGCAAATCTACTGTGCGTAGAGTTGCACAGACTTGCTTTAGCTTCAATGCATTTGACATTAGTACCTCCATTACTTAGTATAGTCCTGAAGATTTCAGTGCAACAACTCTCATTAACGTTGGACTTCTTAAAATTAACTTGCGTTGTTTTAAATAGGATGATAATTTAACGTGTTATCAGAGCAGGAGATCAAGGGTTCGAATTTAATAGCTAGTTATTGTAACAATAAAATGCCGTGCATGTGTTGAGCTAGCCAAGTTATTGGCCCACGCAATGAAGGGTGTCTTGAAGTGCTTTAATGTTAAATTAGTGATCTTTCTAGCAACTTAGCTTTTCGATTAAACAAGTGGAATAGATCAGAAAACCCGTAACAAATAAGTTGAGTTCTCCATGCTGTGAGATCCTCACCAGAATGAGTTCATTCATAACCATTTAAACTGTTCAGCTGCCATCTGCTTCTAATAACAGTTTGAACTCCAATTATAAACCAATCTTAATGTTAAGATTCATCAATTTGGCATGACAAAGTTGGCCTTTTTTGAGGTGGAAAAATAGTGGAAGTATTTAATAAGTTGCAAATAATGTGAATTTACGACTAATTTATGTTTACGTACTTAGGTTGAGCCTTTTTTCCTTGGTCAATTTGATACCAAAGCTCAGTATCATTATTCAACTGATATTCATTTCTGTCTTCTGAGCAATCTCCTCGTTGCTGTGGTTGAAAGTCACCAGTATTTACATCGTAATTTTACTTGATTCTTCCATTCTTTTAGGCTCAAATATTCTTTTTGGTTTTCTTAGCTATGGAGCATAGTGCTAAATAAAGTCATTATATATGCTTCTATGTGATTGTTTGCATATTGAATGGTCTTCACGTGACAATGGTTATCCGGCTTTTAAATTCAACTAACTAACACTGTGATATGATCATAGAGACCCTCTATATAGAATTGTAGGGACCACGTGTGTATAGTCTTTGAAATGCAGAAAACACCCTGGATTGGAATCAATCTATGAGCAAACGCCGACCCAAAGGATATGAATCCACGAACCTTGGTATAAAATGTTTGAATGCCACAATGTCCTGCCTAATGATATTGATAAGTTTCTTATCAAATCTGAATTTATTATCCATGCAAATATAGAGTCATAAAATACTCCAGAAGGAGCATTAGCAAAACACGTAAACACACAAGTATTTAATTAACTCCAAAGTCTCTAATCTATGTTTCGTATAGGTCTTTTGAAAGTCTTAACTCAAAGAAATCTAATAAAATAAGGAAAATGAAGCTGAAATTTGGATCCTACGCAATTGGCATGACCATGGCTTAAGCTTCTTGGCACACTACACAAATTTGTTCACGTTTGCTTCATCGAGCTTCCTAGGACTTCAACCACGAATCTGCCCATGAATTGTGTAAAGTGATTACAAGAACTAATATGAGACCATGCAAGGCCAATTCTTCTTAATTCACACGCCTATGCATCAATGCAATCCAATGTGCTTGAAATTCCTTGCAATCTGATCCATCATGCTTCCAAACTGACCCATTACGTTATGGAACATCTTGTGCATGCCAATTGGATCTTCTAAACTGAGAAGGGCTGGATTGAATTGCATCACACGGATTATTATGCTATCATTATCATTATCATTATGCTATCACGATCTTTCAAAAAAGTGCTTTTTCTGACTTTCTTCCATGAAGCTAAGTCTAACCTACCAAGTATACTATTTCCTAAAGTCCAGCTGTATGAAGTCATTTTGAGATTCTTTGATATTGTTTTATGATCTCTTCAATAGGTGTAGTAATTTTTTTTTTTTATTTTTTTATTTTTATTTTTTTGTTTGGTTTGTAGCTAAAGAGATGTTATTGGATTACAGTCTTACATGCATATTTCCTTGAGAAGTATTAAAATGAGTTTTCTTTGCAAACCCTGAGTTTTTCTTCATGCAGTTCAAAGGATTGGAAACGGTCATGTAAGGTTCCAATCAAGTTATGTAGGTGGTCAAGCTCGCAGATTTCATGAAGCTGGTGGCTATGTTAATTCTGCATATCTCAAAGAATTGCATAAGCAGAATGATCCAGAAGCAGTCATAAGGTTGTTTGAAAGCCATCGATCATTGCACTCTAGCCCGTATGCACTTGCAGAGTATGTTAAGGCACTGGTCAAGACGGATAGGCTGGATGGCAGTGAGTTGCTAAAAACACTGCAGAAAGGTTTTTCTTAGCATCGATTTCTTATCTCCTTGTTTTGGACTTTTCTTATTTCTCTAGATTCTTGAACCATTTATTTCATAGCATTGTGGGATATCTTGACTCAGCATGTTATTCCGTTGAACTTATATAACAAACATCGATATTATTCAGGGTTTTCTGGTTCTGCAATTTCACGTGCAGAAGAAGAAAGTGTAGGGGCTCTTTCTGCTTTCAAGAATATGGGAAAAAACACGAAGACCGGAGTTCTTGGTACTGCTAATGCTCCTATTCATATGGTAGCTACAGAAGGAAGCCATTTCAAAGATCAGCTTTGGCGGACATTCCGTGCCCTTGGAATTGCCTTTTTATTAATTTCAGGTGTTGGTGCACTCATTGAAGATAAAGGAATTACTAAAGGTACTCATTTGTTTTAAAAGGTTGCTGATTTCCTGGATCTTTTCTTGGATGAATTTGCTTTCGTACACGTACTTACGTATTCCTTCGTGTTATAGGACTCGGACTAAATGATGAAGTGCAGCCAATCATGGAGTCAAATACAAAATTTAATGATGTGAAAGGTGTTGATGAAGCTAAATCTGAGCTGGAAGAAATTGTTCACTATCTTAGGGATCCAAAGGTATATTCTTATATCTTGTTTCTGTTCATTTTCAGCAGCATCACTTTTTGGAATGATTGCCTAATTCGTTCCCTCCTTGGTCATTTCACTTGTGCATGCCAACTGGGAAGCTATGATGCATGGATACATCTGTTTGATAACGTGTCCCGTATATGATACGTATCCGGGAAGACAAACCACCAAAAAATTAACAAAAGCCTACCCAAAATGAAAAAGAAAGTACAAAAATTGAAGAAAAACTATTAAAAATTGCTTTATTTAATGGATTTTTTTTTGTATTTATAATTTGATCCTTATAGGCTTATTATATAAAGTTTGGTCCCTCTGCTTTTAATCTTCATATCTCATCCTTACCCATGTCCTATAATTTTCAAAACTCCTGCACCCGAGTTCCCATATCCGTACCCGTGCAACCTAGCTGGGAAGGTGAGTCACAGCTTTTTCTAGAGTTTGTTATCTTTTATAGCCGCATTAGGATTGCCCTCGTGAAATTCTTCAGGTTTGTGTCTATAGACACTTTATGCTTCTCGTAGCTCTTTCCTGAGCATATGCTACTTCAGTTCATGTCATTTTAATCATTGTCATGCTGAAATTGTAATGTCTTTAAGCAAGGTTTGTGTGTACAAGAATGTCTGAAAGTTTCTTATGTCGTCTTCTGATGCTTTTACAGAGGTTCACCCGACTTGGGGGTAAGCTTCCAAAAGGTGTCCTACTTGTGGGTCCCCCTGGCACCGGGAAGACTATGCTAGCAAGAGCAATAGCAGGAGAAGCTGGTGTTCCATTTTTCTCATGCAGTGGCAGTGAATTCGAGGAAATGTTTGTCGGTGTTGGGGCCCGCAGAGTTAGAGATCTTTTTGCTGCTGCAAAGAAGAAGTCACCATGCATAATATTTATTGATGAGATTGATGCCATTGGTGGGAGCCGCAACCCGAAAGACCAGCAGTTCTTGAAAATGACTTTGAATCAGCTGCTTGTTGAACTGGATGGCTTCAAGCAGAATGAGGGTATTATCGTAATTGCAGCAACCAACTTCCCTGAGTCCTTGGACAAGGCTTTGATTAGACCTGGTCGGTTTGACCGCAACATTGTTGTCCCAAATCCGGATGTTGAAGGACGGAGACAGATTTTGGACACCCACATGTCTAAGGTAATTGCCTTTTGTCAATGATGCTGATTAATTTTATCTTTCTTTTTCCCTCATGTATGTGAAGTTTCAATAGAGAAAACCTGTGATGCACGGATACTTCTGTGTAGTTGCATGTCTCGTATGCTATACATATCCGACACAGATACACACTAGATACTTAGGATACAAGGCAGGTTTGCAAATTTTCGAAAGTTGGATACGGGATCTGCATGTCTCATATCCGACACTGATACACACTAGATACTTGGGACACACGCCTGGGGCGGATTTGCAAGTTTTTAGAAGTTGGATCCGGGATCCAGATATGTGTACTCATACCTCAGATAGGTAAAATGAAGATTCCTGTTTAAAATTGAAGAAAAATCGCTGGAAAATTAACGAACTATCCCAAAATGGAAGGAAAAAAAAAAACTACCAAAAAATGAAGAAAACCCACTAAAATGGTCTTATTTAATGATTTTTAATATTTATAATTTGGTCCCTATAATTTTGTTATGTATAGTTTAGTCCCTAAATTTACGTGTATCTCCCTTTGTACATGCATCCTATGTATTTCTCGCACTTGCATATCCTGTATTCATAAACGTGCAACCTAGGAGAAAACAGTGGCCTTCTTTTCTGAATTTGTTTTCCAAATGTTCAAATACTTTTTTGGTAGGTTCTCAAGGCGGAAGATGTCGATTTGATGATCATTGCTAGAGGAACTCCTGGTTTCTCAGGTGCTGAACTGGCAAACTTGGTCAATGTTGCTGCTCTGAAAGCTGCAATGGACGGTTCTAAAGCCGTAAGCATGGCTGATCTCGAGCATGCTAAGGACAAAATAATGATGGGAAATGAGAGAAAATCAGCCGTCATCTCTGAAGAATCACGAAAGCTTACAGCTTTTCATGAAGGTGGACATGCCCTTGTGGCTATCTATACAGACGGGGCTCATCCGGTTCATAAAGCAACCATTGTCCCAAGAGGAATGTCACTCGGTATGGTTGCACAATTGCCTGACAAAGACGAAACAAGTGTATCTTATAAACAAATGGTAGCTCGACTCAATGTTTGCATGGGTGGACGAGTTGCAGAAGAGCTCGTTTTTGGAGAAAACGAGGTCACATCAGGTGCATCATCTGATTTACAGCAAGCAACGACTTTAGCAAGAGCAATGGTGACAAAATACGGGATGAGCAAAAACGTGGGATTTGTTACGCATAACTACGACGATAACGGTAAAAGCATGAGCACCGAGACAAGGCTTGTGATTGAACAAGAAGTTAAAGAATTACTAGAAAATGCTTACAACAATGTGAAAACACTTCTTACAAACCACAAGAAGGAATTGTACGCTCTTGCTAATGCTTTGCTCGAACACGAGACACTAAGTGGTAGTCAAATAAAGGCTCTTCTTGCACAGATAGACTCTGATCAGCAAAAACAGCCACAAGAAACAGTAGTAGCTAAAGAAAGCACGTCTCGGTCTTCAACACCAAGTCCTGCAGCATCTGCAGCTGCTGCTGCTGCAGCTGCAGCTGCAGCTACGGCTGCTGCAGCAAAAACAAAAGGAATTGCTCCTGTTGGTTCTTGAGTGCATTTTGCTTGAGGATGGAGTTGTTATTGTGTATCTAATCAGTTTGCAATACAGGTTGGATGGAAGTTGATGAAGAAGAAGAATAAATGGCAGTGAGTTTTGCTATTTTTTTTTTCTTTCTTTCTGTGCAACAATCATTTTGAACGTGTTGCTGAACTGGCTTTGTGTTCTAGTGTATTACCAAAATAACTTGTACCCTTTCCTTTTTGGATTCACTTTTTGTGTTTTTTAGTCAGTAGGCTATTACAAGTAGTACATTCTCTTACACTTATGTTTTTTTTAGATTCTGTGGTTGGACTAATCATGCTTTGTTTCAACTTGAAGTTCTGTGGAATGGTAATAAGTTTCTGCCTCCCTTTTGGCCGGAACCGTGTTGTCTACGACTAGGGGACCCACTTGGCCCCTAAATCTTATTGTGCTGTGTATGGAAATTCTCACGCAAATGATAAATTGAGGCAATGCTTGATGGAAGGTTGAAGCCTGTGCATCTTTCACGAAAAGTCCCACTTTTTTTTTTATCTCATACCTTTTTTTTTTTGCAAATGATTTGTTACTGTTTGGTGAGGCTTCGAAACTACAAAGTCGTGTGATGGAATAAATTATGGACGGATTTTTGCAACATTTCGGGCCGGAAAAACCGGTATGTCGAAATCTAGATTTCATGTTTTTAAGAATGTCGGGCATCAAAGGAAACGGCTATTGGAAGATGTTTGGGTATGCAACACACTCACTGCTTGGCCGTTTAATAAACATACGACAAATTTTATAATACAACCGTTGTAGCAAACCATTCATTTCTAACCTCTCACACACGATAAAAATGTATTATGTGAAAAAGAGTAAAAATGAGAGGCTCTAATGTATGTCACTTGGTATAACCTTCTTACAACCGTTGCACCATAAAGTCTCTCCATACGACAGTTACATTTTCAATGCAGGATTTATTGTGTTTTTCCTATTTCTACCCTTATTTATTAAGAGCGAGAGAATAAATACAACTTTACATTAAGTGTTTTTTTAATCATTTTGACATTCAAATTAACGCAGTAACTCACATCTTAATCTACGTGTTTTTGGCAACTGCTTCAGTTATTGTGGAACATAGAGTATATACTACATCCGTTCTAAAATATAAGTCATCCTGAGATTTTTTCACACAGATTAAGGAAGTGGTTGAATGTCATTATTTTAAAGGTTAATGTCTAAAATACCCATTGACTATCATTAATACAATAATTATTGAGTAATGAAATGTTGTTAGATTCATAATAAATTAGAGGTAAGATAGAGAAAAAATCAATAAATGTTGTATTGGTAATGTAGAATAATTTATATTGTAGGACAAATTAAAAAGTATAGGATGATTTATATTTTAAAACGGATGTATTATAAGATATATTCAAAATTTAGAAAAACACCTCTAAAATGACACATATTTACATTTACGAAACAAATATAGTATAAGATATATTCAAAAAACAAAGAAAAACACCTCTAAAATGACTCATATTTACAAAGAACATTGTATATTTCTTGCTTTCCGGACGATTGTCGTCGTGGGACCTTCGAAATACTGTCGGATATGAAATGTGTGGAGGCATAACAAACGATAGCGATCGCCTATTATACACCGACCAACCCGACCAACCTTTGTTGTTATAACATATATATTCTACACCGACCAACCCGACCGACCCGACCAACCTTCGTTGTTATAACATATATTTCTTAAACTATATTAAAAAGATTAAATGGAGAGAAATTACCGTGTCTCCATATTCTCTTTTCTTTATTTAACAGGAAATTGCCGCCTAACTGTCTAATTTCAGTAGTCCTAATGCCGACCGTCGACGACCACAGCTCAGGTGGGGAATCTACTTCTTTCTTTCTCTAAATCTGGGTAAATCTTCTACCTTAAAATTGCGATATATTAATTCAATTGTAATCATAAATAGTTCAAAAGGAAATATCTTTGATTATTCCTAGCTGTAAATTGGTTAAATTGATGATCCCTTTTGGACTTTTGTTGAATACTAGTTTTACTGTAAGCTTATGATCCCTGTTTTAATTTGAAGTTCATTCATCACTCTATTTGTTTTCTCTTTTGGGTGCATACTCAATTTCAATTACTATGATCTTCATTAGGGGTAAATTTTGATTACCTGTTGAAAAAATAACAATTTTATTTTATACAATCTAGCCTCATTTCTTAATCATGTTAATTTGCGGGTTCGTTGAGCTCATTCCATGGCGGATTCTTGTCGAAAAACTTTTGGGTTTGCTTTAACTGCCATTGGAATGATGATAACTTTTTTAGTTTACTTCAGGAAATTGCAATCAACATGTTTAAATCAAAGATATTGACTTTCATATAGGATGCATTATCCGATGGGATTTTGTTTGTAAACTCACTATCAGTTTTATCATATGAAGTAATTTATTACAAAATAGTATTTGTGACACTAAACTTTCTGTGTGCTGGATTTTCATGTGGAATAATATATGATGGTTCTGTAATCTGTCAGCAAATCAATGGAAAAAACTTGTGATACTGAACAGCCATGGAGAGAAACTACAAGGAATATTACACGAAACCGGGTCTCAAGAACTTGTAATTGTTTGCCATGGATTCAGATCTTCAAAGGTTGGTTCTTATGTCCTTTTTCAAGAATTGCTACAGTGCTATGTGTCCAGCATATATCTTGATTAGTTACCTCTGTAGTTGTTGAAAAATCTAAACCTGTTCTTCAAAATTGCCAAAAGGACGTTTTTTTTAATCGGAATCTGAATGTCATGGTTCAGTTTTCAAGCTTTTTTAAGCTTTAGTTTTCAAGCTTTTCTATGCCCGAAATTGGTGCATGCCTAAATGTTTGTATCACTTTATATCTTGAATGTTTTAATCATCCCAGGTGCAAATGTATATATATATATATGTGCCTTACGCTTGAAGTGGGAATAAAAAGACTCTGCTTTCCTTGATTATAAGATTTTGTTTTCCCGTTTTCTTACTTCAGGATCGCATTCCTATGATAAATATTGCCACTGCTTTTGAGAAAGAAGGAATCAGTGCCTTCCGCTTTGATTTTACTGGCAATGGGTAGGTGAATAATACTAGAAATAACCAGCAGGCTTAGCATCTGCTATGTAGATAAATGACTTCATTCCCTTTGATGAATTGAGTGATGTCATAATTGACGACTCGTTTTGCTTCTCAGTGAAAGTGAAGGCTCATTCCGGTATGGCAACTATAATGGAGAGACAGATGATTTGCTTGCAGTGGTTCAACACTTCCATAAAGAAAAACGAATCATGGTTGCTCTTATTGGGCATAGTAAAGGTACTGCTGGATAAACGATAGACAATATAAGTTATAACTGTAATCGTTTCTTTCTCATTCGTATGAACAACCAATAAACATTTTTATGTTTTTTGTATGGGGCGTGCTTGCAGGAGGGAATGCAGTTATTTTATACGCTTCAAGGTATCACGATGTTAAAGTGATCGTCAATATCTCTGGTCGTTTTAATCTCGAGAAAGGAATGGAAGGTCGATTGGGCAAAGACTTCATGGCTAAAATTAAGCAGCATGGATTTATTGATGTCAAGAGCAGAAAAGGTACATCTAAGCCTCTCTCTCTGTTTATCTTGTACATGCTGTGATATATTACTTGAGATGAAAAATTCTGATTCAGATTTTTTTTGGTGGATAATGATCTTATGATGCATAATGCAAGTGCTCGTAGTCATTATTTAAAACCGTTTCATAATATTGGATGGGAATTCGGTCTTATGTAGGAACATATCGAGTGACTAAGGAAAGCTTAATGGATCGTCTTACAACCGATACTCATGCTGCATGTCTGAAAATAGACAAAAACTGCAGGTATAAAGTTGGTCCCTCCAGATTCACATTTATATTGTCTCTACATTATAAATTTTTTTTTTATTTCGGTCTGCAACTGTTTGAGGGTCTTTTCTGTACATGCAGAGTGTTGAATATTCACGGTTCAAAGGACGAGATTGTACCCATAGACGATGCATTCGATTTTTTGAAGCATATAAGTGATAGTAGATTACACATTCTTGAAGGTGCTGATCATGACTACATTCACACCAGAATGAGTTGTGTTCTGTTGTACTGGATTTTGTATTAGATAATCTGCCCGCGTACAAAAGTGCAGGTCGGCTTATTCACTCCCGGTTTTGAGAAAAGATTCTTGATCAAACTAATGGGGGTGTCTATGAAGAATGGAGAAGTTTTTGTGTAGTAATTCCGAGTTAACATGACGTGGCACTCATCATCAATGTTGATTTGCAATGAATGCTTAAACTGCGGTGCCACATCATATAACTCCACGTGTGCACTTACTACACGAAAGCTTCCTGTGAAGGGGTGAAGAAGATAAATATTTGAAATCATGTTTTTGATCTTTGCATAAGTATTATAATAATATCATTGTAACAAGATTATGTCACATGTTCGATAATTATATACTATAGTCACTACAAGTTACATATGAGAATGAAAGAACTTATATTTGCATGGTTATTAATTATGTCACATTAGAATAATCAACTTTTTTTTTTGAATGGATAGAATATCAACTTGGAAATTTGTTCTAGCTAGTTTACTATTTTCGATATCAGTCCGGATTTGCACCAACTTTTCCCTTTATTTCGTAAATATAGGGAAATGATTTACGTATCACGGTGATTAATTTATTGTATAATTGATTACGTGGCACAATCATGAGCGTTTAGTGTGGATACCCCTAAAGTGCCATATGTTGCTTTATTAGAATTGAACTTGCTTTTATTTGAATAGCTCATTAAATTCAACCCTTTATAGAGTTAAATAAACCAAGACGGAAGATTTGAAGTTGGGTGAGCTAATGGATTGTATTGAAATGGTCGAATGTGTTTTATATATA
Source organism: Gentiana straminea (assembly GCA_036785695.1). NCBI lineage: Eukaryota > Viridiplantae > Streptophyta > Magnoliopsida > Gentianales > Gentianaceae > Gentiana > Gentiana straminea. The sequence goes on from JAVUPR010000367.1 coordinate 2,854,738, forward strand.
TGTATATATATATATATATATATATATATATATACTATGAATGTGAGCCGTAAAAACACGGCGGGACCAACATAAATCGTTGCTAACGATAATATCAAAAAAATAAAACTTCAACATGAAATAAATTACGTAAGCTTAAACCGTAACAAATTCAAGGCACAAGACAAAGAGAGCAAGAGAAATATATCACATTTTCTCCAAGAGGTAGCTCTTTCTTAGAGACGTGAAGATTGTGAATCACCTCTCTTCGAGTCATATCAGGAGTTTCCATCTATAAAATAAACTACAATATGATGTATCGGAGAACAATTTCATAAAGTCGATCACTTTAGCTTCGACTTTACTCAATGAAACATTATAGAAAAACAATAAGCGGACTATAACTACACGGTCAAATCTCCCGGGACGTCTTAGCTTCCAGATCATTAATATGCTTGAAAATGTGTTTCACTCATTTTCTATACGACATTTCTCTTTCTTATCATTAATGAATACGTCATTGATTTCGTGTTCATTCATTTGGTAAAAAAAAAACATGTGTTAAACGGTCTGAAGAATATATAAAAAGTGATTTGGAATTCCAACGTCAATTTTAGTGACGTTCGTACTGCAAATGGCCGTCGGTTCCACCGACGTTATGTTGTTTAAAATAATAAAAATATTTAATGTGGTGTCCACGTGGTCACATGTGGGCATACCTTCTTGGCGCGAATATTTGTTTGCCCTTATTTTTTTGTTGTATTTTGTAGCTAAACTTGACTCATCTTCTATCGTACACTATACAGTAGAACTTTGCATTGTTCATTCATCGTACGTTACACATTTGATAAAAAAACATACACGGTTTTTTATTCAATTGTTGTGTCGAAATCGAATCGAAATCGAAAATTTTCGGTTGATTGAAATTTAAAACTGAATCCACACTGTATGTTGGAGATACTAAAAATGAACCGTATCGAAATATACACTTTGTTGTGTATATTCAATTGTTGTGTTGAAATTGAATTGAGAAATCGAAAATTTTCGGTTGATTGAAATTTAAAACTGAATCCGCACTGTCTGTTGGAGGTACTAAAAATGAACCGTATCGAAATATACACTTTGGTTCGATTTATGTAACGGAGAGTCAAAAAAAAAATCGGTTTATATATAATGCGAACCGAAATTCTGGTTATTACCGAAGGGAAAACAAAAAAATGTCGTTTTAAAATAAAAAAAGTATTTAATAAAAAAAAATATACAGTTTTATTCAATTGTTGTGTCGAAATCGAAAATTTTGGGTTGATTGAAATTTAAAACTGAATCCGCACTGTCTGTTAGAAGTACTAAAAATGAAACGTATCGAAATATACACTTTGTCGTGTATATTCAATTGTTACGTCGAAATCGAATCGAGAAATGAAAAATTTTCAGTTGATTGAAATTTAAAACTGAATCCGCACTGTCGGTTGGAGGTACTAAAAAGAACCTTATCGAAATATACACTTTGGTTTGCTTACACGGTTTTATTCAATTGTTGTGTCGAAATCGAATCGAAATCGAAAATTTTCGGTTGATTGAAATTTAAAACTGAATCCGCACTGTATGTTGGAGATACTAAAAATGAACCGTATCGAAATATACACTTTGTTGTGTATATTCAATTGTTGTGTCGAAATTGAATTGAGAAATCGAAAATTTTCGGTTGATTGAAATTTAAAACTGAATCCGCACTGTCTGTTAGAGGTACTAAAATGAACCGTATCGAAATATACACTTTGGTTCGATTTATGTAACGGAGAGTCGAAAAAAAATCGGTTTATATATAACGCTAACCGAAATTCTGGTTATTACCGAAGGGAAAACAAAAAAAAATGTTTTTTTAAAATAAAAAAAGTATTTAATAAAAAAACATATACAGTTTTATTCAATTGTTGTGTCGAAATCGAAAATTTTCGGTTGATTGAAATTTAAAACTGAATCCGCACTGTCTGTTAGAGGTACTAAAAATGAAACGTATCGAAATATACACTTTGTCGTGTATATTCAATTGTTATGTCGAAATCGAATCGAGAAATGAAAAATTTTCAGTTGATTGAAATTTAAAACTGAATCCGCACTATCGGTCGGAGGTACTAAAAAGAACCTTATCGAAATATACACTTTGGTTTGCTTACACGGTTTTATTCAATTGTTGTGTCGAAATCGATTCAAAATCAAAAATTTTCGGTTGATTGAAATTTAAAACTGAATCCGCACTGTCTGTTGGAGATACTAAAAATGAATCGTATCGAAATATACACTTTGTTGTGTATATTCAATTGTTGCACCGAAATCGAATCGAGAAATCGAAAATTTTCGGTTGATTGAAATTTAAAACTGAATCCGCACTGTCTGTTGGAGGTACTAAAAATGAACCGTATCGAAATATACACTTTGGTTCGATTTATGTAACGGAGAGTCGAAAAAAAATCGGTTTATATATAACGCTAACCGAAATTCTGGTTATTACCGAAAGGAAAACAAAAAAAATGTTGTTTTAAAATAAAAAAAAGTATTTAATAAAAAAATACACAGTTTTATTCAATTGTTGTGTCGAAATCGAAAATTTTCGGTTGATTGAAATATGAAACTGAATCCGCACTGTCTGTTAGAGGTACTAAAAATGAAACGTATCGAAATATACACTTTGTCGTGTATATTCAATTGTTATGCCGAAATCGAATCGAGAAATAAATTTTTTTCGGTTGATTGAAATTTAAAACTGAATCCGCACTGTCGTTTGGAGGTACTAAAAAGAACCGTATCGAAATATACACTTTGGTTTGCTTCCACGGTTTTATTCAATTGTTGTGTCGAAATCGATTTGAAATCGAAAATTTTCGGTTGATTGAAATTTAAAACTGAATCCGCACTGTCCATTGGAGATACTAAATATGAATCATATCAAAATATACACTTTGTTGTGTATATTCAATTGTTGCATCGAAATCGAATCGATAAATCGAAAATTTTCTTTTGATTGAAAAATTTAAAACTGAATCCGCACTGTCTGTTGGAGGTACTAAAAATGAACCGTATCGAAATATACACTTTGGTTCGATTTATGTAACGGAGAGTCGGAAAAAAAAATCGGTTTAATAACGCTAACCGAAATTCTGGTTATTACCGAAGGGAAAACAAAAAAAATGTTGTTTTAAAATAAAAATAAAAGTATTTTATAAAAAAAATACACGGTTTTATTCAATTGTTGTGTCGAAATCGAAAATTTTCGGTTGATTGAAATTTAAAACTGAATCCGCACTGTCCGTTAGAGGTACTAAAAATGAAACGTATTGAAATATACACTTTGTCGTGTATATTCAATTGTTATGCCGAAATCGAATCGAGAAATAATTTTGAGGTATTGATGACGGCCAAATTATACCCGTTATTCTATGATCTTTATCCCCGATTCTAGTTTGAAAAAGCATTAATGTAGGGATAATAAGTCGTAATATGCCTAATTTATATATACCCCGAGTTACGATTCGTTATTCTGCATTTCGATGATTTATTGCATTATTTGGTATTACAAACTATGTTTTTGTATGATAAATACAGTGAGCATTATGGACGGACTACGGAGAAGGAATTAAAGATTCAGGACAATGCAAAGCCCAGCAGAAGATAGAAGACAAAGCCCATAAGAAGTGAAGGCTCGGTCGACCGAGCCCAGCCATTCGGTCGACCGAGTGGACTTAAAGCCCAAACACAAATCCGGCGTGTTAATTAAGTCGGTTAGTGGTTTAGGGAATCCGATCCTTAGTCGGTTTCTAAGTCGGTTTTGAGCTCTATATAAACACATTGTCATTAGCATTATTCATTCATTCATACATTGATAAATTCATTAATAAAAGAGAACTACACATTGAGGGTTTTTCAGCAAGTTAGGGCTGCTACAATGTAAGCCCTTAATCTTCATGTTTTATTTCCAAGTAATTAATTCTTCCAATTATGTTCGTATCGTTTGAAATTAATTAAACATAGCTAGATGATGTGATTCTCGGCTATGACGTTAGGAGGTGGTGACACCTTGTCTATGAGGATCCCATGACCTACGTCATAATCTAGAGTTATTCATGACTCTAGGTAATTTAATTAACGTGTATCTATGATAGTTTATATAAGTAATGTACGAATTGCTGTTTAATCTGTTCTGTATGAGGAAACGCTGAGAGGTTGGTTCTAGGATGTAATTAGGGGTTGAGTTCGTATGGATGACCGAGCAAAGTCGTTCGGTCGACCGAGCCTCGCACTCGGTCGACCGAGCCCTAGTTTCATCGGCTCAATCGCCACGTCTTTATGGTGGGTTTAACCTAGTTGAATTTACTTTCTCGCAGGTATGGCTACGGCTACGTCGCTCGTCGCTTTTTCATTAGCGTATCATTAGGAAATACCAATATAAGACGTCTAGTTCGGCTTACGAACGATCTTTCGGGACTTTCAAAGAAGATCTAGATTAGTTTTGTATTAGGGAATTGTCGACACCTAGTCATACGTGAATCGTAGGTTAACAAGAGACTTACCAAGTAATTGTTAATAGGACGAGGGCTTGAGCGATCGTTTAGGAAGTACGCCTAACCATAGGAATGTTGCCTAAGCGAGGTGTACGGTTAATATCGGCATCCTTAGAATAATGAGCGTGTGAGTTATATGAGATGGATACCCAAAAGGTGAAGTCACGTAACAATACCACGTTGATCTAAGTAACCTAACCGGTGCTAAGTCAAGTTAAGGGGATGACTCCCGTAGCCAATTAAATATGAATACAACCGATTTACAACGATGAGTTAAGTTGTCTTATATGAGTTATCTTGGTCCAAACGATAACGTTGATAATTGGAAGGTTAATTACGTGTGTATCTTTTAGGTTTGAGTTTGTTTATTTTATTTTGCCTTTTATGTTGGTCTTAGACCGTTGTTCAATGACGAATTAGGTGAGTTAATTATTTAAACTTAGGGTCCACATTTTGATTCCCTGAGGGATCGACCTTGATTCACCATCGCTATGCTATGATGTACCTAGTGCTATTGCTAGAATTTGGTGGTCAAGTAAAATACATTTATAACCTGATCAGACCGCAATCAAGTTTTTGGCGCCGTTGCCGGGGAATCAATGGCCCAATGATTGTTTAAATGAATTATGTTTATCTACTTCGTTTTTATTGTTTTTAGTTGCATTATTTATTTTTCTTATGACGAATTATCTGTACTAGTATGCTGTTAAAGGATTAAAGCAGGAATGGGGAAGATATTCGTTCGGTCGACCGAACGTATTCACTCGGTCGACCGAGCCTCTTCCTTTTTTAATTCTATATACGTTTTGTTTCCCGTTGTTCGTTTCCCCCCGTTTGTAGGTCGTAAGTTTGACAACAAGATGAGCAATCATACCGTTTGTCAATTTACTAATTGTTTATTGTTTTTCAAATATTGCGTATAATTCGAATCACTCACTTAAACCGCCCAAGATCAAGCAAAATGTCATCAACAAATTTTCTTGAAGCCGTAGAAGAAGTTAAAGTTTTACGGACCAAAACTACACCTAAAAAGCCGTTAACACCAAAGCTCATGGAAAGGATAGAAAAGATGAAAGCAAAAATCCGAGAGGCGAGGAAATCAAGAGAGGCTAAAGAAGCCTATTGGCAGAGAGGTATGTCTATTTTGAATCCAGAGGAAATCTCTTCGGATTCTGATTCAGCTTTAGATTATGATGATTACATGTCCGAGATAGAATCTGAGTCAGAGGGTAGCACAGCTAGGAAGAGCCCTGTTGTCATCTGTTCTAGAGATGAAATATTGATTAAAGACGAGTCTCGACTGATGCAAAAGTTAGCAGACCCAGGAGCTTTTATGGTTGGAGTAACCCTAGAACAAACCCATTTAGGTTTAGCCTTGATTGATACCGGTTCGAGCCTTAATATCTTTCCTAAAAGCCTTTGTGATAGGAATTTCATTTTAACACCCACTAACACCCCGCTCCAAGTTAGATTAGCGGATGGAACTAGGACAATCATGACTGGGAGACTGAACAACATGATTATTGGTGTGGGGCGATTACGGTTTAAGATAGACATAGTGGTAATGGAAATCGAAGAGCATCCTGAATGCCCAATCATTTTGGGTAGATCGTTTATCAACACCGCTAGAGCCTTCATACGGATGACCGTACATGAGATAGTACCGTTTGATGCCAAGGGTTCCGAGTGTTATGGGATAACAAATCCAAATTTCCCCGTACCGGCAAGTGTGAATGTGTTAAGTAGTTGGTTCGAGAAGCTTGATGCCACTCAAGGGTTAGGAAAGGATGCCGATGATCATGTCGATGATAAAGATGAGAAGGAAGTCCTTACTATTCTAAGTCGGAGCAGTCGGGTTCGCCCGCCCGCGCCACGCCCTTACCAATATTGAAGCCGTAGACCTACCTAAGGATAGGAGGACCGAGCGAAGAAACGAACTAGAGAGTTCGTAACAAAAGCTCATCGAAATCAGAGACAAATCCAAAAGTAGGCGCTTGTCTGGATGGTCAATTTGACTGTCTTTTCATTGGACTGAAATCCAAAGGAAGGGCACTCGTAGAAAAGGACGGCCAAACTTTTTCGGTGAAAGCTGGCCGGGTGAAAGCCTGGCAAGTCAAGGGCAGTGTTTAGAGTGATGATTTTGGAAGTCGAGCTATAGACTCAAAAATTTAGAATTTTTCTCGTTCCATTTTTTTTTTAGTTCATTTTTATTTTTTATTTTTTATTTTTTATGAATAAAAGTAACGTAGAATGACGAGAGTTTTTTTTTTATTTTTGCCGTGTTCCAATGACCATTAGGTTACGGATGTGCAAAAAGTTTTTTTTTTTTTTACTCGAATCATTTTAACGTGAAGTAGAGTAGGAAGCGAAATCATTATAAAATGTATTGATGATGAGAAATTGGTGAAAAGATGCTTAGTTTAAAATTTGTATTATTTGGAAAAAGTGATGATTTATATGTTAAAGGATTGTGGTTGGATTATTCAATTTTCTTGGTAAGGATTTTTCAATTTGTGACATAATAATTTTGATAGACTTATGTGTTCTAACTTGAAAATTTCGTGTGTATCAAATTGAGGAGGTCAACTATCATTTATTTTTACACATCCCCATTTTTCATTTCCCAATACACCTTTTCATTTTCCCCATTAATTTATTACTCCAACAAAACCATTCCACTCCTCAATCCTTGCCTTTCTATCTCCACCAATCACCTTCCACCATTTCAAACCTTTCACTTTCCACATCTTTCTATTTAAACCACCTTTTTCTCTTCACCATTCCCACACCAAAAATTTTCACCTTCTCCAAATCCCAAATTTTCTTCTTCCCCTTCTCTCCATAAATCTCCATTTCTACTTTTTCTCATAACTTCCACCCACCCAAAAATTGGGGATAGTAATCTAAATGATCCCCTCCAATATCACACATTGTGCCTGTTCGAGTCACTGAAGGATTATCCAACCCAGGCTGTCACAGGGAAGACCTGAACCTCAGCAGCAAAGCTTCATCGGTTCGGTCGACCGAACATCTCTGCTCGGTCAACCGAGGCCCTTCTCTCGGTCGACCGAGAGCTCCCACCGCCGCATCCTTTCGTCGCCGTGCTCGTTCCGCCCGCAGCTTATGCCACCAAGACGCCGATCCCCCGCCCGCTTGTAGCAATCGACGATGCCATTCCCTTGATCAACGGGGTACCGCAATTCGCTAGCCAAGAAGTATTTTCGGTTTATCGGAATTTCTTCAACAACTCGCCGGTACACCGGGCTCGGGGATTAGATTTGACCAACTGTGGTCAAGAGCTGTTCGATCTCGTGGACTACTATCAATGGCAAGAGGTTGTTGCGCCACCTGGCCAAGTCAATGTCGACTGGGTAAGAGAATTTTATTCTTATTTACGCGTGCACCCACACACGAATTTAGTCCAAGTTCGTGGCAAGTCCATTGTTATTACTCCGGGGACGATTAATAATTATTATGGTCTCGATACCCCGGAGGAAGAGCCAGAGTACACTGTCACGTTTGATGAGTCTGATGCGTGGTTGGAGGAGGTTGGTGCCCATCTCGGGATAGCATGGACAATAGGGGAAGTCGCTCGCACTTTTGAGGAGCCACATTTTAGGCGGTGGGAAGATAAGTGCTTACACAGGCTTATCCGTTCCAACATTATTCCGGCTAAGCATGTGTCTACAGTATATTATGCACATGCTACGCTGATGTACTGGTTGAGCAGAGGATGGCCGGTTAATATTGGGGCACTGATGCGTTCTGAGATGACTGCCGATGCCCGCAAGCCTAGACACATGCTGCCCTATGGTTCATTGATCACTTCATTTTGTGAGGCAAACCGAGTGCCCAAAGGCTAGCAAAGTGACTCTTATGTTAGGCCCATGCCTATCCTTTCTTTGGATTCTGTTGCACCACCTCTTGTGCACCCTGATGATGACGGTCCAGGTGATGACGATGCGCAATTTCAAGATTTTCCTGAAGCGGATCCCAATGTTCTTCCATTAGCTTTCATTGATCCGAATGATATACCTTCGGACTAAGCATCTGTGTCTGTGTGATCTTTTTATTTTCTCTTTATCAATGTGTTTTTATTTTTGATTTCGTTGTACCAATAAGTTAAGTCGTGTTGTATGGAGTTCGTTTTTATTTTCCCTAATGAATGAAATTTGTCTTATTTAGTGTGTTGGATATTTGTGCGTTATTTTCACTAAAATTATTAAGTATGGGCTTAAATACGTTTAAGGAAATTATTATACCTTTTTACCATTTGACATGATTATATTTTTCTGGACTAACCCTGTAACGCGTTCAAAGTTTTGTGTTAAAGATGTTTGTTGCAGAGGTTGCATTTTATCGCAGTTGGTAACTGTATTTGTCTGTCCCAATTCTCCGGAGTTCCCCACGACTTGTTCCACTCCCGCGCTTATCCAGAGCTAAGTTCCTATTTTTGCTCTTTATTGTTATACATTGAGGACAATGCATAATTTAAGTGGGGGGTACGAGTCACTTAGCTTAGCTCACTTAGCTTGCTCGAACAAGCCTCTGTATATCAAATAATAAATGAGTAAAATTTAAACTTTTAAACATAGAATCACATTTACTTTTGTGAAGTCCCCGAATATCGTATTTAATAAGGAAGGAACCATGGTTCATGAGTACATGATCACTTTATACTTGTGCGATATAATTCTAGTAAACTTAATGATATTCATGTTATATGTTGCAAGTAGTTATTTATTATTCAATTACTCAATAAATGAATCGATGAATATTGCGCTTACAATAAAAATGTAGAATTTTATGTGTACATTGCGTAGATGATTGGTTATGTAAACTTAGTGTCAATATCTATCTCGCGTCGATGTATTCGATATTCTTGCCAATAAAAGCGGAATAATAAGCTTCGAGACGTACCCGTGTTTTAGCAAAATGATAAACACTCGGGCTTGTAGTAACATTACCAAAGTAGCCCCGCGCTTGTGGTAATATTCAATGCTATGCATGATCTAAGATAGGGGGATACTCTAAAAAGTTTTCTTCCTTGAGATTGATAGCATTTGAAAAATATGAAGAAATGAAAAGAATATTCAACTCTTAAAGAGGCTTTGAGTAGTACTCGGTCTCCAAGTCCAAAAACCCTATAGATACGCTCTTGCTTATTGTTCTAGTGCTTTAACCATTGCGAGGCATAAGGAGTATGAATGCCGATGTTGGTAGGTTGAGATTTCGAAGTTAGCATAAACTCTAATCTTGCTACATTCATATACAACTAATGCACATGCACACATCACCTCGATTCATAGTGAGTAATGAATAATGGATATCTTATGAGCATAAACAACATGAGTTGATTCGAGTTTCTTGTGTTAGTATAATTTGACCATTGGAAAATGATTATATGGGGAATAACTTATTGATACTTTGCTCGGGACGATCAAAGGCTAAGTGGGGGTAGTTGATGACGGCCAAATTATACCCGTTATTCTATGATCTTTATCCCCGATTCTAGTTTGAAAAAGCATTAATGTAGGGATAATAAGTCGTAATATGCCTAATTTATATATACCCCGAGTTACGATTCGTTATTCTGCATTTCGATGATTTATTGCATTATTTGGTATTACAAACTATGTTTTTGTATGATAAATACAATGAGCATTATGGACGGACTACGGAGAAGGAATTAAAGATTCAGGACAATGCAAAGCCCAGCAGAAGATAGAAGACAAAGCCCAGAAGAAGTGAAGGCTCGGTCGACCGAGCCCAGCCATTCGGTCGACCGAGTGGACTTAAAGCCCAAAGACAAATCCGCCGTGTTAATTAAGTCGGTTAGGGTTTAGGGAATCCGATCCTTAGTCGGTTTCTAAGTCGGTTTTGAGCTCTATATAAACACATTGTCATTAGCATTATTCATTCATTCATACATTGATAAATTCATTAATAAAAGAGAACTACACATTGAGGGTTTTTCAAAGCAAGTTAGTGGTCGCTACAATGTAAGCCCTTAATCTTCATGTTTTATTTCCAAGTAATTAATTCTTCCAATTATGTTCGTATCGTTTGAAATTAATTAAACATAGCTAGATGATGTGATTCTCGGCTATGACGTTAGGAGGTGGTGACACCTTGTCTATGAGGATCCCATGACCTACGTCATAATCTAGAGTTATTCATGACTCTAGGTAATTTAATTAACGTGTATCTATGATAGTTTATATAAGTAATGTACGAATTGTCGTTTAACTCGTTCGTATGAGGAAACGCCGAGAGGTTGGTTCTAGGATGTAATTAGGGGTTGAGTTCGTATGGATGACCGAGCAAAGTCGTTCGGTCGACCGAGCCTCTCGCACTCGGTCGACCGAGCCCTAGTTTCATCGGGCTCAATCTCGCCACGTCTTTATGGTGGGTTTAACCTAGTTGAATTTACTTTCTCGCAGGTATGGCTACGGCTACGTCGCTCGTCGCTTTTTCATTAGCGTATCATTAGGAAATACCAATATAAGACGTCTAGTTCGGCTTACGAACGATCTTTCGGGACTTTCAAAGAAGATCTAGATTAGTTTTGTATTAGTGGAATTGTCGACACCTAGTCATACGTGAATCGTAGGTTAACAAGAGACTTACCAAGTAATTGTTAATAGGACGAGGGCTTGAGCGATCGTTTAGGAAGTACGCCTAACCATAGGAATGTTGCCTAAGCGAGGTGTACGGTTAATATCGGCATCCTTAGAATAATGAGCGTGTGAGTTATATGAGATGGATACCCAAAAGGTGAAGTCACGTAACAATACCACGTTGATCAAGTAACCTAACCGGTGCTAAGTCAAGTTAAGGGGATGACTCCCGTAGCCAATTAAATATGAATACAGCCAGATTTACAGTCGATGAGTTAAGTTGTCTTATATGAGTTATCTTGGTCCAAACGATAACGTTGATAATTGGAAGGTTAATTACGTGTGTATCTTTTAGGTTTGAGTTTGTTTATTTTATTTTGCCTTATATGTTGGTCTTAGACCGTTGTTCAATGACGAATTAGGTGAGTTAATTATTTAAACTTAGGGTCCACATTTTGATTCCCTGAGGGATCGACCTTGATTCACCATCGCTATGCTATGATGTACCTAGTGCTATTGCTAGAATTTGGTGGTCAAGTAAAATACATTTATAACCTGATCAGACCGCAATCAGGTATCAAAAATGAACCGTATCGAAATATACACTTTGGTTCGATTTATGTAACAGAGAGTAAAAAAAAAAATCGGTTTATATATAACGCTAACCGAAATTCCGGTTATTACTGAAGGGAAAACAAAAAAATGTTGTTTTTAAAATTAAAAAAAAAGTATTTAATAAAAAAATACACGGTTTTATTCAATTATTGTGTCAAAATCGAAAATTTTCGGGTGATTAAAATTTAAAACTGAATCCGCAATGTCTGTTGGAGGTACTAAAAATGAAACGTTTCGAAATATACACTTTGTTGTGTATATTTAATTGTTGTGTCGAAATCGAATCGAGAAATCGAAATTTTTCGCTTGATTGAAATATAAAACTGAATTCGCACTGTCGGTTGGAGGTACTAAAAATGAACCGTATCGAAATATACACTTTGGTTTGCTTTATATATAACGCTTACCGAAATTGTGGTTTTTACCGATTAAAAAAAAAGCATTTGATAAAAAAAAATACACAGTTTTATTCAATTGTTGTGTCGAAATTGAAATTTTTTGGTTGACTGAAATTTAAAACTAAATCCGCACTGGCAGTTGGAGGTACTAAAAATAAACCGTATCGAAATATATACACTTTGTTGTGTATAATATTCAATTGTTGTGTCGAAATCGAAAATTTTCGGTTGCTTGAAATTTAAAGCCTCCTTCGGTTTGTATATAACGATAACCGAAATTCCGGTTTTTACCGAGAAAAAAAAATATATATCGGTGCCACGTGTCAGCCCTGGAGGCTGCCACGTGGCCTCTTGTGGGTAAAGTCCCTTAGCACTTAATAACTGTCATTTTTTTGATGAACCTTGTCACTTATTTGTTTCATATTAGTCATTTTTTGAATTAATATGGACAATTGTTTTTTTGGCAACTGCGACAGTTAAAAAGGAACGGATGGAGTAAGTCATTTTTTTTAGGGGGTAAGTCATTTAACATCGTAATCTTCAATAATATTGCAATTAGGATTTTTTTTAAATTAATTATTTAAAGAAGTCAAATAGTTCAAAGTCTTGAGAAGCTTTGGGAGGTCGGCCCTTTGATAAAGCAAATAAAACCGAGAAAAGTTAGGGTGAAAGAGTAGTTTTAGATTGTGGTATACCGAGTGGAGAATTGCGATTAATTAATGTCACACCTGTACATATCTATTACGTGGAGAGAATGTACATGTGAGAATTAATAATCTTCAATAATATTGCAATTAAGATTTTTTTTAAAAATTAATTATTTAATTAAGTCAAATAGTTCAAAGTCTTGAGAAGCTTTGGGAGGTCGGCCCTTTGATAGAGCAAATAAATCGAGAAAAGTTACTGCGGAAGAGTAATTTTAAATTGAGGTATACACCAAATGGAGAAATGCGATTAATTAATGTCACACATGTACATATCTATTACGTGGAGAGAATGTGTGAGAATTAATCACATCCCCACACTTCTTATACCTCTAAAATCATCATGCATGGCTGGTTTTCACATGGTGGTTATGTATAATTGTTAACTTAATTAAGTAGTAGAAATTATTAATGATATAATCAACGGCGGACATATATACAATCAAGGGGTAACTGTCCCCCATGATCCGAAAAAATATACTAATATATGTAGTACGTATATTGTTTGCCCCCCTTAATTTTTGCATTTGTCTCTTTAAATTTTTTACTGCCCATTATTACCAGAGATCTGCTTCTGTCACTGCGTATAATTGTCATGCATCCTAATGTGAAGGAGGCAATTATACTTAATGATTTATTACACTACATTTGGCATTTTAATGCTAATAAGTCGGAGTAGTACTCAATAATAATGAAATCATAAAAACACAGAAAAATACTTTTTTTTATTCAGAAAAATACTTAAAATAACACCAAAGGCACTTTTTTTTTTTTGAAGGTCTTAATATAGATAATTAAATAAAGGGAATATTAGGTATTACCATATTAGTCCAGTTTTCGTCCTGTATATAAATATTAATCCAGTTTGTATTTTTTTTTGTTGATTTAAGGATAAAACATTTTTTTTCGGACTAAAATACCCCTAGTTCTATCTTCAAACATCAGATCTATGGCTAAATTACAATTTTGGTCCTCTAACTAGACACGTTTTTCGATTTTGGTCCTGGTTTTTCTCCGGCGATAATTTTAGTCCTGTAAGTTGTCTTTTTTTTTGCAAAAATAGTCCTAAACGCCGGAAAGATCACTTACACGACTAAAATTGTCGCCAGAAAGACCACTTATAGGACTAAAATTGTCACCGGAAAAGACCAATTTTAGTCCTGTAAGTGGTCTTTCCGGCGTTCAAGACTATTTTTGCAAAAAAAAGACCACTTACAGGACTAAAATTATCGCCGGAGAAAAATCAGGACCAAAATCGAAAAAGTGTCTAGTTAGAGGACCAAAATTATAATTTAGCCTAGCTATCATCTATGTCTAAACTTTTCAACGAAAATTCCCGATATGCATACCCCCCCTTCTTCTCCATTCCACCTCTCCGCCATTCTTCTTGAGATTAAATCAAAGTCCAAAGCTACGAACGCGCTCCTCAAGACGATGATTTCCTCTTCCGGCCGCCGCCGAAATGCTCCTCCCGGCAGCAACAGAGCTGGCTCTGATCCTAATTCAAAGCTTGACGTTTTGAATGCTCGCCTGCTCCAACTTGATATGAACAATTTTCTTAGACAGTTATATATGTTTTTCTTTCTATTTCCGGCAACCCCCCTCCAATTTTCTCCATCTCCGACCGTATATCTCACTCCGGTGCCGATTGTCAAATGATCTCTGCAGATCATCCATTGTTCTCCCACCGGATTCTCAGTCAATTCGAATCTCGGGTATTCATTTCTGCCATTAAAATTTGGTGTCATAGTTGTGCATTAATTTCTATGGCTGATGATTCAAATGGCGTAGTTGTTTGTCCAAATCTTAAAATTGAACGTGAAGCGAGCTTGTGCTGAGCTTCCTTTTGTTTGAACAATGATTATTATTGAGAAAATAGAATTTAGAAATTATGAATTTGTTATTCACACTTGAAAAGAATGAGGAGTTCGGTATTTTTACTTTTTATAATTATGTGCTAATAAATAAAGGCTATATATAATTACAGCAAATACATAAAACTAATATTCACAAATACCACCCCTCAAGTTGGACGAGGGAGTAGGCATAACTTGTCATGTTGATGTTGGAAAGCCGGGCGATGAAGAGGTTTGGTTAGACAATCAGCCAGTTGATCAGAAGCGTTGACATGTGCAATGCGTAGAGAACCACGTTGAACCTGATCACGAATGAAGTGATAATCTATGGCCACATGTTTCATACGTGAATGGAAAATAGGATTGGAACAAAATTGTGTAGTACCAAGATTATCACAATAAATCACCGGTTGAGCCAACAGAGTAATACCAAGATCTTTCAAAAGGAAGGTAAGCCAACTAATCTCGGCCGTAGCAGCAGCGACGGCACGATATTCTGCTTCAGTAGAGGAGCGAGCAATGGTGGTTTGCTTTTTCGAGCTCCAGGAAATGGCATTTTTGCCAAGGTAAATAACATAGCACTCGTAGACGCATAATTGTCTTTGTCACCACCCCAATCGGCATCAGTAAAAGCATGAAGGGTAATGGGGGAATGGCTATATAATTGAATACCATAGGTAGTCGTACCAGCAATATAACGAAGCAGACGCTTGACATTGTTAGTAATACCATCCGCAACGGAAGCGATTTAAGGATCTAGATCTATGAATATACGCAATAAAACAATTAGATCTATATCTACAAGGGGGTTTTAGATCATACCTCTTGGATCTCTAAAACCAAGTTGAAGAACCGCAAGAGAAAGATTGCAAGAAGATGTGAAGAGCACCACGATCTTCCGCACGTGTGATCCAAGCAATTCCCGGTGGAAGGAATTCTCGACTCGAACCCTTCCGATATGCTACCCGGAAAAACTCCAAGCTTTTCCTCTCATCTCCCCTTGGCCAAAAATTTTCCTTCTCCAAATAATATGGTGGTGAAGTCGAAATTTGCTTGTGTGTTTAGACTTGGGAGAACTCTCTTTATATAGGAGAGTAATCCTTGTCCTCCAAGGATTAAATAATTAAGAGATAATTATTACATTAATCCTTTTTCCAAATAAAAGATAAATAAAATGATTATCCCAAACAAATTAAGATAAATCATATTATTATCTAATATTCCATGATTTATCATTTAACAAATAAAAGATAAATCACATGTCAAATAATTATCCAAGAAAACCAATTTCTTAATAATATTTAACATCAATTGGCGCCACCTTTGTATTAAAAAAAGGTTCTCACGCACTTTTCCATATTTGACCAATTTGGTCAAAAAGTCAACACACTATTTTTGGGCCGAGTCCACGAAAAATGTCTTTTCCGTGTATTTAATTATTTAGTCCAACTAAACAATTAATTCACATATCGTTTTAATAAAGTCCAACAAGAACTAAATTAATATTATTAGGATTCGACGTCCGAGAATAGCTATGCTATATTAGGAGGCACGTCGGGGACCATGGACTAATAATCAGTGGCTCCGATAAATCAAATAAATAATTATATTCGATAAATCAATCACAGGAATATGCCACCATAATCCCGTGACTGCACTCCTCCGATTATGAGATTATATTTATCTCCTCACGAGAATAATAATAAGCGTCCATTGATACAATCATTACATATGGATTAATCCTCCATAGACTGTTCATTCTAAATCGGGAAGTTACCGTTAACCCTTTTTAGAACCTCTTATCCTTATTTACCATTAACCCCCTAGTGATCAATTAATTCATACAATTCACTGGTAGCTAATCAGTGCAATATGAACTCGCGCGATCGATCAGTTTCTAGGATTAACAAATAAGGGAACTGTCTATCTGCTTCCATAAATGGAAGGAATGGATTCCGTATCTGTGATAACACAGACTACTCACTCAATCCAGTACAATGCCAAGATGGGGTAATTCGGATCACAGACTCAGTGTAATCCTTAACCGTCAAGTCAAACCTCATACCGATTCAAAGCGGTTGATCGTGATCACCTCGGGATTAAGATATATCCATAAATATGATCATCCATTGATTTGATAAGACTTCTCGATTACGGAATTATATCGTGAACTCTAATCAAATCGGTCCAAATTTCTATATGATATATCTATCATATATAAATGCCCCATTAGGTTCTCTTAACCGAAAGTCCGGATAAGACAATCACACCTATTGTGTTCTGGGCGCATTAATAGCATGTTAAAGGGGAGACCCGATACTCTCGATTAACTTTACTACGGGCTAATTGTATTTTAAGTACATTTTCACTAACTCAATCCTCCCGTGTATATACCATACACTGAGTTAAGTGATTACATAAACGATATACTTAGGGTTTTCTGTAGTGTAAATACTATTGTCACATCGGTGATTATGAGAATAATAAATATGAATAATAATATCATTTAATTTATTAAATAAAACAATTACAAAATTGTCTTTCGGGCATCACACCTAACAATCTCCCACTTGCACGAAAGCATGTGATTAATTGTTTTAGAGCACACCCTATTATTTAAAATACAACAAACTACATCTCCCACTTGCTCTAAAGCAATGGAGACCCATCCCGTATTCTAGTACCCATTAAGCATATCATAACCATTTCGTATTCCAAAGTACACTCCGAGTATGCCGTCGTAGGATAGGTCAGTGACTCGGGGAGTACCTACATCTAAATGTCATGGGTCTTAATGATTAGTCAGGTTGTCGACTCGAGACGATCCGTAGAATCGAAACGTTACCGGTCCATCTAATCATGTGGTACTAAGTAAACACTGAGCCCGAGATCGACTTAACGATCATCCTCAATCTGACTTAAAGTCAAAATCAGTGTATCACACATATCCAAGTTCACACATGAATATGTCCGCATATTATTCCTCGTTCTCTTCAAGATACTAAAGGACATACTAAACTTGCTTTGTTAACCGCCGAATCTAAGATTCGATCAAAATTGACGTTCAATAACCTGACCATCTCTTACTAGAAAGAGAATCTATCCCATTTCTCTTGATCCGAAGATTTAGAGAGTCATTCCTGAGGCATAGGGTAGAACTTCCTCGTTGAATGTTGCATACACAGATGCATCATCTTAACCAATAAGATGGATGGGAAACCAATGACTGATTCTAATGAATTCGACCGAGTCAAACTCTTCGAGAATGTTGTCCAAATCTCTCGTTGTAGAGAATTGTGGTATTGTCGATTCGACTTCGGATAACACACCAATGTTGATTCCAACTCGGTGCGGTGTTATCCTTCACAAACACTAATGTATGTATACATTCACTACCGTACTAAAATTGATATCCAAATCTACAAAAGACTTATCAATATTCGGTCAAATCCACATATTGTAGAAATATATGACTTCCAATGACCTAGAGGTTTGCTTTTTATCCACAAAGGACATAAGCCTTGACGGTCATCCGTCGTCATAAGTTCATAAGTCAATACCCTTCGTTTCGAATGAATCCGGACTCCGTTTGTTTGGCAAGAAAAGTCTCGGGGAATCACCCCTATTTTCTCGCTTTTGAACGAAATCATGCAATACCGAACTCATTCTACTCTTTTCCGTGTAGATCCAATTACTCCCACCGGGCCCGAGACGTTCGGGTGGTTCTACAAGAGTATGAACGAATCGGAGTACCAAACTCCATTCACGGGGTTATGGCTATTAAACCAACCTCTATTATCGAATCCTATACCGCTCACAAAAGAGCCATAGGTCATCAATCGATCCTCGACTACAAAGTCGCGAAACCGTAATGGGTAATGGATAAACCATACTCCCAATACTTACCGGGTGGATCGAAATTCGATCTAGTTTAGTAGTATTTAGTGTTATCACCAACAACCGATGTTGGATGTGGTCCGATTTTAATCGTTAGTAACTACCTTGAGTAAACGTACTTCAAGGTTCAAGGTTTTTTCGAACATGGATTCTATCGTAAAGGATGCAAAAAAAGATAATCGTCCCTTCCCGATTTCAAGAATCCTATATCTAACATTTATACTCAATAATTTACAAGATATAGCACGAATGGTCATTGACCGAACGTATGCACGAAATTCCCAGTCATACCTTCAAGCACCGTGTGCTAAATGCTTGTATTTATGGAAGTGGGGTGAACCGAATCCACACCTTATCCGTAAATTCCAAAGCATATTCTATGTAGACTTCTCGGTCTTACATTTCAATGTAAACCGTTATTTCGCTTCCAATATCTTTATTGAGTTAAGCAGTGTATTGTAGCACGTCTAAAAAACTATATAAGGCAATTTAACGGTTTCTCACTTAGTGAAAACATTTCACTATGAGGCAAAGCCGAGCATCGTCCCTAGGACTATGTGATGGCCCATTTCTGAGTATAGAATACTCTATCTTTGACAAAATCAGAGACACCTTTGAATATTTTGGATAAACTTACCGGAGTGTTTGAATAGTTGTCAGACAAGAAGTCACTACTCGGAAGCTCCTACTAGCTTGTAGGGCTGAGCAGGAAAACCGAGAAACCGAAAACCAAACCGATCCAAACCGATCCAAACCGATTTGACCCAAACCGATACAAACCGAATTTTTCGGTTTGGTTTCAAACCGAACCGAAATGTATTGGTTTGGTTTCGGTTTTTTTTATTTTAAACCAATCCAAACCGAACCCGAACCGATTGTATATACATATATATATATATATATATATATATATATATATATATATATATATATATATATATATATATCATATATTATATATATATATTATATTATATTTTAAACCAATCCAAACCGATCTTATTTTTTGGGTTTTATGATATATGCAAACCGAACCGAACCCCAAACCGAACAACCATTTAATAGATAAACTGGTTCAAACCGAACCCAAACCGAACCCAAACCGAAATTGGTTCAAACCGAACCATTGGT
This sequence comes from Gentiana straminea, assembly GCA_036785695.1. Lineage (NCBI taxonomy): Eukaryota > Viridiplantae > Streptophyta > Magnoliopsida > Gentianales > Gentianaceae > Gentiana > Gentiana straminea. The sequence goes on from JAVUPR010000367.1 coordinate 2,874,497, forward strand.
TTTCCAAGTGATTCGGTTCGGTTTGGGGGATGAAATTCCTGACCCAAACCGACCAGCTATAGGCAAAAACCGAACCGAACCGACCCAAACCAGACCAAGCTCAGCCCTACTAGCTTGTATCTTTCATCAAACCCCGAAGGTCGTCATGAACAAGCTATGTTACTTCTTTATAACCATTATCTTTTCCCGATTGAAAGGAAAATTAGTCATTGAACCTTTAAGACAATCTAACGGACCGGGAGAAAGGAATCACCCCGAGCCGGTCTTCGGGTCTTGTCTTTTAGGGACTATGCACTAACTATGGAATATGAAGAAGCGTTTATCTAAATATAGAAGCCAATTGCTTTTAACGAGTTCTTAAGATGTGTTTTATATACATATTTCAAGCATTTCTAAGTGGTTTTGACTTTATCAAACAAAAGTCCGAGTCTTGGATTCGTACTACAAATGGTATATTCACTTTCTATACGACAAACAAATTATCGGATAGAAGGTAAATCCATTCGTTCCAACGAATCTTAAACGAGAAAATAAATTTTCCGCGATATCCAAGGATTGAATCCGAGATTCATTTCCTTATATCACTCCCACTATTATAGCTAAAATTAACTCGCCCGTTGTTTACTCCTTTAATCGTTAAATGCACTCGCTACCTTGTTCGTCAAAGAACTTAGCTCGAGAAAATCGCCAAGGATTCATAGGTTGGTGATCCAAAATCACTGTCCTTATCCTATGACTTTCAGTTTAATTAATTTTCGGTTCAGCCTTAAAATTTTCTTAGTTTAGATGACTAACACTTTTAAACATACTTTCCCATTCTTGACTTTCCGTAAATGAAAACAGTTTTGAACTAGCAGTTCGTGTGAGTAGACACTACTCCTGAACCGTGGGATGTTTATTTCGAGTGTTACTTGTTAGGACTTCTCGGATTTTCTAATATACAGAAAAATAACAAATCATAATATTAAAGCTCCCACTAGTTTATCGGTTCCAAATACCGTCTAACGAGCAATGCTTTATTTTTATGATTTTCCAATTTTTTTCGATTAGAAAATCTTTCGTACATAGTTCTATTGTTTCCAGAAAAACAACAAGTCATAGAAACTCCCACTAGTTCTTCGATTCCAAATATCGTCCAACTAGCGACATTTCATGACTTTCCGGTTTTTCAATTAGAACGGTTACGAATGTAGTCATTTACACTTTTCTAATGTTCTAGAAAAACAACAAATCATAAAGCTCCCACTAGTTCATCGATTCCAAATATCGTCCAACTAGTAATACTTCATGATTTTCCGATTTTTCAATTAGAAAATTACTCGTGTAATTACTACACATTCAAAATTCACTAAAAGAATTTCAAAGTCCGAAATCACCTTTGATCAAACTAAGTTTGTCTTCCGTTTGACACGAATGACACAAGTGACATACCCATATGTCACTCTGGTTTTTAAAAGGCTTAAGAGAAAATATCTCTTTCGAAAAATAATTGCATTATCGATTAACTAGTTCAACGTCCTAGTTACTTTCCACTTTTTAACGAAGTCAATACTAGTCAATTATAAATTTTAAGCAATTTAGTAAGGGATATAATGTCGTAAATAAAATGACATGTATTAATTCAAGTTTAACACTACTATATTTTATTTTAGGAATTGTAAACTAAAATTAAGTCTACTCTACCATTCCAAGGTTTTAACCTCGCATCTCAGTGCCGCCGTAGGGTAGGTCAAAGAGATGACGGTTAAATCGAGACAATCTCATCAATGAATAACTTGTGAGAATCGAACATCGCACGAGAATCGAACATCCCTTTATTCATTGACTACCTTCCTTTTTTAGCCTAGATATTTCTAAAAATATCCTTTATGAGTGTGACCTACTATATTGGATCTCTTAGGTACGCCCCGAGTGTGCCGTCGTAGGATAGGTCAGTGACCCGACGAGTACCCAGAAATCCTATCCTTTCGGAGACCAAGCCACGAATGTTGATAGGGGTGAACACCATCCGTAGGGGACGAAATCAAAGCGCCTCGAGGCGTCACCCTTCTCTCACTTACTTGTATCTATAGTAGAGGCCGTGGGGTTGGCATGTCGCCTCCCCGCTCCCACTCAATATTTTGGAAGTGGTTGTGGGTTAACTAACCACGTCTTTTTGATGTTATCATAAAAGCTCATCAAATCAAGGATTCCGAATGGTGTCGGTAACGTAGGCAAGCCTACCCGTCCTATTCGTTGGAACATATGTGACGGTCGGACGAAATCGGGTCAAGACAAATTTCTATTGAGATTAGAAGGAATCACCCATCCGTTCTCCCGTGTAGCTTAGTCTTGCCGGACCCCCGTGCATACATCACACTAGGAGGGTTAAGTCGTTCGAGCGAAGCTCAAATGACCACCCAACCTATAAGCGAACCGTTTTTATCCAAGATTTATTGTTCTTTTACCATCATTCAATCTCGTAGACACTACGAATTGAAAACGTGATCTCGTTTCAGCTTTAAGGCGGTTCACCGAGAACACACACCGAAAGGCTAACGATTTCATTACCCGTCCTCGGATCTTTAATTAGTTACTAAATTTATTAATTACCACGTATTAATTAAATTTCAACTAATTACACGAGTTTGTATACATGCCTATTTTAATTACCAAAATTAAAATTCTACATGTATGCATGGAGTGGATTTATGATATGATGCATGTCATGGCAATTCCGATTTTATATCTATTTTATGATCAAACACATAAAAAATAAAATTGCGGAAAATTTAAACACCGAGATGGATCGTTGGTACCCCCGACTAACCTATTTTCTAAGGAAAAGTAAAACTAATTCTAAGTCTTCAAATCTCGATCTTCGATCTTGATCTTGAAACTTCCAGATCTCGAACCTTCGATCTTTACACGAACGACGAGGAGAGGAGGCCGTAATATACCAATATATTTAAAATATATTTATATTAATAATTGTTTTTAATTTTTTTTTTTTTTTGTTTCTTCACGGATGTTATACAATTTTTTTTATTTTTTATTTTTATAATACTTAAAGGCCATAAGGCCGAAAAGAAAAAAAATAAAATAAAATTAAACCTAACCCTAGCATGTAATTGCCGCATGCAAACAAGGTAATATTACAAACCAAAGAAAAACATGCTGCCGCATTACTCCAAAACAATTTTGCCGTGACAAAAAAAAAAAAAAAAAACAACAATCGGCCTCCTCCCGTTTTACCTTCTTGATGATCTTCAACACCATGATCTTCATCGTCTTGAACCCGGATCAAAAAAAAAAAAATACAAAAGGTACTACCTTTTACAATTTTTCTCATGACATAAAATAAATTACACATCCTATGCTCAATTGATGCTAATCAAAAGAGCTACAAAATAGATCTACGGGTAAACAGTACCAATCACAATCCATCTCTTCAACCAAGACATTCATAATCATAAAAAAAAAAAACAATTTTCGGCCCCCTTTAAGAAATTTGGGACAAAAAAATCTACATGTTTACCACTCCTAGATCTAATATTTTATACGTATAAATATAGATCACCTTGGCGACTGATACCACTGTTAGTAATACCATCCGCAACGAAAGCGATTTAAGGATCTAGATCTATGAATATACGCAATAAAACAATTAGATCTATATCTACAAGGGGGTTGTAGATCATACCTCTTGGATCTCTAAAACCAAGTTGAAGAACCGCAAGAGAAAGATTGCAAGAAGATGTGAAGAGCACCACGATCTTCCGCACGTGTGATCCAAGCAATTCCCGGTGGAAGGAATTCTCGACTCGAACCCTTCCGATATGCTACCCGGAAAAACTCCAAGCTTTTCCTCTCATCTCCCCTTGGCCAAAAATTTTCCTTCTCCAAATAATATGGTGAAGTCGAAATTTGCTTGTGTGTTTAGACTTGGGAGAACTCTCTTTATATAGGAGAGTAATCCTTGTCCTCCAATGATTAAATAATTAAGAGATAATTATTACATTAATCCTTTTTCCAAATAAAAGATAAATAAAATGATTATCCCAAACAAATTAAGATAAATCATATTATTATCTAATATTCCATGATTTATCATTTAACAAATAAAAGATAAATCACATGTCAAATAATTATCCAAGAAAACCAATTTCTTAATAATATTTAACATCAATTGGCGCCACCTTTGTATTAAAAAAAGGTTCTCACGCACTTTTCCATATTTGACCAATTTGGTCAAAAAGTCAACACACTATTTTTTGGGCCGAGTCCACGAAAAAAATGTCTTTTCCGTGTATTTAATTATTTAGTCCAACTAAACAATTAATTCACATATCGTTTTAATAAAGTCCAACAAGAACTAAATTAATATTATTAGGATTCGACGTCCGAGAATAGCTATGCTATATTAGGAGGCACGTCGGGGACCATGGACTAATAATCAGCGGCTCCGATAAATCAAATAAATAATTATATTCGATAAATCAATCACAGGAATATGCCACCATAATCCCGTGACTGCACTCCTCCGATTATGAGATTATATTTATCTCCTCACGAGAATAATAATAAGCGTCCATTGATACAATCATTACATATGGATTAATCCTCCATAGATCGTTCATTCTAAATCGGGAAGTTACCGTTAACCCTTTTAGAACCTCTTATCCTTATTTACCATTAACCCCCTAGTGATCAATTAATTCATACAATTCACTGGTAGCTAATCAGTGCAATATGAACTCGCGCGATCGATCAGTTTCTAGGATTAACAAATAAGGGAACTGTCTATCTGCTTCCATAAATGGAAGGAATGGATTCCGTATCTGTGATAACACAGACTACTCACTCAATCTAGTACAATGCCAAGATGGGGTAATTCAGATCACAGACTCAGTGTAATCCTTAACCGTCAAGTCAAACCTCATACTGATTCAAGCAGTTGACTGTGATCACCTCAGGATTAAGATATATCCATAAATATGATCATCCATTGATTTGATAAGACTTCTCGATTACGGAATTATATCGTGAACTCTAATCAAATCGGTCCAACCCCTATATGATATATCTATCATATATAAATGCCCCATTAGGTTCTCTTAACCGAAAGTCCGGATAAGACAATCACACCTATTGTGTTCTGGGCGCATTAATAGCATGTTAAAGGGGAGACCCGATACTCTCGATTAACTTTACTACGGGCTAATTGTATTTTAAGTACATCTTCACTAACTCAATCCTCCCGTGTATATACCATACACTGAGTTAAGTGATTACATAAACGATATACTTAGGGTTTTCTGTAGTGTAAATACTATTGTCACATCGGTGATTATGAGTATAATAAATATGAATAATAATATCATTTCATTTATTAAATAAAACAATTACAAAATTGTCTTTCGGGCATCACACCTAACAGACATAACCCCAATGAATATCGGTGGGAGAATGCATGAACTGCGACAGTTTGTTGACGGCGAAGGCAATGTCAGGACGAGTGAATGTAAGATACTGAAGACTACCAACCACCATACGATAAGTAGAAGGATCATCTAGGGGTGTACCGGCAATGGACTTTAAATCAGAAATATCCACTGGTAGAGGCGTGGCTACAGAATTTGCATGTTGCAGATTAAGCTTGGTAAGCAATTCAGTCATGTAGCGCTGTTGAGATAAAATAATGCCAGCAGAGTTGTGAATAATCTCAATGCCAAGAAAATATGCGAGTTGGCCAAGATCCTTGAGGGCAAATTTGGCTCCCAGATTTTTAATAAATTTTTCCAAGGCAACCGAGTCATTCCCTGTAATAATCAGATCATCGACATAGACAAGAACATAAAGTAACACATTCCCAGAATTAAAAATAAACAAAGACGTATCAGCATGAGAATTTGTGAAGTGTGATGCCAACAGGAAGCGTTTAAGCTCCTCATACCAGGCCCTGGGGGCCTGCTTTAAGCCATAAAGCACCTTGTGGAGCCTGTAAATATGATTAGGACGTGTAGAATCAACAAAACCTGCCGGCTGGGCTAAGTAAACAGCCTCCTGTAAGTGACCCTGCAAAAATGCATTATTAATATCCAGCTGTCTGAGAGACCACCCCTGCGTTAAAGCCAGTGTAAGAACAACTCGAATAGTGGGAGGCTTAACAACATGATTGAATGTCTCGTAATAATCGATGCCAGGGCGCTGTGTAAAGCCCTTGGCCACAAGACGAGCCTTGTGGCGATCAATAGAACCATCAGGATGACGTTTTAACCGAAAGATCCACTTTGAGCCAATGATATTGAGAGAGGGATCATGGGGTACAAGATCCCATGTGTGATTACGCACCAAAGCATCATATTCCTCTTGCATCGCGTTTCTCCATTGAGGAATTTTTAGAGCCTGTGATGTGGAGGTAGGTTCGGTTTCATGGGCCGGGGAGGGAGGAACATGAGTATGAAGATTCAGTTTTTGAATTGGGCGATGAATATTATTCTGAGAGCGGGTACGCACAGAATGAATTGGAGGTGGTGGAGGTGGAGGAGGTGAAGGAGAGGGGGAGGCCGAGGGTGGGCTGGGTGGGTCTTCGGCCAAAGGAGGTTGGGGAGGAGGAGAAGATGTGGGAGGTGGTGTAGGAAGCCAATCAAATATGTATGGAGTGGTAGAAGCAGTGGTGGTAGAATGAGACACATAGGGAAACACAGTTTCAACGAATTTAACGTGGCGGGAGACATAGAGGCGGGAGGTACTTGGGTCGTAGCAGAAATAGGCGTGTTGAGTGAGGGAATAACCAAGGAATATACAAGGTTTGGATCGAGGTTCAAGTTTATGGGAGGTGTAGGGACGAAGCCATGGATAGCACAAGCATCCAAAGACACGAAGCTTGTGATAGTTATGGGGTTTTTGGAAAATGAGTTCATATGGCGATTTCATACTAAGAACAGGCGTAAGCATTCGGTTAATAAGGTAGACAACGGTAGCAAAGGCATATGGCCAGAACGTGGTGGGGAGAGAAGCATGAGAGAGAAGGGCGAGACCAGTTTCAACAATGTGCATATGTCGACGTTCAGATAGGCCATTATGTTCAGGAGTATGTGGAGGGGTAGTGAAAAGGGAGATGCCGTTAGTAGAAAGGTAATCACCAAGTCCAATAAATTCTCCACCATTATCTGAATACAGTACCTTAATCGACTGATTAAATTTTTTTTCCACAATAGCACGAAAGCGAATAAAGGTGGGGGCAACATCAGATTTACGGACAAGGGGGTAAAACCAAATATAACGTGTAAAATGATCAACCAGAATTAAGAAATACTTAAAACCATCAGTGGATAAAATAGGAGACGTCCACAAATCCGTAAACAAATATTCAAGGGGTCGGGAAGAGGATAAAATAGATAAATGAAAAGGGAGTTTATGACTCTTATTTTCCAAACAAGCAGAACAATGCGACAAAGAGGAGACAGTAGTCTCTAAATTAAACGTGCTAAGAATTTTATTTAAAATCGGTGGAGCTGGATGACCCAAACGATTGTGCCAAGTGTTGGACGGTGCTTTGGTGGACGCAAAGGCAAGCAGAGGTTGATTGGGCCATTCATAGAGTCCATTCCTAACTGGACTACGGAGAAGAGGTTGATTCATCTGTAGGTCCTTCACAAGAAATTCAGTGGGTAAAAATTCAACGGATAAATTATGAGAGCGACACAATTTAGGCAGGAACACAAAGCACATTACGTAAATTAAAAGATTTGGAAGCAGATAAAGGAAGAGAAGTAGAACCAGTATGAGTGATATTAAGACCCTTACCATCACCAACAATTATGTCATCGGAGCCTAGATATGGAGTGTGGAGCGAGAGATTCTGAAGATCATTCGTAACATGATGGGTAGCGCCACTATCAAGAAGCCAGGGTTGGTTGTCAGAGGGAGCAGTTTCAGGCTGAGCCGCAAGGTGGGCTTGGTGCCGAGGGGGGAAGGGTGGTCGGGATCCTTGAGAAACTTGAGTTTGAAGCTGTTGGATTTGAGGACAAAACTTAGCTGAATGTCCTTGAGTGTAGCAGTATTGACACTTACCGAGATAGGGGCGTTTGGGAGGATTGTTTTGGTGATTGCCGTTGGCATTGGGGCGGAAATTAGGCTGAGTGGTTGGTGGCTGAGAGTAGTTGCGCCAATTGGGCTGTGAGGGGGACGAGTTACGCCAATTAGAGGAGTGTGGACTAGGAAGTAGACCAGGCCGAGAGTGGGCATAAGGGTAGGCGGCGGGGTGAGCCGATGCCGGGGTGAAATTGGCAGGCGATGTGGAGTGTGCTTTAGATACCTTAAAGTTCAATAATTTCTCATGCAGTTCTTCGAAAGAAATGAGAGTGTCACGTGCTTGCACTGCTCGAGCAATATCCTGATACTCATCACCAACATTTTCTAAAATTAAATCAATTAAATCCTCATCATCCATAGGTTTATCAAGCAGAGATAATTCATCAGCCTTGTTCTTAACAGCATACATAAATTCAGAGATAGACTATGACCCACGTGTCATCGATTTTAGGGTTTCTTTAACAATTCGAATACGACCCCTAGATGCCTTAGGATAAGTATTTTTCAAAATTTCCTATGCCTCATGGGATGTGGTAGCTTTACGAAGAAAGAAACTACCTGGGGAGTACACGCAACAATGATAGTATGAAGAAGAAGGCTATCCTGACGTTTCCACTTTGTATAGTCAGGGTTTACCTTAGTGGTGCCGTCGGCCTGCACTGTTTTTGGTGGGGGAGTGGTGGTGCCATCAACATACCAAATTAAATCATAGCCAACAAGGAGTGGTTCTATTTGCAAGATCCAAATACCATAGTTCGTAGAGTCGAGTTTGATTGGAGTTTGTGTTGCGGAATTGAACGTAATAGGAGAAGAGTCAGCGATTGGAGAAGCAGGAGAAAAGCTTGAAGCAGATGGAATAATCACACGAGCAGAAAGAGAGAGGATCGAAGAGGAGGGAGACGGCGGCCTAGGGTTGCAGATCAACGAGAAGAAGCGGCGATTCAAGAGTTTACTGAGGCTCTGATACCATATTGAGAAAATAGAATTTAGAAATTATGAATTTGTTATTCACACTTGAAAAGAATGAGGAGTTCGGTATTTATATTTTTCACAATTATGTGCTAATAAATAAAGGCTATATATAATTACAGCAAATACATAAAACTAATATTCACAAATATTCACTAATAATTATCATGTGAATTTTTTGTGCGTATGATATTTATGATCTATTTTTCAACATGTTGATCAGTTCTTGCTAAAACACTTTGTGGTTCTTTTGTCACTGTATGTGCTTAATTTTCCTCCTGAAATTGAAACTATTGGTGAAACGCAGTTTTGTATTGGCTAGAGCTGTAATTGGTTTTTTCATACGCCATTCTATATATGCTGTGAGAGCAAAAAAAAAATATGAATTTTGAGTTTGGGCTCAAATTAAAGAGAAAAAAAAAATGAATTTTGGTGAAAATTTTAATGCAATGTGCATATATATCAAGTGACCAAACCAAAACACACCTGATAAAATTTACAAATATAAAAAAAGTATGAGGGATCTTTTTATTGTTACCATCACACCCACTACAGCTTCAATATTTGTAGAAAAAACTGAAGCGAAAGATTGACAGAGAATGTTGTTACCAGTGGCTATTGTTTCATAGAAAACAGCAACAAAAAGAAAATGTAAGAAATGTAAAAAGAATTATGTTTGTATCATCAGCAAAAGAATTAATTGCAAGAAATGTAATTGACAGAGAACCATAATCTGTGTGAAAGTTACCAAGAAAAAGGTGTTACTGTGGGACTGTGTGACTGTGTTACTGTGTTACTTTGTTGGTGTGTTACTTTGTTGAGAACAAAAATAGACTAGTGTGTTACTTTGTTGGTGTGTTACTTTGTTGAGGACAAACATAGAAAAATAGACTAGTGTGTTACTTTATTGGTGTGTTACTTTGTTGAGAACAAAAATAGACTAGTGTGTTACTTTGTTGAGAACAAAAATAGACTAGTGTGTTACCTTGTTGGTGTGTTACCGTGTTGGTGTAAACGCTTCGATAAAATTCGGCTTTCAAATACTACGTCGAAAAGGTATCAAATGCGGTCTCAAAATGAAGATAAAAAAAAATATGAACTTTGGTGAAACAATTTTGATGATCGGTGTTCTAAATCAAAAGTTACGGTCGTTTATAAGAAAAAACGTTCCGGTTAATACAAATATTTTTCGGCTTTCAAAATATAAGTCGGAAGGGTATCGTGTTTGGGCTCAAATTAAACAGCAAAAAAAAAAAAAGAATTTTGGTTACAAAATTTTGACGATCGGAATTGTAAATCAAAAGTTACGTTGTTTGAAAAAAAAAAAAAAAAAAAACTGAAGCTAAGCGTTTCCAATGAATGCGCGCGTCCCTTTAATAAAAAGGGTAGTTTTGTCCGTCTGAAATGTTTTTTTGTCATTTTTGCAACTAAAAAAAATGTCATATTTATTTATTTTGTAAATATTTGTGGATATTAGTTATAAGGCTATCGTTAGAGAATTAATGATCATTTAGGACACTCCGAAATCTTATTTAGTTATAAGGACATTTTAATTTTAAGAAGGAAACTTATTTAGTTATAAGGACATTCTAATTTCAAGTGGATAAAGAAGAAGAAGGAAAAAAAAGGAAGGAAGGAAGAAAAAAAAAAAAAAAGAGGAAGCGCTGGATGGAGGAAAAAAAAAGAAAAAAAAATGCGCTGATGTTAAGGACATTGATGACTTATGCAGGGACATTGATGACTTATGCAGGGGCATTGATGTCCGATGCAGTGACATTGATGAATGATGCAGGGACATTAAGCTAAACAAGATCGTCAAATGATTCAAGATCGTGTTAAAGAATTGAGGGATTCCACAATGAATCCAATTATCAGGAGGGAACAAACAACGTGTGGTCATTACAAGAGTCATAGTGAAGAGTCTTTGTAGTTTCACCAAACTTGTACTTCTATCCATATTAAAAGCTCCATATTTGGAGAAATGCAAAACAAGAGCAGAGCTGACTGATGCAGTTGTTAGGTTTTATGCAGTGATATTGATGTTTGATGTAGGGACATTGACGACTTATGCAGTGACATTGACGACTTATATAGTGACATTGATGTCTGATGCAGGGACATTGATGACTTATGCAGTGACATTGATGTCTGAAGCAGTGACATTGATGACTGTATTTACAATTAGATAACTGATGCAATGATATTGAGGTCACCGCATATACAACTTGATACACACATTTGATAACTTTGTAAAGTAACTTTATTTCTTTGTTATCTTTAAATATTTGATTGATGTTGGTTTTATTTGATTAGTGTTGGTTTAAATTTTCGATAACTTTGTAAAATAACTGTATTTTTTTTTTTTTTTTTTGTTTTGTTTTGGTTTAAATGCATATTTTTACAACCAAAGGTATGCATAAATTGTTACAATAACACGTCACTGCATAAATCGTTACAATAACACATCAGTGTATAATTCGATACAATAAGACATCACTGCATAGATCGCTACAATAAGAAGTCACTGCATAAATCGCTACAATGAGACGTCATTGCATAAATCGCTACAATGAGATGTAACTGATCAAGGTTGTCAATGGATCGCGGCTGTCAATACGTCATGGTAGCCAATGAATCGCGGCGGTCAATGCATCGGGGTGGTTAATGGATCCCGGTGGCCAATGCATCCGGGTAGGTGGTCAATGCATGACGGTGATCAATACGTCACGTCGATTTTTATGAAGAAAAAAATTGATTTTATAAAATTTATTCGGAAAAATATCAAATTTGATTTTAGAATAAAGAAGACGAAAAAATATGAATTTTAGTGAAAAAATTATGATGATCCGAGTTTTAGATCAAAATTAGAATGTCCTTATAACTAAATAAGTTTCTTTCTTAAAATTAAAATGTCCTTATAACTAAATAAGATTTCGGAGTGTTCTATTACCCCTAATAAGTTGAAAATCAATCCTTTTAAATAATTGGCCCCTAAATATTTTTATCCTTTTACCTCAATAAATAAAAGTCGTATCCACTGCATGTGTTACAGTGGGAAAACAAGTATTTAAGTTGTACTGTAATTCATACGAAGCTTTTTTCAAACGTACGTGACGTACCCAACCCAACAACCTCCGCGTCTAGTATCCTTGACATTTTCTTAACCTTTTTAAACTCTTATATTTCCTCAACCAAAAAAAAAAGAAAGAAAAAAACCTCTTATAAAAGCATCAGTTTCAGATATCCAAATCTCCCACCGCATTGGACTCTGTATTTTCTCATTCTTTTTCTTAAGCTAATCCTACACTCACATCACCACTTTATAGAAAATAAAAAATAAAAAAAAAGTCTCCTTCTTTCCATAATGGCCTCAATTTTTTCTGCTTCACAGACTTTCCTTCAAAGTAAATCTTTGGATTTACTGAATGGCCCTCACAGATCACATGCACAACTGGTGAATGTAAGATCATCAATCAAATGTGAGAAAGCAGCCCAATGGATATCCACTCCTCAAAAAGATTCCAACAGCGACGCGAAAGCCTTCGATGCTTCAATGATTGGTGTGAAGGGACTTGTTGATGCTGGTGTTAAAAAGATCCCTACTTTCTTTCATCATGAAAGCCTCAAGACTGAAAAGAGGTGTACCAATATGTCCAAGAAACTTGAGGTTCCACTTATTGACCTTATGGTTGATGGTGCAAGCGACAATGCAGAAACACGGGCTAAGATTGTTTCCCAGATTAGCAAAGCCTGTCAAGAGTGGGGCTTCTTTCAAATTGTTAATCATGGTATTCCTTTGGATGTTATGAAGGAAATGATTAGGAGCACCATCGCGTTTCATGAACAAGATCATGAGGTCAAGAAGCAATATTATAGCCGTGACAGCACACGGAGGGTCATATATACCAGCAATTTCTTTATGTATAATACTACTGCAGCCACATGGAAAGATACGTTTTTGTGCAAAATGGCTCCCGTTGATCCTAACTGGGAAGAATTGCCTGAGATCTTCAGGTATTCATAACTAACCATGTCACCGTTACATACATAAATTTCTTGTGCTTCAAGCTATATAGCTTTCTACCATATTTTTCTTTCCCTTGTTTTTATAGTCACTAATGTCTTTAATCTTTATTTACGTGACAGGGATGTAATGAATGAGTACGCGAAAAACCTTACCAGGGTTGGCCACACGTTGTTTGAACTACTATCAGAGGCTCTAGGACTTGAAAAAAATTATCTACTAAACATGGGTTGCGCCGAAGGACTTTATTGTAAAGGACACTATTCTCCTCCATGCCCTGAGCCAGAACTGACTTTGTCTAGTGTCACCCATACGGATTTTGGATTTCTTACAATGCTCATGCAAAACGAGGTTGAAGGTTTGCAGGTACTTCATGATAACGAATATGTTGATGTCCCATATGTTCCGGGAGCTTTAGTTATTAACATTGGAGACATATTCCAGGCAAGTATTAATTCACTTTTTCGCTTTCTTATTTTAGACTTCATGCATGTAATAGTGATTAACATGTTTCACTTATTTTACTGCAGATAGTATCAAATGATAAGTTTAAAAGTGTATATCATAGAGCATTAGCAAGAGATGTTGGCCCTAGAGTCAACGTAGCAAGTTTCTTAAGACCATGCCATGGAGAAGGATATGCTTCTCGTATCTTTGAGCCAATCAAAGAGCTTTTATCGGCCGAGAATCCTCCAGTCTATCGGCCGGTGACCATTGATGAGTATATAGCTTACTACACTTCCCAAGGCCTTGATGGGTATGCTTCATTGCCTCATTTCAAACTGGAAAAGTGATCTATCAGATGAATTAATTATATGCCTAGAAGAACTACTATGACAATAATACTCGATTGTAAACTTAAGTAAATGAAAGTGAAAGAGATTACTACCCGGAAAAACTCTCTCTCTTTCTCTCCCTATCTAGAAAGCTCTCAACACTTGCCCTCTTCCATCTTCCCCGCTGCTTCCGGCGCCGGTGGCAATAGGCTGCCGGCATCGGGTTTTGTGTTTTCTTTTGCTTTCTTTGTTGTTTTCTCTTTTCTATGTTGTCCTGGCTGCCTTTTTCTCCGGTGATTAGCTCCTCTCCCTTCATCTCGCATTGTTTCTCCTCAAGCTCTCCGAGCTTGCTAATGGTGGATGGTAGTTGATCGGAGTCCTTGGTTGCTGGGGTCGTGAGTCAGCAGGACATTTGCGGATATGGGTCCTTCCCTGCTCAGATCTGCTAGCTCTTCCAATTGGTCGGTGCTGGCGGTGGCGTTCATTGCGGATTCCGGTGGTGGTTCGGCATTGCTCCGGTGGCGTTTTGACTATCATAGTCCCTCTAAGGCTGCGGGCTCTTAGCAAGCGATTATGGCAGTCGCTCTCTCAGCGGGGGTGTTAGTCACACTTCCAGGCTCTTCTCTCCGTATGATGGCGGCGGTCAACGTTGGCGGTTCATCGTTCACTCCCCTTTGCTGGTTCTATCTGTGTTGGCCCGTTCCGGCTCTTCCAATTAGTTTTTTGTCTGTGTTGTTCAGTAGTTTTTGGCTCTCATGGGGCTTTCCTTTTGTTAAAGCGGCTCCTTTGTAGCCTGTGCTTTAACAGACAGTTGTTCTCTTTAGTGTTTTTTTAGTCATCTTGTTATGGTCTGTATAGTTCGTTGTTCTACGTTTTTGTCCGGCTTGTTCCGGCTTTGTTTGTACTTTTCACCGGTGTTATCCGGCCTTAATGAAAGCTTTTGTTCTTTGGGGAAAAAAAGAAAGTGAAAGAGATTACTGTAGACTTATTTTCCGTCATGTTTACTGAATTCTTTTAATGTTATATTGTTTCTTAATCAAAATATTTCCTGGCTATATTTTAACCATCAATAAAACAATTGTTCATATGTTGTCTAGTGGATGTAATAGAAGATATAGTTACAGAAAAGATGTCATCAAATAAAATCACAGAAAAGATAGATATATATGTTGTTAAGATTAAGTTAGGTTCAATTAAGATATTTCTAGATAACTTTATTTAAAAGTTGAATTCAAAGATTTATCAATTATGATAAATCTATCAATTTATCTTTATGATTTCTTTTCTATATAAGAGATCTACTGTAAGATTTTTAATTTAATTTAAAAAACACCAGTTTAGAGTCTTTACGTTTCTGCACGCATTCTGATTGTCTTCATGGTATCAGTGTCAGGGGCGGAGGTTCGGATGCCTTAATATTGGTGAACCTTCGCCCGTTCCTATTCCGCTTAAAAAGGGAAAAAAAAAATCATGCTTCGTTTCCAATTTTTTGAAGTTGTCTTCTACAAACACCTGGTCACCGTTGTTCAAGTTATGCTTTCAAACAGCAGCCTGCTTATCTCAACATTTGAGATCCAAACACCAGCCTACTTTTTGTTCTGTTATTTATTTATTTTTTATTCTCCTTCCCGCAAATCGTTCAAAGCCAAACCAATTCTACCATCCCAAAATCTATGAAAAAGAGGCAATGAAAAAAGATTTCCTGCATACTCATAATCTCTGTTCAACATCGGTCCAAATCACACAACAAAAAAAAAACTTAACATTTTTTTTCCGTCCGTTTCCAAGCCTTTTTCCTATTTCATCAGTCTTTTTATTATTCATAATTAAATCAAAGTTATTATAGCAGCTATTATTTTCTTTTGGCATCTGTCATATGTTTATTTTTTCAGGTGACAAAAATACAGTATTACTGTAGTTGTCAAAATTAGAGAATTGGAGGTCGATATCAGATTCAATCAACCAAAATGGCAGAATCAACCATGCATCCAAATCAACACAACAAACAATGACTCTCGGAAGAGCCGGACATACGAGCGCCGAAAAAAGTCAAACATCACAATTATGGACTTCGGAAGAACAGCCGGAGTGGAGATGCCCTCCAAAATCACAACTACGGACTCCGAGAGAACTGTCGGAGTGGATATGCCCTCCAAAATTACACCACCAATGGACTTCGGAAGAACCGTCGGAGTGGAGATGCCCTCCAAAATCACAACTAGGGACTCCGAAAAAACCGTCGGGGTGGAGATGCCCTCCAAAATAACAACTATGGACTCCGAAAGAACCGTCGGAGTGGAGATGCCCTCCAAATTATGCCGAGACAAACCCGGCCTCGTTTGAGGGAGGGTGATAGAAGGGCTCGTTTGAGAGAGGGTGATAGAAGACAAATTAAACAGATTTGGATAAATACCATCCCGTTTGAGGGAGGGTGACAGAAGGCCTCGTTTGAGGGAGGGTGATAGAAGACAAATTAAACAGATGTGGATAAATGCCAAAAGAAAAGTTGTTATAAATAAACTAGTGAACGTGAGCCGTGCAAGGCACGACGGGCCCAACATAAATCGTTACCAACGATAATATAAAAAAATAGAACCCCAACGTGAAATAAATTACGTAAGCTTAAAACGTAACAAATTCAAGGCACAAGACAAAGTGAGACGGAGAAATATATCACATTTTCTCCAAGAGGTAGCTCTTTCTTAGAGACGTGAAATTGTAAATCACCTCTCTTCTAGCCCTATCAGGAGTTTCCATCTACAAAATAAACTACAATATTATGTATCGGAGAATAATGTCATAAAGTCGATCACTTTAGCTTCGACTTTACTCAATGAAACATTATAGAAAAACAATAAGCGGACTATAACTACACGGTCAAATCTCCTGGGACGCCTTAGCTTCCAGATCATTAATATGCTTGAAAATGCGTTTCACTCATTTTCTATACGACATTTCTCTTTCTTATCATTAATGAATACGTCATTGATCTCGTGTTCATTCATTTGGTAGAAAAAAAACATGTGTCAAACGGTCTGAAGAATATAAAAAGTGATTTGGTATTCCAACGTCAATTTTAGTGACGTTCGTACTGCAAATGGCCGTCGTTTCCACCGACGTTATGTTGTTCAAAATAATAAAAATATTTAATGTGGTGTCCCCGTAGTCACATGTGGGCACACCTTCTTGGCGCGGATATTTGTTTGTTGTATTTTATAGTTAAACTTGACTCATCTTCTATCGTACAGTACATAGTAGAACTTTGCACTGTTCATTCATCGTACATTACACATTTGATAAAGAAACATACACGGTTTTATTATTGTTGTGTCGAAATCGAAAAATTTCGGTTGATTGAAATTTAAAACTGAATCCACGCTATATGTTGGAGATACTAAAAATGAACCGTATCGAAATATACACTTTGTTGTGTATATTCAATTGTTGTGTCGAAATTGAATTGAGAAATCGAAAATTTTCGGTTGATTGAAATTTAAAACTGAATCCGCACTGTCTATTGGAGGTACTAAAAATGAACCGTATCGAAATATACACTTTGTTTCGATTTATGTAAAGGAGAGTCGAAAAAAAATCGGTTTATATATAACGCTAACCGAAATTCTGGTTATTACCGAAGGGAAAACAAAAAAATGTTGTTTTTAAAAAAAAAAGTATTTAATAAAAAAAATTACACGGTTTTATTCATTTGTTGTGTCAAAATCGAAAATTTTCGGTTGATTGAAATTTAAAACTGAATCTGCACTGTCAGTTGGATGTACTAAAAATGAAACGTATCGAAATATACACTTTGTCGTGTATTTCAATTGTTGTGTCGAAATCGAATCGAGAAATCAAAAATTTTCGGTTGATAGAAATTTAAAACTGAATCCGCACTGTCGGTTGGAGGTACTAAAAAGAACCGTATCGAAATATACACTTTGGTTTGCTTACACGGTTTTATTCAATTGTTGTGTAGAAATCGATTCGAAATCGAAAATTTTCGGTTGATAGAAATTTAAAACTGAATCCGCACTGTCTGTTGGAGATACTAAAAATGAATCGTATCGAAATATACACTTTGTTGTGTATATTCAATTGTTGTGTCGAAATCGAATCGGGAAATTGAAAATTTTCGGTTGATTGAAATTTAAAACTGAATCCACACTGTCTGTTGGAGGTACTAAAAATGAACCGTATCGAAATATACACTTTGGTTTGGTTTATATATAACGCTAACCGAAATATACACTTTGGTTTATATATAACGGAGAGTCGGAAAAAAATCGGTTTATATATAACGCTAACCGAAATTTCGGTTATTACCGAAGGGAAAACAAAAAAATGCTGTCTTTAAAATTAAAAAAAAGTATTTAATAAAAAAATATACGGTTTTATTTAATTGTTGTGACAAAATCGAAAAATTTTGGTTGATTGAAATTTAAAACTGAATCCGCAATGTCTGTTGGAGGTACTAAAAATGAAACGTTTCGAAATATACACTTTATTGTATATATTCAATTGTTGTGTCGAAATCGAATCGAGAAATCGAAAATTTTCGGTTTATTGAAATTTAAAACTGAAGCCGCACTATCGGTTGGAGGTACTAAAAATGAACCGTATCGAAATATACACTTTGGTTTGGTTTATATATAACGCTAACCGAAATTCCGGTTTTCACCGATGGAAAAAAAAAAGGCATTTGATTAAAAAAAATACACGGTTTTATTTAATTGTTGTGTCGAAATCGAAAATTTCGGTTGATTGAAATTTAAAACTGAATCCGCACTGGCAGTTGGAGGTACTAAAAATAAACCGTATCGAAATATACATTTTGTTGTGTATAATATTCAATTGTTGTGTCGAAATCGAATCGAGAAATCGAAAATTTTCGGTTGCTTGAAATTTAAAGCCTCCTTCGGTTTATATATAACGATAACTGAAAATCCGGTTTTTACCAAAAAAAAAAAAAAAAAAAAGAGTCGGTGCCACGTGTTAGCCCTAGAGGCTGCCATGTGGCCTTTTGTGGGCAAAGTCCCTTAGCACTTAATAGATATAAGATAAGATATATATATATATAGCCTCCGGAAAGTGCTCTCGAAAGAATTTATTGAAAAAAAAGTCTTAAGATGTCAGATTCAAGTAAATGTCATGTCTTTCATTGATCAGTAGTCATACACACACACACACACACACACACACACACACACACACACACATATATATATATATATATATATATATATATATATATATATATATATATATATATATATTACATATAGAAATCCTAGCCACATATAAAGTTTCTAGTCTACCCTTATGTTAATTATATCTCAATTTTTACAATAATAATAACACTATAGTCCCGTGATACCCCCTTAAGATGGAGCGAAGAGGTCTCGAACGCCCATCTTGTCATGAAGAAACTCAAATTGCTGCTTGCCCAATGCTTTCGTAAGAAGATCCGCCGGCTGGAAATTCGTCGGGGTGTACGAAGGTAAAATAAGGCCGTCAGAGATGGCATCACGAACAAAATGACAGTCTGCCTCAATGTGCTTAGTACGCTCAAGAAACACGGGATTCTGTGCAATATGCAAGGCGGATTGGCTATCAGAATATAAACACATGCCACTGGAAATTCGAATCTAGGTCACCCAACAATTGACACAACCATTTCAACTCACAAGTGATGGCTGCCACGATATTCGGCCTCCGCCGAGGAGCAAGAGACCGTAAGTTGCTTCTTCGTCTTCCATGATATATATGAACGGCCAAGTAAAACAAACCAGCCACTCAAGGAACAACGAGTGAGATGGTAACTCACCCAATCAGAGTCACACCAGCCTTCCAGAGTCAAATCACTATCGGCCTGCAACAAAATACACTGCCCAGGTGCTGTTTAATATACCGAACCATACACAAGGCCGCCTCCCAATGCCTCACGCATGGATGTTGCATGAACTGAGACAAAATGTGGACAGAGTATGTCAGGTCAGGACGAGTCACACCAAGATAAATAAGACGACGATATTGTTAGGAAATCTACGCAGGAACGCAACGGAATTTAAAATTTATTTTCTTTAACCAATATCGACTTCGTTTAAGCAACAAACATAATAAGCTAGTAGACGGTGGTTACCTTGCTTGATCTAAAAGATCGACACTTTGACCGTCTAAGGAGAGTAGTGGTGCACGGTGCTGCCTAAGGGTTCGGCCTCTATCGCTAGTCCACACGAACAACCCGCCGGAATCCACCATTGGATTGCTAATAGAATAACTCGGCTGCTAGACCGACATTTTCTCTCTCTCTCAAAACTCTCTCTAAGAAGCTCTCTATTTTTCACAAGAAACTATTAGTCTCTTGGAATTGTGATGTTCAAAAGAGCTAGCCAACCCATTGCTTATATAGGGAGTGAGGCGCCACTTATGTCTCCCAGTCTGATTGGGAAAAACTTCCTAGTAGATAGATGAGAGAGAAAACATTTTCCTAATAAAATAAAGAAAATACATTTGATTGATTTATTTCATTTAATTTAATATCTCATATTAAATATTTTCAAGATATTGTCAATATCTAATATTGACTATCTTTATCTTATTACCATAAATTAATTTACACATGTGTATATATCACATATATATATTACACATATAAATCTATATATACAAATATATAACTAACGAAATTGTGCACTTGTATATCAATATATACAAGTCACGCATAGATTCACAAATTACATATATATATATATATATATATATATATATATATATATATATATATATATATATATATATATATATATATATATATATATATATCTTATATTAATATTTGGTAATACTATTAATTAAATTGCACAATCCAAGTGTATCAAAATACATTTATTTAATTAATCAACATGATTAATATCTTGTATTTAATTTATTCATAATAAATAAGTACCACCATATTAATTTATCACTATAACACTTTATAGTCGAGATAAAACTTTCCTTATTTGGTTATCACTATAACCGCATTTTAATCCTGCCAGATGTCCTTATGTGTGTGACCCGATAGGCTTCCGAATATGTTGGCCGTAGGCACAAAGTGAAAATTACGAAAATGCCCTTCATACCTAACGATCACGGAATAACGTCTAGCAACACACCGTGACCCCCAATCATTGGGAGAGTCATATGCAATGACTACTATCTTTCATGTGAAATATAGTTACAGTGTAAATAGAATCCTATCGTTGTATTAATATCCATACGGTCGTACGTCGAGTGTCAAACATCAACGACCGTATCTTATAATCTGGATATTATGCTCTTTCGAAGTAACTCATTTACTTCCACTTTGCGAAGATTCACGAGAGTAAGACATTCCTTATAAGAATGCCTTTTCGGATATTCACTCCTACTGATAGGGTACGCGATTCCCGAATGACCAAACATGGATACTCCGCATGCTTCAGTATCACACCCAATCACTACCATATGATCGCCCCGTGGCTAGGGAAAACCTTAATAGTGTTAAAGTATGGCAATCCACACCGTGATGCCATGAAGACTCCGGTCTCAGGATAATTACACAACCGCCATATAGTGTGACACTTACAGGATAATTACGCATTCTCTAATACACGTCCAGGTACAGTCCAAGTGTCTCTACACTTCGATAGACGAGATCTATCCCTGCCCTTAAAGACAGAAGACATCTAAGACGTGCTAGCCGGTTTGTACTATCAATGCCTTGTTTAATAGTACATAAGCCTAGAGACATTTAAGTATCAAACTTATTAAAGTGATTAGAGATCTCATCAACCATAATCGCCTATCATGGTTTCTCTATCACAATTTAATACTAAGGACGTTATCATATAACAATTCATAATTGGTTCTTTAAAAGAACAAATATATGACAACAGAAAAGCAATTTATTATATATATATAATCATAAAGAAATAGTAGAAATTATCCGACCCGGTCAGTTCCGGTCCAACCCGATTGGGTTTAGGACACTATTTCAACAATCTCCCACTTGGCCTAAAGCCAATCACTCGTACACACAAGACCAAGTTGAAACACATGAATCTCATGCAATACTCGTAACCAATTCTAAGCGTGAACGGATCACTATCCGTGGGGACTCAGACTATCTCCATATCATGCTCCAAATGACCAAGTCAAAAGGAACCACCTTAACACACACATGAATCTCTGACGAGACTCTAGACCTTACCTATGCAATGAATCCACTTACTATATCAGCTATATAGAAAAGGTGAAAGAACCATACAAGGTTCAGGAATGAACCTCTTAGATCCATGTAATGCTCCCGCTGTGCCTCTAAGGCACTACTGTGTTTTGGCTAAGTTGTAGAATCAACAGTGATCCTTAGCTGAGAACATTTCCAGCTCATTGTATCACTCAATCAAAGTGACTGCAAACCCAGACTGCAGCTCCCACTCGCCTTCATAAGACTCAGGATATACGTCTGTATATCTATATTTATCTAATTCCAAGTTTCTATAAACTAGGAAACCATCCTTAACTTGTTTAAGGATATTCTCGACATTACCAGATTTACTTTCATACTTGCTCATGACTCTTCATGGACTATGAACATCTGGGATTACTTTTATGATGGTTCCTATCACAGTAGCAAAGGAAACCTTCCATAAGCATCATCTTTCACCTTATCATTAGGACTAACGTCCTAACATAGATAGATCTTGAGAACACCGGCTAGCAGTATCCCCTGTCGCGATCTATGCTAAACTCTTTTAGCATCACATCTATATTAGTAATACCATCCGCAACGGAAGCGATTTAAGGATCTAGATCTATAAATAACACGTAATAAAATAACTGGATCTACATCTACAAGGGGGTTGTAGAACATACCTCTTGGATCTCAAAATCCAAGTTGAAGAACCGCAATAGGAAGAACAATAGATGGTGTGAAGAGCACCACGATCTTCTGCACGTGTGATCCAAGCAACTCCCGGTGGAAGGAAATCCTCGACTCGAATCCTCCCGATATGCTACCCGGAAAAACCTCCAAGATTTTCCCTTGCTCCTCTTGGCCAAATTTTTCCTTCTCTCTCTAAGAGATGAAGTCGAAAATTGTGTTGTGTTATGAGTTGGGAGAACTCTCTTTATATAGGAGAGTAATCATTGTCCTCCAAGGATTTAATAATTAATACAAAATCAATTATAATAATCCTATTAAATAAAGATAATCCTAGAAATATTCTAGAACAAATCTAGAATAATCTTTATCTTTATTTTTTACCATAAATATTTATCAAATAAATATTTTGTGCACATGTCTTATTAATCACAAGAAAACTAATTTCTTGTTCCATAAAACATCACCTTGGCCGAAAATTCCCTTGTGACCTAGTCACAATAATTTTCGGCCATACACACTAATTGGGCCAAGATTATGAAAAATGCATTTTTCACATATTTAATTATTTAGCTCAACTAATTTAATAGTCCACTAAAAAATTAATTCACATATCGTTTTAATTAAATTCCAATAAGAACTAAATTAATATTATCAGGATTCGACGTCCGAGAATAGCTATGCTATATTGGAGGCACGTCGGGGACCATGGACTAATAATCAGCGGCTCCGATAAATCAAATAAATAATTATCTTACGAACAGAAAATTATATTCGATAAATCAATCACAGGAATATGCCACCATAATCCCGTGACTGCACTCCTCCGATTATAAGATTATATTTATCTCTTCACGAGAATTATAATAAGCGTCCATTGATATAATCATTACATATGGATTAATCCTCCATAGACTGTTCATTCTAAATCGGGAAGTTACCGTTAACCCTTTTTAGAACCTCTTATCCTTATTTACCATTAACCCCCTAGTGATCAATTAATTCATACAACTCACCGGTAGCTAATCGTTGTAATATGAACTCCATGGATCGATCGTTTCTAGGATTAACAAATAAGGGAACTGTCTATCTACTTCCATAAATGGAAGGAATGGATTCCGTATCCGTGATAACACGGACTACTCACTCAATCCAAGACAATGCCAAGATGGGGTAATTCAGATCACAGACTCAGTGTAATCCTTAACCGTCAAGTCAAACCTCATACTGATTCAAGCAGTTGACTGTGATCACCTCAGGATTAAGATATATCCATAAATATGATCATCGATTGATTCGACAAGACTTCTCGATTACGGAATTATATCGTGAATTCTAATCAAATCGGACCAGCCCTATATGATATATCTATCATATATAAATGCCCCACTAGGTTCTCTTAACCGAAAGTCCGGATAAGACAATCACACCTATTGTGTTCTGGCGCATTAATAGCACGTTAAAGGAGAGACCCGATACTCTCGATTAACTTCACTACGGGCTAATTGTATTTTAAGTACATCTTCACTAACTCAATCCTCCCGTGTATATCCCATACACTGAGTTAAGTGATTACATGAACGATATACTTTAGGGTTTTCTGTAGTGTAAATACTATTGTCACATCGGTGAATATGAGAATAATAAATATGAATAATAATATCATTTCATTTATTAAATAAAACAATTACAAAATTGTCTTTCGGGCATTACACCTAACAATCTCCCACTTGCACGAAAGCATGTGATTAATTGTTTTAAAGCACACCCTATTATTTAAACTACAACAAACTACATCTCCCACTTGCTCTAAAGCAATGGAGACCCATCCCGTATTCTAGTACCCATTAAGCATATCATAACCATTGTAGATGACAAAATACACTCCGAGTGTGCCGTCGTAGGATAGGTCAGTGACTCGGGGAGTACCTACATCTAAATATCATGGGTCTTAATGATTACTCAGGTTGTCGGCTCGAGACGATCCGTAGAATCGAAACGTTACCGGTCCATCTAATCATGTGGTACCTTTGCAATATGCTTTTGACCTCTAGTGATTTCGAAAATCCTTATGAGCTACCCCTTCATCGTTTGCACAAGGATGTGGTATCGGCTTCCAAATCTAGAATCACTCCCAGATATGAAAAGGAAATCCTTAAGCTATATCGCCTCTCTAACTACTACACGAAGCCGCTAATCACCCAACTAGTTAAAGTCGAGTTGGAATTGCTGGATTCCTCTAGGAAATAGCCTCAACACAAGAGTAAACACTGAGCCCGATATCGACTTAACGATCATCCTCAATCTGAGTTAAAGTCAAAATCAGTGTATCACACATATCCAAGTTCACACATGAATATGTCCGCATATTATTCCTCGTTCTCTTCAAAATACTAAAGGACATACTAAACTTGCTTTGTTAACCGCCGAATCTAAGATTCGATCAAAGTTGACGTTCAATAACCGACCATCTTTTACTAGAAAGAGAATCTATCCCATTTCTCTTGATCCGAAGATTTAGAGAGTCATTCCCGAGGCATAGGGTAGAACTTCCTCGTTGAATGTTGCATACACAGATGCATCATCTTAACCAATAAGATGGATGGGAAACCAAAGGATCGATTCTAATGAATTCGACCGAGTCAAACTCTTTAGGATGTTGTCCAAATCTCTGTTGCAGAGAATTGTGGCATTGTCAGATTCTGACTTCAGATAACACACCCATGTTGTTGCCAACTGGTGCAGTGTCATCCTTCACAAACACTAATATATATTTATATATTCACTACTGTACTAAATTGATATCCAGTCAACAAAAGACATATCAATATTCTGGTCAATGCCACATATTTTAGAAACATGTGACTTATAATGACCAAGAGGTTTGCTTTTTATCCACAAAGGACATAAGCCTTGACAGTCATCCTGTCATAAGTTCATAAGGCAATACCCTTTTATTTCGAATGAATCCAGACTCCGTTTGTTTGGCAAGAAAGTCTCAGGGAATCACCCCTATTTTCTGATTTTGAACGAAATCATGCAATACTAAGTGGTAAGAGAGTCCAAGGTCTGATTAACTCTCTACTTCTTAGGGAATTACCCCTAGACCACTCAAGCTTTGCTCTGAAAGATAAACTTTCCTATTCATTCTACTCTTTTCCGTGTAGATCCAATTACTCCCACTGGGCCTGAGACGCTCAGGTGGTTCTACAAGAGCATGAACAGAACTGGAGTACCGAACTCCATTCACAGGGTTATGGCTATTAAACCAACATCTATTATCAGAATCATATACTGCTCACAAAAGAGCCATAGTTCATCAATCGATCCTCAGACTACAAAGTCCGCAGAACCTGTAATAGGTAATAGATAAACCATACTCCCAATACTTACTGGGTGGATCGAAAGTCTGATCTAGTTTAGTAGTATTTAGTGTTATCACCAACAACCGATGTTGGATGTGGTCTTATTTTAATCAGTTAGTAAATACCTTGAGTAAACGTACTTCAAGGTTCAAGGTTTGGCTGTTCATGGACTCTATCAGAAAGGATGCAACAGTATAACTGTCCCTTCCCGATTTCAAGAATCATATATCTAACCTTTATACACAATAGGTTAAAAAGATATATCACGAATGGTCATTGACCGAACGTATGCGCGAAATTCCCAGTCTTACCTTCAAGCACCGTGTGCTAAATGCTTATATTTACGGAAGTGGGGTGAACCGAATCCACACCTTATCCGTAAATTCCAAAGCATATTCTAGGTAGACTTCTCGGTCTTATATTTCAATGTAAACCGTTATTTCGCTTCCAATATCTTTATTGAGTTAAGCAGTGTATTGTAGCACATCTAAAACTATATAAGGCAATTTAACGGTTTCTTACTTAGTAAGAACATGTCACAATGAGGCAGGCTGAGCATCAGTCTCGAGGACTATGAATGGCCTATTCCGAGTATAGAATACTCTATCTCTGTTGAAAACAGAGAAACCTCAAAATATTTTGGATAAAATTACCGGAGTGTTTGAATAGTTATCGACAAGAAGTCACTACTCGGAAGCTCCTACTAGCTTGTATCTTTCATCGACCCCGAAGGTCGTCATGAACAAGCTATGTTACTTCTTTATAACCATTATCCTTTCCCGATTGAAAGGAAACTTAGTCATTGAACCTTTGAGACAATATAACCGATCGGGAGAAAGGAATCACCCCGAGCCGTCTTCAGTGTCTTGTCTTTTAGGGACTATGCACTAACTATGGAAAGAAGCGTTTATCTAAATATCGAAACCAATTGATTTTAATAGTTCTTAAGATGTGTTTTATATACATATTTCAGCTTCTAAGTGGTTTTTGACTTTATCAAACAAAAGTCCGAGTCTTGGATTCGTACTACAAATGGTATATTCGCTTTCTATACGACAAACAAATTATCGAATAGAAGGTAAATCCATTCGTTCCAACGAATCTTAAACCAAAAATAAATTTTCCGCGATATCCAAGGATTGAATCCGAGATTCATTTCCTTATATCACTCCCACTATTCTCTCTAAAATTAACTGCCTGTTGTTTACTCCTTTAATCGTTAAATGCACTGCTACCTTGTTCTTCCAAAGAACTTAGCTCGAGAAAATCGCCAAGGATTCATAGGTCGGTGATCCAAAATCACTGTCCTTATCCTATGATTTTCAATTAATTAATTTTTGGTTCAGCCTTAAAGTTTTCTCAGTTTAGATGACTAACACTTTTTGGACATATTCTCCCATTCTTTCCGTGAATGGAAACAGTCTTGAACCAGCGGTTCGTTTGAGTAGACACTACTCTTGAACCGTGGAATGTCTATTTCGAGTGTTACTCGTCGGGATTTTTCAGATTTTCTAATATACCAGAAAAAATAACAAATCATAACATTAAAGCTCCCACTAGTTTATCGGTTCCAAATACCGTCTAACGAGCAATGCTTTATTTTTTTTTATGATTTTCCGATTTTTTTGAATAGAAAATCTTTCGTACATGGTTCCAATGTTTCCATAAAAACAACAAATCATAGAACTCCCACTAGTTCATCGATTCCAAATATCTAGCGACATTTCATGACTTTCCGGCTTTTCAATTAGAACGGTTACGTGTGTAGTCAGTTACACTTTTCTAATGTTCTAGAAAAACAACAAATCATAAAGCTCCCACTAGTTCATCGATTCCAAATATCGTCCAACTAGTAACACTTCATGATTTTCCGATTTTTCAATTAGAAAATTACTCGTGTAATCACTACATACTCAAAATTCACTAGAAGAATTTCAAAGTCCGAAATCACCTTTGATCAAACTAAGTTTGTCTTCCGTTTGACACGAATGACACTAGTGACATACCTATATGTCACTCTGGTTTTTAAAAGGCTTAAGAGAAAATATCTCTTTCGAAAAATAATTGCATTATCGATTAACTAGTTCAACATCCTAGTTACTTTCCACTTTTTAACGAAGTCAATACTAGTCAATTATTAATTTTTAAACAATTTAGTAAGGGATATAATGCTGTAAATAAAATGACATATATTAATTCAAGTTTAACACTACTATATAAGTTTATTTTAGGAATTGTAAACTAAATTTAAGTCTACTCTACCATTCCAAGGTTTTAACCTCGCATCTCAGTGCCGCCGTAGGGTAGGTCAAAGAGATGACGGTTAAATCGAGACAATCTCATCAATGAATAACTTGTGAGAATCGAACATCCCATGAGAATCGAACATCCCTTTATTCATTGACTACCTTCCTTTTTTAGCCTAGATATTATCAAGAATACCCTTGATGAGTGTGACCTACTATATCGGATCTCTTAGGTACACCCCGAGTGTGCCGTTGTAGGATAGGTCAGTGACCCGACGAGTACCCGGAAATCCTATCCTTTCGGAGACCAATTCATGAATGTTGATAGGGGTGAACACCATCCGTAGGGGGACGAAATCAAAGCGCCGCGAGGCGTCACCATTCTCTCACTTACTTGTATCTATAGTAGAGGCCGTGGGGTTGGCTGTCGCCTCCCCCGCTCCCACTCAATATTTTGGAAGTGGTGGTGGGTTAACTAACCACGTCTTTTTGATGTTAACATAAAAGCACATCAAATCAAGGATTCCGAATGGTGTCGGTAACGTAGGCAAGCCTACCCGTCCTATTCGTTGGAACATATGTGACAGTCGGATGAAATCGGGTCAAGAGAGCACCATTGAGATAAGAAGGAATCACCCTCTGCTCGCCGGTGTAGCTTAGTCTTGCCGGACCCCCGTGCATACATCACACTAGGAGGGTTAAGTCGGTCGAGCGAAGCTCAGTTGACCACCCAACCTATAGGCGAACCGTTTTTATCCAAGATTTATTGTTCTTTTACCATCATTCAATCTCGTAGACACTATGAATCGAAAACGTGATCTCGTTTGGGCTTTTAAGGCGGTTCACCGAGAACACACACCGAAAAGGCTTAACGATTTCATAACCCGTCCTCGGATCTTTAATTAGTTACTAAATTAATTAATTACCACGTATTAATTAAATTTCAACTAATTACGCGAGTTTTTATACATGCCTATTTTAATTACCAAAATTAAAATTCTACATGTATGCATGGAGTGGATTTATGATATGATGCATGTCATGGCAATTCCGGTTTTATATCTATTTTATGATCAAACACATAAAAAATAAATTGCGGAAAATTTTAAACACCGAGATGGATCGTTGGTACCCCCGACTAACCTATTTTCTAAGGAAAAGTAAAAATTTAATCTAAGTCTTCAAATCTCGATCTTCGATCTTGATCTTGAAACTTCCGGATCTTGAAACTTCGATCTTGACACGAACCACGAATGACGAGGAGAGGAGGCCGTAATATACCAATATATTTAAAATATATCTATATTAATAAAATTGTTTTTTTTTAAACAGGCCTCGGCCAAATCCTGAAAATATATTAATTAATTTTTTTTTTCACGGCAGAAAACATTAAAAGCTGATTGTAATTGTTTTTTTTTTATTTTTATAGATTGACCTATCGGCCAATGGTGCAAGGAAACAAAAAAAAAATTAGGTTAACAGAACAATGCTGCCGCAATAAAAAAATTTTTGCCGAGACAAAAAAAAAAAAAAAAAAAGTTAAACAATTCGGCATCCTCCCGTTTTACCTATTGTTTCATCATCTTGATGATCTTCAACACATGATCTTCGTCGTCTCGAACCCGGATCAAATAAAAAACAAAAGGTACTACCTTTTTACAATTTTTGCATGACTTAAAAAAATAAATTACACATCCTATACTCAATTGATACTAATCAAAAGAGCTACAAAATAGATCTACTGGTAAACAATACCAACCCCAATCCATCTCTTCAAACCACAACAACCGCAACATAAAAAAAATAAACAAATTTTCGGCCCCCATAAAAAATAGGGACAAAAACTACATGTTTTCCACTCCTAGATCTAATATTTTATACGTATAAATATAGATCACCAGGCGACTGATACCACTATTAGTAATACCATCCGCAACGGAAGCGATTTAAGGATCTAGATCTATAAATAACACGTAATAAAATAACTAGATCTACATCTACAAGGGGGTTGTAGAACATACCTCTTGGATCTCAAAATCCAAGTTGAAAAACCGCAATAGGAAGAACAATAGATGGTGTGAAGAGCACCACGATCTTCCGCACGTGTGATCCAAGCAACTCCCGGTGAAAGGAAATCATCGACTCGAATCCTCCCGATATGCTACCCGGAAAAACCTCCAAAATTTTCCCTTGCTCCTCTTGGCCGAATTTTTCCTTCTCTCTCTAAGAGATGAAGTCGAAAATTGTGTTGTGTTATGAGTTGGGAGAACTCTCTTTATATAGGAGAGTAATCATTGTCTTCCAAGGATTTAATAATTAATATAAAATCAATTATAATAATCCTATTAAATAAAAGATAATCCTAGAAATATTCTAGAACAAATCTAGAATAATCTTTATCTTTATTTTTTACCATAAATATTTATCAAATAAATATTTTGTGCACATGTCTTATTAATCACAAGAAAACTAATTTCTTGTTCCATAAAACATCACCTTGGCCGAAAATTCCCTTGTGACCTAGTCACAATAATTTTCGGCCATACGCACTAACTGGGCCAAGATTATGAAAAATGTCTTTTTCACATATTTAATTATTTAGCCCAACTAATTTAATAGTCCACTAAACAATTAATTCACATATCGTTTTAATTAAATTCCAACTAGAACTAAATTAATATTATCAGGATTCGACGTCCGAGAATAGCTATGCTATATTGGAGGCACGTCGGGGACCATGGACTAATAATCAGCGGCTCCGATAAATCAAACAAATAATTATCTTACGAACAGAATAATTATATTCGATAAATCAATCACAAGAATATGCCACCATAATCCCGTGACTGCACTCCTCTGATTATAAGATTATATTTATCTCCTCACGAGAATGATAATAAGCGTCCATTAATATAATCATTACATATGGATTAATCCTCCATAGACTGTTCATTCTAAATCGGAAAGTTACCGTTAACCCTTTTTAGAACCTCTTATCCTTATTTACCATTAACCCCCTAGTGATCAATTATTTCATACAACTCACTGGTAGCTAATCAGTGTAATATGAACTCCATGGATCGATCAGTTTCTAGGATTAACAAATAAGGAACTGTCTATCTACTTCCATAAATGGAAGGAATGGATTCCGTATTTGTGATAACACGTACTACTCACTCAATCCAAGTACAATGCCAAGATGGGGTAATTCAGATCACAGACTCAGTGTAATCCTTAACCGTCAAGTCAAACCTCATACTGATTCATGCAGTTGACTGTGATCACCTCAGGATTAAGATATATCCATAAATATGATCATCGATTGAT
The DNA here is from genome assembly GCA_036785695.1 of Gentiana straminea. Lineage (NCBI taxonomy): Eukaryota > Viridiplantae > Streptophyta > Magnoliopsida > Gentianales > Gentianaceae > Gentiana > Gentiana straminea. The sequence continues at coordinate 2,906,185 of JAVUPR010000367.1, forward strand.
TCGACAAGACTTCTCGATTACGGAATTATATCGTGAATTCTAATCAAATCGGACCAGCCCTATATGATATATCTATCATATATAAATGCCCCACTAGGTTCTTTTAACCGATAGTCCGGATAAGACAATCACACCTATTGTGTTCTGGGCGCATTAATAGCACGTTAAAGGAGAGACCCGATACTCTCGATTAACTTCACTACGGGCTAATTGTATTTTAAGTACATCTTCACTAACTCAATCCTCCCGTGTATATCCCATACACTGAGTTAAGTGATTACATGAACGATATACTTTAGGGTTTTCTGTAGTGTAAATACTATTGTCACATCGGTGAATATGTGAATAATAAATATGAATAATAATATCATTTCATTTATTAAATAAAACAATTACAAAATTGTCTTTCGGGCATTACACCTAACAATCTATATAGGTAAACTATAAAATAACAGCAGTTAAATCTATCACTATAGATTCTTATTTCAAAAAATAAGAACCGTTAATCCAAGTGCTTTCGTAAAGACTTTGAACTACCAAACATTAATTGAATGTGACATGGGGTGATAATTCCCAAGAGAGATATCCAATACCTTACTCAAAATCGTAACACACTCCCACTATCCTTCTTGCACATTAGGCATATCCCTTGTTTTGACTAAATCAAATTCCTTCGATTATCAAACAAAGAAATTGTCTAGAGAAACTTGTTTGAGTCCATAAATGGATCTCGTGGGATCACATATCATGTTATCGTCTATGAACATCGAGCTGTTTGCCCAACGTCTTCAACACTATCATATAGCCATGATACGAAGTTATAACAAGCATAGTCTGAATAAAACTGGGCTCAGCTGGCAGCATAAAGATAATTACATGGTTTACACCCCGTACCCTTCAGCCATCACTATAGCCTTATGGTAATCATATTACTATCCATGTCAGCCTTTCAGGGACATTCCCTCTAGGTAAGACAGACTAGGTTCACAACCTGGTTGTTACTGATGGAATCTAATTTAGACATTATGGCTCCTGGCCATATCTCTCAATCTTGCTTTCCAAACATTCCTTTATAAGTCGTGAGATATTCATTCTTCAAGATGAACATACCATTAGCCTTTTCAGGCTTGAGGTTATATACAGACTTATGGAACATTTGTGTGCACTGAGCAGTGTTCTACACCTCATCACTATGTGGCGTCTGCTCATGTTCCAATGGTTGAATATCTCTTTGTGGTTTTCAAACTACTTTTGAGATCTAATTTACTGCCACTGTTTCTTTTGGAAGAAACACTTCCAATAGAAGACAGCATGTTTGGAGGCAAACATTTTGTTCCGCGGGAAAGTAGACAATATCTAGTGTACTTGCCAAGACATTCCACAAAGTTGCACATGTCATACTAGGCTCCAAGCCTTTTAGACATTGCCTGCTTGCTAGAAGCATGACAACCCTAAATCATCGGTTAAGATGGATTTGATGTCATCGATTCCATATCTGATATGGAATTTATTCAACCTTTATTCTATGGGCCTCGGTTAAGTATATGTATTGTATAAGGGCACTATCCCGAAACAGGTAAGGGATACTTTGCATGGCTTACGTCACACCTTTATCATATAAAGTGTAGTTTCCATTTTAGAAGCATAATCTGATTGCGTATCCAAAAATGGTATCCTTCAAGAGGGAATCTAATTCTATTTCAGACAACTTCTGAAACATCCTTAAGGTATTAATTACTTCAATCCAATTGGAGATTAATTCCTAAGTAGCTCATCAATCTCATATTCGTACTAGCTCGAACCTTTCGGACTTTCCGAATTTTGTACTTCACTAAGAACATTCAACTATTTCAAAAAATAGTCATAGAGATTAATAAACAATTATTTGTGATATTAATTGTCATAAGCCAACAAACATCGGTATGTTTAGGATTTAGACAACTTTATAGATCTTGTAACCTTTTCATAAAAGGCTATTTTAGTCATCTTTAGATAAGATACGTATTACCCACATGATTCATAATCATATGGTTCAGACGTCATCGAACGACATCTGATCACACGACTCTCCTCCATAGAGACTATGTCCAGAACAACCATAAATATTAAGGATAACAACTATACAAATATTTGGTTGAGATTTCATCACCTATCTCAACTATATAGTGACTTCAATGCAGTATGTTAGATTCAACAATTGTTCAACTTTATCGGAACAACATTTATTCCTTACAATTGAATATATCTATTAAATCCTAACAAATAACTGAAATCGTGGTCTTCATAAGAACCGGAACACCATAACATTTATTTAGTTCTTTTTCAGTTTACTAGACACATAATACAAAACCGAAAATGTCGCAACATTTGCTTCACTTTTCATATCTTGGCATATTCTGTATTTTAATCTTTCTAATTTAATCATACTCGTAAGATATCATATATCTAAGAGTTGACTTAAACTTAGATAGATTTATCTCAACATATTGCTTATGATAGAGACTTCGATAAGTATTCCTACTTAAGTACCTGCCCCAACTTTCCTTTTAATCCTTTAAGCACTCGTAAATATTTCTCAATTTAGTCTTCATAAGGCTTGAGAGATATCACAAGAGCTATGTCTTCAATTTCCTTTTGTAAAGAAAATCTATAGTTTATTAAATAGTTTTGAATCATATTCAAAACATGAACCATTTAATTAATCTTCAAGCAATGATTTAAAGAAATAAGTCGATACTTAAATCTTACAATTTTGAAAACGACATTTCCGAAATTTGACGTGGTCATCCTTATCCAACGTTTGAATTAATTGTCATCGTATGACAGAATGATCTTGTTGGATCGTATCCAATATGTGATTAATTCGTTGAAACTTATTTCAAGTGATTTAATCATATCATGAGCTTCCATTTTTATTAATAATTAAAGTCTTGGAGCACTGCATCAAATATGTAGTCTCCTTGTCTCTAACTATTATAACCGGGTTGCTCGTGTAATTTCTTAATTTAAAAGGATTAAAATTTACTTAACCATTGTTGAGAACGTTTCTCAAATAGTCATAATTTGGTTTTACTAATCGATAATTAAATATATAAATATAAAAGTTCGCTAAAGGCTACAACATAGAATAAAGATAAAAGAGTGTTGTTGTTCATACATGCAAAATAAAAAATGGTCTTATGGTTTATGATTTTGCACCCACCAGTCAACTACTCCCAATTGACTTTCAAGAATCTTTCAAAAATTCTTTAGTGGCCAAGATCCCATTAAACTACCACGACCCCCTGCTTTGGTTGGTGGGCCGAAAATTGTCTAATAGGTAGACAACTCTTTGTCAATTGTATCTTATACGACTCTTGTTGTTTGACTAGTCAACTCTTTGACAATTTTCATCTTATGAAATAGTGAAACCCTTGCCTCTAAAATCCAAACGACCCCGTCTTGGCTGGTGGCCGAGAGAATTCTTAGTCAAGTCATAACCCCAATATTCGTGAGATCTCATACGATCATATCTCGATAATGACGAAATACCCGAGGTAGGTCAACCCCCTACTTTGGCTGATGAGTTGGATCCGAACAAGGACTCTTCACCGTCATTATAATATGGGGAGGCAATTTCGAATTGATTCTTTTGAGGTGGAAGTATTTATGTAAATTAATTCACTTAATTAGTTTTAACTATGGTCTCATCATGTATATCTATCTCTATAGACATACATCTTAAACATTCATCTAGATCGTGCTTAGTTATGCATCTACCGTATCATATAAAATAAATACAAGCACAAAATAAATAAATGCGTAAAGTAACCGGTATGATCATGGACCTTTCCTATGTGCGGTTTCAAATACAAACTGACGAAACCGCGGGTCACAATCTAAAGGTAGCTGCAACCGCCAATAGGATTTTTAATGCGCCATCTCCAATGGGATATTTATTCTTCGTTCTTTGGTCTCCGTCTTCTGCTCCATTCTTGTTACATAAATTTTATCTAATAAAATAAATACACCCACCGCACACGGGGAGAGCTAACGGGAATGGGATAATGCAGAAAATAAACTAGGTCGCATTCTTCATAACGGCCTAGGACAATTTTTAAACCAACGAAAAATAAATCATTCACATCTATCATATTGGTCGAGTCCATGATCAATCGGGGTCCATATAATCATATTTTATCTGCACAATATCTAATCCATACAATAACAACTTATGAAAAAGATAAAATTAAAAACTAACAACTTGCGTCTTAATTAATCGATTAACGTTTAATCTATTAAATGATTTTATCTAATCAATTAACTAATTAATATTTAATTAATCAATTGATTTTAATCGAAATAAAATTAACGGTTAATTTTAAACGATTTCAATTTTAATCTTAATCAATTAGAATATTCCAAAAATAAATCAAAATTAAAATTAGGTCTCTTTTGTTTCTTTTCTTTTGATTCCTAATCAAAATGGATATCTTTGGTTTCCTAAACCAAAATGCACCAACATTGGCCCTTTCCAAAATCAAAATTTTGAAAAAGGCCTAGGCCTAAGCTTTTTCCAAAATCAAATATTTTGAAAAGGGCCTAGGCCTATTCCAAACAAAATTTGGAATGGCATTATTTAAAGGCAAATCATATTTACCAAATAATGCATGTGGCATCCCAATGGTCCAAACTATATGAACCATTAGTTATCCACGTACAAGACATCAACTAAACAAAGAGATATCAATGACAACTATGAACCGTATTGAATCACAAAATACACAAAACAAAAGGGAGGGACCCACCGTGCAGCCGCTAGCCGACAGCCGTACGGTGGTGGTGCCGCCGCCAGTCGGCCGAGCACCACCAGATCCCTTTTTTTTCTTCTGATTTTTTCTTTTCGTGTATCATTTTGCGAATAAAAAATCTTTCATCTTTTAATTACGTGATTTAAACGATAAAATTAATTACGCAAATTAACATTCTTATTGCTTAAGCTCAAAGCTCGCTCCGATACCACTGTTAGGAAATCTACGCGGGAACGCAACGCAATTTAAAATTTATTTCTTTTAATCAGGATCGACTTCGTTTAAGCAACAAACATAATAACCTAGTAGACAGTGGTTACCTTGCTTGATCTAAAAGATCGACGCTTTGACCGTCTAAGGAGAGTAGTGGTACACGGAGCTGCCCAAGCGTTCGGCCTCTACCTCTAGTCCACATGAACAACCCGCCGGAATCCACCATTGGATTGCTAATATAAAAACTCGGGTGCTAGACCGACCTTTTCTCTCTCTCAAAACTCTCTCTAAGAAGATCTCTATTTTTCACAAGAAACTATTAGTCTCTTGGAATTGTGATGTTCAAAAGAGCTAGCCAACCCCTTGCTTATATAAGGAGTGAGGCGCCACTTATGTCTCCCAATCTGATTGAGAAAATCTTCCTAGTAGATAGATGAGAGAGAAAACTTTTTCCTAAATAAGGAAAATACATTTGATTGATTTATCTAATTTAATTTAATATCTCATATTAAATATTTCCAAGATATTGTCAATATCCAATATTGACTATCTTTATCTTAGTACCATAAATCAATTTGCACATGTGTATATATCACACATATATAAATTACACATATAAATCTATATATACAAATATATAACTAATGAAATTGTGCACATGTATATCAATATATACAAGTCACACATAGATTCACAAATATATATATATATATATATATATATATATATATATATATATATATATATATATATATATTAATATCTTATATTAATATTTGGTAATACTATTAATTAAATTGACAATTCAAGTGTATCAATCTACATCATGACATGCGCCCCACATGTATCAAAATACATATATTTAATTAATCAACATAATTAATATCTTGTATTTAATTTATTCATAATAAATAATACCACAATATTCATTTATCACTATAACACTTTATAGTCGAGATAAAACTTTCTTTATTTGGTTATCACTATAACCGCATTTTAATCCGGCCAGATGTCCTTATGTGTGTGACCCGATAGGCTTCCGAATATGTTGGCCACAGGCACAGAGTGCAAATTACGAAAATTTCTTGCCGAACAAACGGAATCTGAATTCATTCGGAACAGAAGGGTTTTAGCTAAGAACAAATGGCAGATTCATTAGAAAGCAGAAAATAGCTAGGGGTGATTCCCTGAGACTTTTTTTGCTGAACAATCGGAATATGAATTTATTCGTAACCAAGGCTTATATCCTTTTTGGATTAAAGCAAACCTCTAGGTCATTTAAAAGTCACATATTTCAAGTATGTGGACTTGACCAGGATATTGATAAGTCTTTCTTAGACTGGATGTCAATAATGGTAAAGTAGTATATACATTAGTGTTCCTGAATGGTAACACTGAAACATTGGGAAACAACCTGGGTGTGTTATCTGAAGTCGGAAACTGACATGCCAAGGTTCTATATAAAGGGAATCAGACTACATTCTAAAGGATTTGATTAATTAGCTCAAATTCTCAAGAATAAGTCATTGGAAATCCTATCTGTCCTATTGGTTAAGATGATTTTGCATATTTGTATGCAACATTCAACGAAGTAGTCATACCCTACCTCTCACGGAATGCTTCTCTAAACCTTCGGATGTATATAAAATGGGATAGACTCTCTTTTGATAAGAGAAAGTCAGTTATCACAAGTTAATGGTAATCGAATCTTGGATTCAAGCATTAAATAGCAAGTTTAGTACGTCCTCAAGTATCTTTGGAGAACGAGGAATAATATGCTAGTATATTCGGGTGTGAACTTGGATATAATTGATTACACTGATTCTGACTTTAAGTCAGATTAAGGATGATCGTTGAGTCGATCTCGGGCTCAGTGTTCACTCATGTGATTCTGACTTTAAGTCAGATTGAGGATTTCCTTCCAAATCTGGGAGTAATTCCAGATCTGGTAAGCCGATACCACTTCATTGTGAAAACAGTGGAAAGGTAGCTTATGAGGATCTTCATATTCACTAGAGGTCAAAAGCATATTGGGAGAGTACCACCTGATTAGATGGACCGGCAACGTGTCGATCCTAAAGATCGTCTCGAGCTGACAAACCAACTGATCATTGTACCAAGTCGCATGGCATTCAGATTTTTAAGTGCTCGCCGGGTCTAACCTACCCTACGGCGGCACACTCCGGCCGTACTTTGAAATCTGAAATACTTAGATGCGCTTGGCGGGTACAGAATTGATGAATATGTCTCATTTGCTTTTAGAGCAAGTGGGAGAATGTTGTGAATAAGGGGTATGCTCTAAACAATTATCACTTGCCTTTCATGCAAGTGTGAGATTGTTAGGTGTAGTGCCCGAAAGACAATTTCTGTAATTTTTTTTGACAGGATTTATAATTCATCTTAATATTTGCATTTATGCTTATATTAATACACTGCTGAAAACCCTAAGTATATCAGTATGTAATCACATAACTCAGTGTATGGCATACAATTTAGTTAGTGATGATATGCTTAAAACTAGTTAGTCCGTGGTGAATTTAATCAGAGTATGGGTCTCATGATTAATATATACCAATAATGCGCCCAGAACACTTAACGGTGTGACCGTCTTATCCGGACCGTCGGTATAGGGTACCTAGTGGGGCATTTATATATGATGTCTATCATATAGGACTGGACCGATTTGATTTGAATTCTCGATATAATTCCGTGATCGAGAAATCTTATCAAATCACAAGATGATCATATATGGATTAATCTCAATTCTGATATAGAAAGACAATCCCCGTATCTGTTAGTCCTAGAAACTGATCAATCCCGGGAGTTCGTATTGGTTATGAACTAATAAGGGGATTGTCTTTCTACTTCCCGCAGGAAGGAATGGATTCCATATCTGTGAGACACTCATTTCTCACTCATTCCAGAATAGTGCCAACGTGAAAGTGATTCGGACCACGCCTCTTAGCGATCCTTAACGAACACATCAAACCCTATCCTGAAACAAGTAGGAGTCTGTAATCACTTCAGGATTAAGGTTAATCCATATATGATCATCTTGTTATTTAATAAGATTTCTCAATCACGGAATTATATGAGAAACTCAGATTAAATCGTTCCAGTCCTATATGACTCTTATCATATATAAATGCCCCACTTAGACAACCAATTTCGACGGCCCGGATAGGACGGTCACACCATAAAGTATTCTGGGCGCATTAATGGTGGTTTAATCAATAGACCCCATACTTTGATTAAGTTCACCACGGACTAATAGTTCAAGTGTATCACCATAAACTTAATCCTCATATGTGACACACACTAAGTTATATGGCTACATATGATACGACTTGGGGTTTTCAGTAGTGTATTACTTACAAGCACGAAGCAAGTAATAAGATGAGAATAAATATGTCATTTATTAATTCTAAAAATAATTACATAAATTGTCTTTCGGGCGCTGCTTCCAACAATCTCCCACTTGCCCGTAAGGACAAGCAACAATTGTCTTTTTGGCACACTATATCTAACAATTTCCCACTTGCCCGTAAAGACAAGCAATGATTTTTTTTAGAGCACCACACCCTTATTCTTTCTATCCACAACATTCTCCCACTTTCTCTAAAGCAGATGAGACATATCTCCCAATTTTATACCCGCCAATCGCTTATCAGTGACATTAGATGCCACACGACTTGGTAAACTGATCAGCTAGGTTGTCGGCTCGAGGCGGTCTTAAGGACCGATACATCACCGTTTGCACGGTCTGTCTGACCAAGTGGTACTTTCTCTCAATATGATTTTGACCTCTTGTGATTGCGAAGATCATTTGCATGAGCTACCTCTCAACTGTTTTCACAGTAAAATGATATCGGCTCATCGAGACCTGTAATCACTTCTCAATCCAACAAAGAACTTCTCAAGCCATACTGCCTCTTTAGCTGCTCCGAAAGCTGCTATGTATTCGACTAAAAGAGTCAAATAGGCAGTACTGCTCCCGAGATCGATTCACGATCATCCTTAATCCGACAAAAAATCAGAACCAGTGTAGTCAATGACACTCAGGTTCATACCCGAATGCACAAGCATGTGATTCCTCGTTCTCTCAAGACACTTGAGGATGCACTATACTGCTTTCAACGTCCGAATCCAAGATTTGACTGTTATTGACTTTTAATAACCCGACTTTATCTATCCAAAAGAGAATCTATCCCATTTTCTCTATATCCGAAGACTAAGAGAGTTATTCCGTGAGGGGTTGGGTAGGAAACTTCTCATTGAATTCTGCATTCGAAAATGCATTATCATCTTTAACCAATAAGATGGATGGGATATTGCCAACAACTTGTTCTCATGAATTCGACCGAATCTAATTCTAAGAATGTAGTCCACTTCTCTGATTCAGAGAAGCTTTGGCTCGTCGGTTCTTGACTTCAGATAACACACCCATGTTGTTTCCAACTATTGCAGTGTTATCTTTTATTAACACTAACGTCTACTACTTTACCAATATTGATTCTCATGTCTACAAAAGACTCATCAATATTATAGTCAAGCCCACACATTTTAAACATGTGGCTTTTAATGACCTAGAGGTTTGCTTTAATCCACCGATGGATATAAGCATAGGCAGTCAATCTGCCATTAGATTTAAGCTAAAACCCTTCTGTTCTGAATGAATTCGAGCTCCTTTGTACGGCAAGAAAGTTTCAGGGCATCACCCGTGTTAGTCTTTCAGCTTTTCATGGAGTTATGCAAGGTTGAGTGGTGAGAAAGTTTCAGGGCATCACCCCCATTGAACAATCTACTTCTCAGGGAATTACCCCTAGACCACTTGGCTTTGCATTGAAAGATAAACTTTCCATTCATTCTCATCACGTTGATCCAATTACTCCCACTGGGCCTGAGAAACTCAGGTGGTTCTACAAGATTGTGAATAGGCCTGGAGTACTAAAACTCCATTTACAGGTATATGTCTTTAAACCAACCTCATTTTATCATAATCCTATACAGTTCTTCCAGAAGACCATAGGTTATCAATCACCCCCAGCAGATTGTAAAGTCTGCATAATCACAGCGAGTCAATGGATAAACCATACTCCCACTACAATTGGATTGATTGATATTCTGATCTGGTTTAGTAGTATTTATCAGTGTTATCCCCCAACAACCAATGTTGGACGTGGTCTGATTAAATCAGATAGTAACTCCTTGAGTAACTGTACTTAAAGGTCTAAGGTTGTTATTTAAACATTCTTTTTGGAAAGGATATAACAGTGTAACTGTCACTATCCGATCTTAAGAATCTTATAACCAACTTTTAATCATTGTATCAAGATATTTCACGAACAGTCACCATCTGAACGTGTATGTAAAATCTCCAGTCCTACCTTCAAGCACTAGTGCTAAATGCCTCTATTTACGGAAGTGGGGTAAATGTAATTCACACCTTATCCACAAATTCATAGGCATCTTCTAGGTAGACTTCTCGGTATTACATAATAATGTGAACCGTTATTTTGCAACCAATATCTTAATTGAGTTAAGCAGTGTATTGTAGCATATCAATAACTATACAAGACAATCTATGGTTATCCTTTCAGTGAAATCATTTCACTCAGAGGTAGGCCAAGCATCAGTGACAAAACTATGCTATAGCCTATATCTGAGCATGGAATACTCGTTTCTCTGGTAATATCAGAGATTCCTCCAAAATATTACGATAAACTAATATTCGTTTCGAGTAGCTATCAGACAAATTGTCCACTACTCAAAAGTTCCCACTAGCTTGTATCCTTCATAAGACCCCGAAGGTCAATATGAACAAGTAGTGATACTTCTTCAGCTCTATTACCTTTTCCTAATTGAAAGGTAACTTAGTCATTTTTCCTTTAAGATTGTGTTCTTAGACTGGGATATAGGAATCACCCTTAGCCAGTCTTCAGATCTTATCTCTAGGATATATGCACTAATTAATAGATGCCGAAGAAGCGTTCATCTAAATACGGTAACCGTTTGTCTTAATAGTTTATGATGTGTTACATATACATTTTCAGCAATACTTAGTGGTTTTGACTTTATCAGACAAAAGTCCGAGTCTCAGAATCGTATACAAACGTCATATTCACTATAAGGCAACTATATTATCGATGTGAAAGTGAATCCATTTGTTCCAACGAATCTGAAAACAGAAATTATATTTCTTTGATATTCAAGGATTAAAATCCAAAATTTGTTTCCTTATATCTCCCACTATCTTAGCTGAAATAACTGCCCGTTGTCTACTCTTCATCATGAATGCCCAGCTACTTTGTTCTTACAAAAGAACTTTAGCTTCCGAGTCAAAATACTCGGTTAAGAAAATCTCTAAGGATTCATAGGTTAGTGATCCGAAATCACTTTCCTTTTCCTTTAGTTTCTTTTATTAGTATTTCGGATTAGCCTTTAACTTATTTAGTTTAGATTACTTACACTTGTAGAAATTTACCTTCCCATTCTTGGCTTTCTATAAAGGAAATGGCCGTGAACTAGCAGTTCATTTGAATAGACACTACTCGTAAACTGTGCGATGTCTAGTGAGATTGATGCCAAATCATTCTCGTCATTTTTGAACAAATTTTGCTTTGTCTTTTGTTCAACACAAGTGACAGCAGTGACATTCTTATTAATGTCACTTAAGTTTGAAGGCTTTAAGAGGAACATCCTCTTCCGAAGAATTAATTTGCATTTTCGATTATTGACTTCAACGTTTTTGTTACTTTTCCACTTTTACGAAGTCATCATTATTTATCGTGTTTAGCAGTTTAGATACCTTGAGATGATATGTAGTTGCTATTAATTAAATCATGACCGAAATATAAATCAAATTATACACCACAACAAATAAGAAATTTAAGGAATTATAAACGTGATGTCAGGTATGCAGTTTATCCTACCAATCCAAGGATTTAACCTCACATCATACAGCCACCGCAGGGTCTGTATCAGCACAATGACGATTAAATTGGGACAATATCTCTCAACAAGTAAACAATTAAGAAACAGACATCTCCATTTAATTGTTGTTTACCTTCCTTTTTCAGCCAAGATATTTCCAAAAATATCCTTGTGAGTGTGACCTACTGTTTTAGACCTCAAAGTACGGCCCGAGTATGCCGCCGCAGGGTCGGTCAGTGACTCGACGAGTACCCAAAATCCTATCCTTTCAGAGACCAAGCCTTGAATTTTGATAGCGGTGAAGGCCATCCGTAGGGGGCCGAAATCAAAGCGGCACGAGGCGTCACCAATCTCTCACGTGCTTGTGTCAACAGTAGAGACCGTGGGGTCGGTTGTCACCTTCCCCGCTCCCACTCGTTATTTTGAAAATTAGTTAGTCTTATTAGGATTTTTACAATCCGAAAAACAATAAATCTTGAATATTTAAATTAATCCTCCCACTAGTTCATCGGTTCCAAATACCGTCTAACTAGTGTCACTTATTCACGACTTTCCAATTTCTCAGATTTATAAATTCTTTGTGTAGACACTACACAATTAAAATTTGCCAAGAATTTTATAACCCTAATATATTAGGACCCATGATTTTTCAATAATTCGAAAAACAATAAATCACAAAATTTAAAGCTCCCCCTAGTTTATCGGTTCCAAATACCGTCTAACAAGCGACACTATATTCATGATTTTCCAATTTTTTTCGATAGAAAATCCTTGTGTAGACACTACACAATTAAAATTCACTAGAATTTTATAGTCCTAATTTTGTCATGATATCATTGAATTTTATCTCAATAATTTGAAAATAATAAATCTTGAAAAGCAATCACCAACTTATCGGTATTAAACTCTGGCTGAGCTTTAACCGAGTTCACCGAATGGTGTCGGGGTTGGCTAAAACGACCTGTCCTTTTCGTTGGTTCATATACGACGCTAACGTCACACGTGTGCGGGTGCTGGGTTGAAAATCGGGCTAAGGTTGCCCCATTGAGCCTCAGCTCGCCGGATAGCTTGACCATGCCGGACCCCCGTGGCTAACCCCGTACTTGGACGGACAAGTCGAGTCGAGCCGAAGCCCTGTTGACCGCCCGAACCAATTTTCGAACCTTTTGCTCAGTTGGTGTCCAACTTTTCCGGATTTTCTAATTTTTCAATTATTAAAATTCTTTTGTGTAGTCACTACATAATCAAAAACCACGAATGATTTTTAGATCCCAAAATTAAATTTACCGAGTAAAATTTTATTTTATCATGTGAATTTTATGTTCCGATAAAATTATGTTTGTTTTAATTAATTTAATTAATTACCTAAATTAATCTAAATTAATTTCGTCTCATACATGCCTAATTAATATCGCGATTAATTGTCTATATGTATGCATATGGCAGGAGTGAAATTCATGAATATTATGCATGTCATGGCATGATTATTTCACATAAATTATCGAACATGAAAATAAATGCGTAAAATAAACCACTGAGATAGATCGTTGGTACCCCCGTATATAATCTATAAACCTAAAATAATTAAATAGATAAACCCTACTTTTAAAGGATTTTCTAATTATTAATACACAGCCGCCGCCGCATGGTATAATACTTTTCTGCTCCGTTTCCTAAACAAAAGTGCTCTAGTTGAGTTGGTCAAGGCGCTTTTCCTCCTTCATGCAAGTCAAGGGTTCGATTCTCTTCAACTGCAACCTTTTTTCTTTGAAGATTTATTTTTCTGGATGCAATTTCATAATTGCTGCGGCGAGGGGAGAGTTGATCACCTCCGAATAGGCCTGTAAACGAGCCGAACCCTACCGAACCCTGGCAGGGTTCGGCTCGGCTCGGTGTGTTCGAACCTTAGGCTCGGCTCGGCTCGAAATGGCCGAGCCTTATATTTTCATTATTCGGCTCGGGTTCGGTCTGCTATTTGGGGAAAAAAGCTCGGCTCGGTTCGGCTCGAACATGTCGAACCGTTCGAACATGTTCGGCTCGAAATGGGTTTTTAAAAAAAAATCAGAACATGTTCGGCTCGGTTTTAAAAAACATGTTCGGCTCGAACTGTATATGAATTTATGATATCCGAGCCGAACATGTTCGAACATGTTTGGCTCGACCACCGAATATCTAATTTGTAAGGTTCGGCTCGAAGTTCGAACCCACGAACGAGCCCGAATCGAGCTTTTTCGAGCCGAATACTCCGGATCGAATCGAATACTTAGGTTCATTTACAGCCCTACCTCCGAATCCTTAGCTGCCATCACTACCACTGTGCGGCCGAGTTGCTTTGTTAATGTTATTCGAAAAATTGGGTTTACAATAGATCTAACGGTAAACAAGTACCAACCCCAATCTATCTCGTCAACCAAATCATTCAATCACTCATATATATAACGAATATATAAAAGTTGTAATATTTATTCAATTCCACTCCTTATTAATTAATTATGCAATCATGATCGCAAAATCGCTTTAACCTGTCTCTGATACCACATGCTAGAAGTAGTAGCACCGATCGAGACATTCGATCTTAGCACAGCGAAAGCTTATGCGATTTACGATATGAAACATAACTAATTAATCCTACGAGAAGGTTAGTAGATTTACCCAAACCGGAGAGAGATGATAAAATCGACCAAGGGAGAAGCCGTAGTCTTCCAGATTGTATCTCCTAGCGACGACTGGTGGACGTCAATCCTCGCCGTAGAACCTCCTCGAATATGCACAAGAAAAGCCCTAGGCTTTCTTCTATTAATGACTAGAACGAGAAACTAATTTTTCTCTTCTTTTAATGTATAAGTGGCGCCAATATTTAGTGTGTATTGTGTTGGGAGGAACTCTCTTTATATAGGAAAATAACTAGTCAAGAGTGTTATCCTTTTCACACCACAAAAACATATTTCCATAAGGAAAAGATATTTTTCCCACAAAAATTAGAGATAATTCCCAAAAAATCTATCTCTTGATTTTTCCATTAATTATCCAACAAATAGATAATTAATTAATTACACATATGAGATAATCTAGAAAAATTTCTTCTCCTAACTTATCCTCAAATGTGGCGCCACCTTTAATCATTTTTTTATTTAGAAAACGTCTTTTCAATTTTACATATTATTTACCAAATAAATAATATTGCATATTCATTAAATATACCAACTATTTAATTTATTCTCGAGGTTCCATAAAACGAGAAAACACTCGCGTGTTAGGAGCCAACCCGGGGACCATGGACCTATAACCAGTAGCTACAATAAATTAAATAAAATATTCATCGAACAGAATATTTCTACTTAATTCATTAATTCCGGAACGCCACCATAAATCCGAAATTAAACTCTATCGATTATAGATATAACTTATTCTCAAAACGTCGAATCGAGTCGATAAGTGTCCATGATATAATCATTTCATATAAACTAACCCTCCATAAACTATCCGTACTGAAGTAGGATTATTTCCGTAAACCTTCTTCACTACATCTTATCCTTATTTACCATTAACCCACTAGTGATCAATTAGTTCATAACCAATACGAACTCCCGGGATCGATCAGTTTCTAGGATCAACAAATAAGGGGATTGTCTTTCTACTTCCCACATGAAGGAATGGATTCCATATCTGTGAGACACACACTTCTCACTCATTCCAGAATAGTGCCAACGTGAAAGTGATTCGGACCGCGCCTCTTAGCGATCCTTAACGAACACATCAAACCCTATCCTGAAACAAGTAGGAGTCTGTAATCACTTCAGGATTAAGGTTAATCCATATATGATAATCTTGTGATTTAATAAGATTTCTCAATCACGGAATTATATGAAAAACTCAGATTAAATCGTAACAGTCCTATATGACTCTTATCATATATAAATGCCCCACTTAGACAACCAATGTCGACGGTCCGGATAGGACGGTCACACCATAAAGTGTTCTGGGCGCATTAATGGTGGTTTAATCAATAGACCTCATACTTTGATTAATTTCACCACGGACTAATAGTTCAAGTGTATCACCATAAACTTAATCCTCCTATGTGACACACACTAAGTTATATGGCTACATATGATACGACTTGGGGTTTTCAGTAGTGTATTACTTACAAGCACGAAGCAAGTAATAAGATGAGAATAAATCTGTCATTTATTAATTCTGAAACAATTACATAAATTGTCTTTCGGACGCTGCTTCCAACAATCTCCCACTTGCCCGTAAGGACAAGCAACAATTGTCTTTCGGGCACACTATATCTAACAACTGTGTGTTCCTGGGTGAGTCTCTTGTATCATGGAGTTCAAAAAAACAAGGTGTGGTCTCTAGACCCAGCTCTGAATCAGAGTACAGAGGCTTAGCTGATCTTACTGCAGAATTGAAATGGATCATACAGTTGCTGTATGAAATGCACATCAAAGTGCAGGGTTTTCCTACTGTCTGGTGTGATAACACCAGTGCCTCCTACTTAGCTCAGAATCCTGTCTATCATGCCCGGACAAAACATATAGAGATTGATGAGCAGTTTGTAAGGAATGAGGTGTTGGCTAGAAAATTGAAGGTCTGCTATATCCTTTCCTCAGATCATATAGCTAACTGCATGACAAAACCATTGGCACCATCACAATTTCAGAATTTCAGGACCAAACTCAATATGGTATCACCACCCTTGAGTTTGAGGGGGGGGTGTTAAGTGATATAGTGATGTGGCAACATCCTAGTCCTACATTTGTATGGTGAGTTGAATGGATAAGATTAATCCTACTAGATGAGATTAATCCTCTACCCAAGAAATCTATCTATATATTCCGTACTTGTTGAAGAAGATGAAATAATGAAAGTAACAAAGTTCAGCCATTAAAGGCTCCCTAGAAAATACTGTCTTGTTCTTTATTTTAACTCGGATATTCACTCCTACTGATAGGGTACGCGGTTCCCGGACGACCAAATATGTATACTCCGCATGCTTCAGTATCACACTCAATCACTACCGCATGATCGCCCCATGGCTAGGGGATACCTCAATAGTGTCCAAGTATGACAATCCACACCGTGATGCCATGAAGACTCCGGTCTCAGGATAATTACACAACCGCCACATAGTGTGACACTTAATAGTGTAAGTGGGTCAGTCTAACGTACGCATTCTCTAATACACGTCCGCGTACAGTCCAAGTGTCTCTACACTTCGATAGACGAGATATATCCCTGCCCTTACAGACAGAAGACATCTAATATGTGCTAGCCTGTTTGTACTATCAATGCCCTGTTTAATAGTACATAAGCCTAGAGACATTTAAGTATCAAACTTATTAAAATGATTAGAGATCTTATCAACCATAATCGCCTATTATGGTTTCTCTATCACAGTTTAATACTAAGGATGTTATCATATAACAATTCATAATTGGTTCCTTAAAAGAACAAATAAATGACAACAGAAAAGCCATTTATTATATATGTATAATCATAAAGAAATAGTAGAAATGATCCGACTCGGTTGGATCCGGTCCAACCCGATTGGGTTTAGGAGACTATTTCAACAGAAATTTTCTAGGATCATGCAAAAACGCCGAATCATCCAAGGCAAGGCGATGGTTCTGCTCCATGGGAAAGGATACAGGCTTGGCAGCCAACAATCCACAATCAGAAATAATATCTAAAGCATACT
This sequence comes from Gentiana straminea, assembly GCA_036785695.1. Lineage (NCBI taxonomy): Eukaryota > Viridiplantae > Streptophyta > Magnoliopsida > Gentianales > Gentianaceae > Gentiana > Gentiana straminea. The sequence goes on from JAVUPR010000367.1 coordinate 2,923,828, forward strand.
TGCGTTAGGATAAGAAAATACCATGCTCAGAGCGAGCAACTTCGAGGCCAAGGAAATACTTGACTGCTACCAAATCCTTCATTTTAAAAGCAACACCCTAAATACAGCTAAAGTCGTACAATCATTCCTTGCAATAATCATGTCATCAACGTAAACCAGAACATTGATACAAATATCCCCATTCTGCAAGGTAAAAAGTGAATAGTCCGAGTAAAAGCGCTTAAGCCCATAGTCCATCAAAACGGCCTCTAGCTTGGCAAACCAACAACGTGGCGCATGCCTCAACCCATACATAGATTTCTTCATTTGACAAACTAAATGCTCACGGGACTTATCAAACCCCAGAGGAATCCGCATATATATATTTCCTCGTCCAAGTCTGTATGTAAGAAGGCATTATGGACATCCATCTGATGAATCTCCCACTGTTTAATAGCAGCAACAATGAGAAAAGTACGTACCGTAACCATCTTCGCCGCTGGGGCAAAATTGTCATTATAATCAATGCCTTCGACCTGATGATTGCCAAAGGCCACAAGTCGTGCCTTCAGGAGTTGCAACTTGCCATGCTCATCATATTTTCAGTATACACCCCATTGTTGCCAAGTGTCTTCTTCCCAGGAGGGAGGGGTTGTAACTCTCACATGCCATGATCCTTCAAAGCACGCATTTCCTCAGCCATGCACCTCCGCCAACCTGCATGTCTCACAGCTTCTTCAAAATTATGGGGAAGGGTTCCTACAGTAATCGCCGCTACATACTAACGATGTCTGTCAGAAAACCGATGAAAATCAACAAAATGTGAAAGAGGATACCGAGTACCTGAGGAAGATGATAGGAGCGGTGATGGCGGTGATGGACTTTTTGAGTCAAATGTAGTATGAGTGATAAAGTCTTGATAACGTGTATTAGGAATTTTTGCACGTCTGCCATGACCGAGCTCAGAAGTCTGTGTTGTACCTGTGTCAAGAGTTGTAAAGGTTGGAGGGTCCGCCCCCCTCCCGAATGCCGACCTTCCCTGAAGTATCCTCAACAGGGACTGGTGCCGTGAGTCGAAAAATCAATTCCCATATCTAAGTCTTGAGTTATATTTTCTGGGAAAAGAAAAGTGTCCCTAGAACCCCCCCTCCCATGTGAAGAATCTGAATCTACCATAGGAAAAACGTCCTCAAAAAAATTTACATCCCGAGAAACTAAAAAATTTTCGGTTTCCAAGTCCAATAAAGTCCACCCCTTTTTAGTGTATGGATATCCCAAAAAAAACACAACACCGATAGTTACTTGCAAATTTATCACCTTTGTGGCGTTGATTATGTGCGTAACACAGACACCCAAACACATGAAGCATATCAAAATTCGGAGGCTTGCCGAATAAATAATCATACGGAGTTTTATAGTTTAGAACACTGGATGGGGTCCTATTAATCAAATAATACGCAGTCATAACACACTCACCCCAAAACTTAACGGGAAGATGCCCCTGGAATCTAAGAGCTTGTGCTACGTTCAAAATGTGTTGATGTTTACATTCCACCCGACCATTCTGTTGATGGGTACCCACACACGCGGTTTCAAAAATAATCCCATGTTCCCGAAAATATGATTGCAAAGGATGAAATTCCATCCCGTTATCACTACGAACCCGTTTAATTTTCTGATCAAACTGCCGTTCAACTAACGCCACAAAGTTCAAAAACATAAAGACAACTTCCACTTTACTATAAAGAAGATAAACCCATACGGACCTAGAGTAATCATCAGCGATTGTCAAAAAATAAGACGCTCCACACGACTAACGAGTCGTATACGGACCCCCACAAATCACAATGAACAAGTTCTAGTATCCTACTGGCCCGATTGGGACTATTAGGAAAACTATCACGGGACTGTTTTGCACGAAAGCACATATATAGTTACATATAGAAACCCTACTCACATATAAAGTTTTCACTATGCCATTATGTTAAATATATCTCTATTTTTACAATAATAACACTATAGTCCAGTTATATAAGACATTATTCGGAGATTTTGTTGTTTGGAGAAACTTTAGAATGTTTTAGTAATGTAAATATATTACAAGATTACTCTAGATAATGAATTGTGGTCATTAAATTAAACTAATCTTAACCACAACATAGGAAATATTGTGGTATAAATACGATTGTATTTAGTCTTCCCTCCACACTTTTTTTTTTCAATCTCTTTTCCTCCTTCCCAAATTATTATCACTTATTATCTCTTAATATTATTAGAGATAATGACAAAGATTGAAGATTAATTGCTACATATCTTTGGATACTGCTAATAATGATGATTGATTGTCATTTGATATTATTTGATTCTGTCTTTATTATTCACTTGTTGGCCAAGTATATTGTCCTATAAATATTGTAATCATCTTTCAGTATTATCAATACAATCAATTATCGTTTCTCTATTATTCTATCATGGTATCAGAGCTCTAGACTAACGTCATTTCGATCCTGAGCAAGCTTTACGAAAAAGAATGTTTGGGTGGGGGTTTGTGACATCAATATGATCAAACCCTCACCCCTCCCAATTTTTTTTTTTATTTTCACGTTGAATTTTTTTTTTCCTTTCGAAATAAACATGGTTGATTCAAAGGCTCTGGTGGCGTCAAAATTGAAAGCCGAATTAGGCTCCCAAGCATCCTCCTTCTTCATCGCCGCTCCAGGTTCATTCAAGCTTCTCGCCGGATTCTATGGCTGAAGCCTTTTCAACCCCTGTTGCACAGCGATTTCGCAATATATAGCAGCACTCAGCCTCACCGTAATGCCGTTATTAGCACGGCCCTTCCGCAAACGCTGCTCATCTCCATGCCCCACCAAAGCCTCCGGAAGCCTCCTTGTGTCTTTCATATTTTTATTATTATTATTATTATTTTTTTAATAAATATCAATCTTGTCAATATCTTATCCACAAACCCGTATCCACCTTCAACTCCTTTCTATTTTTCTTTTCTCCACCTTCTACCCAACGCTTCTTTTTATTTTTTGTTAGGGCATGACCCTCCGTTCTTTTTTATTTTTGTTAGGGTATATCCCTCCACTCATTTATTTATGTTTGGGTACAACCCTCCAAGCCTTTCTTTCTGTTAGGGTATATCCCTCCACTCCTTTAATTTTGCTAGGGTACATCCCTCCAACTATCGTTTTTCCTTTAGGGTTATATCCCTCCATGCTTTCCTTATGAGCCAATCTCCATTTTCATTGCATTACCATGGGATTGCGGGGGCGTATTAGAGATAATGACAAAGATTGAAGATTAATTGCTACCATATCTTTGGATACTGCTAATAATGATGATTGATTGTCATTTGATATTATTTGATTCTGTCTTTATTATTCACTTGTTGGACAAGTATATTGTCCTATAAATATTGTAATCATCTTTCAGTATTATCAATACAATCAATTATCGTTTCTCTATTATTCTATCAAATATGGTCCAATAATATCGATATACCTTATGTATTTTAAAATATCATTTTTTTAGGGTTTATAATATCCCTTAAATACTCATAGTTTTTTTCTTTTTTTGTTTTGTTTTGTATAAACCGGATATTTATATATAACAAAATTGAGTAGAACTGTACAAGCGTTTAAAATGAAAAGCAGAAACAAAAACTATACATCAGAAGATGCGAGAACCAAATTGCAGTCTTAACTATGCCAGGCTAAATGTAATTCACGTGCTCTCCGAACAGCTTGGGATATGAACACCGATTTCGGAGGCCTATGCCGATCAGCGTGGTGGAACTCTTCATTACGCCAGTACCAAATGCTCGAAATAAGCTTCCGGAAGAGAAGTCTCCAAAACACAATATTGTCCTTCTTATACATATCTTTCTGGATGCACTTGTCGAGCCAGTCTGGGACAACATGAATATTGAAAAATTCTTGCCAATGTTGGTGGTGCACAATTTCTTTCCACATTCCACGCACCCACCAACAATCTCTAAGAACATTTGTTCATATCAAATACTCAAAACACGCGCCCACCAACTCCCTAAACACGTTTTTTATGCATCTTTACGATCTCTACTCAAATCCAAACATGTTCAACATCAAAATACTCAGAAAAAATAGCAGAAAAACATGACTTTTATCTTGCACCACCAATTTCTTGCCAATATTGAAATACTCATAGTTCAAATAAATAAAATACACTTCATTTTTTTCTAAAATGAATCGAACTGCTCGAACTGCTGAATAATCTGAACTGAACTGGACCAATACAGTTCGGTTCGGTTCAGTTCCGATTTTTATTTTATTTTTCTCTTGAAAATGAGACGAACAAGTGAAACAGCATCATTACTATATTCTTAGTGCTACAAAATGAATATGAAAAAGCACTATACTAATTAATAAAATACAATAGTCTTACATCATTAACAAATAGTCCATAGTCCATACAAATATAATAGACATAATAAGAGTCCATATATAAATTAAAATTAACATGAGTCCATGACAACAAAATAAGACTGCCAAACAAGTCCATAACAAAACACCCGCCAAACATCAATAACTTCAATAGCAGGCTGTATAAAAAAACAAGATTGCAAGTGTTATGGTTTCACGGTTGAGCTCCCGCCCTAAGTCTACAACAGATGCACACAAAGCAGACATGTTCAGAGTTAAAAGCTTAATGATATCAAAGCATGGCTTCAAGTATATTAAGATAGATCCAGGACTTCAGGACTTGACAGAGACAAGTCAAGATTGAAATAGCAAACTACCTTGAAGCTACAAATTAAAACTCAACTAGCAAAGCGAGTTTGAAATAGCAAACTACCTTGCAAGACTAGTTTTATGATACTCATACAAGCTAAACAGAACAACTTCCAACACCAAAGAACTCAAGAACAGAGGAGTTTTATGATACTCATACAAGTTAAACAGAACAACTTCCAACACCAAAGAATTCAAGAACAGAGGTATTGTCTAGCAATATTTTATACGGTGCATACATTAAGTATAAATATCAAGAATTAACTCACAAGAGGCCTGAAATAAACATTACTCAAATTTCACAACTGATAAGAAACTGCAATCTTAAATTATTACGGCATATAAATATTTATTATTATGACATTGTATTACGTAAAGGGCGGATGTGGTATTTTGTGAGAAGAAGGGCTTCTAATTGTGATGTATAAATAGATGATGTGGTGATGAATGAAAGGGACAGAAAATATTTTTACCCTATCAAATTTGTCATGGTATCAGAGCCAGATTCAATCACTTGATAAAAGAAAAGTTACGAACAGAAAATTGCGATCCCACATCTTTGGATTATCTATGCATATGATTCGTTCTCATCCCATGAAATTGACCAGCATCCCATGTCGTGTTGTATTCATTGAGTTACTAAATAGTGCAAATAAAAATATATAGGCTTGCAGCATCCCATGTCGTGTTGTATTTCATTTATCCATCTCTAACTAAAAGATGAATTAGAGAGAAAATATATTGGTTTTTTTTTTTGTTTCTTTGGAAAAAATGCACCAGAAATTAAATAAAATAAAATAAAATAGTTTTGTATTTTATGCAAAAGTTTTAAAAAGTTCCTTCTCCTTAATCGATAAAATGTTGGTGTCATTCTCGCTCTTCTCCTTTTAATATTAATTCAACCATTTTTCATTAATTAACGACTATTGCATTAATGATAGAGACATTTTAAAAATTAACCTTCAAATTTATGATATTCAACCACTTTTTTTGGTCTGTACGAAATCTTATAGGACTTATATTTTGGAACGGAGACAGTACATTCTCAACCCTAAAAACTCTAAAAGTTAATTTGTCTCACTACTACCCATGCATATACACATTCCCAATATACTTTCCCAATTAACAAGAAATATCAATATTTATTGGGTGTGTATATATTAAAAAAAAATCAAAGAACAACTTAGTTATTTTTTTAATTTTTATTTTATTTTTTACAACATAGTCATTTTAACATATTTTCAGAGATATTAATCACTTTTTAATTTGTGTGAATCTTCTGACTTCTCCTTGCGGCAGATTGAAAAAAGGGAAACTTGAGAAAATATGTTTTAAAAGCATAAAATTTATGTGGTATGCTCCGTAAATAATGTATTCAAAACTATGCTTCGGGTCGGATTCTTGTTTGGTTTCGGGTTGGATTGTGGTTGAATTGAGTCATGAGAGAGAAAATAAAATAAAATAATGTAAAGTAATGATTATAAAGTTGAAATGTTGTATTGGAATTTGTGTTGATGAAAAAATGATTGGTGAGAGAAATTTTAATGAAATATTATATTGATAAAGTAATGGTTGAATAGTGTAGATGATGAATAAAATGAATTGATTAATATTATTTTATTTATTGATGGTGAAATGATTGGTGAGAGAAATATTAATAAAATAATAAAATAATAGTAAATAAGATAGTGAGTGAATAAAATATTGATTTGGATCCAAATGGATCCAACCCAGGAAAATGAACCGTCACTGATTAAAAAAAAATAATAATAATACCCACGCAAAACCCATATAAATCTTACGTATAAGTGACTCATTTTTAATAACCTGATTCGATATCCGTGTAATGAGCTAACCTACCCAAAACCTACTCAAATCTCACTTAAACGTCGTGTAGTTTGAGTAGCATTTGAGTGAAATTGAGTGAGTTTTGAGTAGGTTAGGTCTAGGCCTGAGCAAAAAAACCGAAAAATCAATCCAAACCGAACCGAATAAACAAAACCAAGAAAACACCGATCAAATCGGTTTGGATTGGAACCGAACCGAATTTAAATGGTCTGGTTCGGATTACCCTAATTAGAAATCACCCAAACCGAAACCGAACCGAATTACCTACCCTATATAAAGACCCATTGTTACTAACCCTAATTAAACATCTGGGGTACGAAAATTCTTTGAGTTCCTTTGAATTTTAGTAAGTTCTAATGATGTTTCCTTTGAATTTTAGTAAGTTCCTTAAAATTTGCTGATGAGCAGACTAGTAGTAGTACATTAGATGTTGTACTAATTAAGAACATGAGTTTCCACTTTTGTACATTTTTGTTGTATGCATTAGGGCTGATGATACGGAACCTGACACGGTCCCGTTAACCCCGGTCAACTCGTCTGAGGACATAAGTCAAACTCTTTCCCTGAGCATAAGCGCGCGACGTCGCCAACTTGATGGCCATCCCGCCATCCTCATAAGCATAAGGGGGCCGCCCCGCAGCACTGCGGGCCCATTCCTATGAGAATATTAGTTAATGGAAAGTTCATAAGCTTAGATAGAGTGCGAGGCCAACTGCCATCTGTCGGGCATCGGCGCTGCTAGCACGAGTAGTCTTTTACAGCTTTATCCTTTCCCTATAAATACCCCCACTGTGACATTAATGAAGATATAGAACAGCTTTTGCTCATTTATTTCTATTAGCACTGTTGTCTCTCTCTCATATTTATTGCTTTCATATTACCCCCGCGAGCTCATCACCAACATCGATAAACGCCACCGTCCGACGGCGATAACCTCACTGATCGGAGCACCACGAAGAGGCCAGGTATCCCACGTCCAAGTCTTCTTTCCAAACTGCCTGACGGAAACGGTCCCGTCAATTGGCTCCGTTACCGGGAAACGTTTTTCTTCAAAGGATTCAACACCTTCGTGGACTCCATAGTTGCTCAGCTTGTACCGATCTCCGTCTCCCTTGTATAACAGGTTTGTTATTCCAGTTTATCATCATCAAATCGGTTATCTTTGTCTTCACAGTCCGTTGAAAAACAGCTCATGTGTTTATGTAGACTATCCCAATCTTGCGTTTGAAGATTCACCACTATTGGGATAATCTTATATGAACCGCTAAGAAACGGCTGTGGTTAGCGTTTTTCCGATTTGCATGTTGATCGAGACGGTGTGAACGCCATAAAATTCGACTTGTAGCATCTCTGTGTTGGGATCGATTGCTTGTAGGAGGGTAAAAGGTTCATCGGATGTTGCGTACATAAAATCTGACAGCAGATCACGTCACGTCACGTCACATCAACTACCTTTTGAAAAGGATACTAGAGTTGGCTTGTGTCAGAGGCAATAATCCCATTTGCTACCTTGGAAAGCTTGTTGTCAGACTGGCATCAGACCTCCCATCATGGCTAACCCTTCGCCTAACCCCGTCACACCCAACCCGGCAGAAAAGCAGATCGCCCCAACGAGGTCTCATGAGAGCGACCCCGCCCGTACAACCGTCGATTACCGCGAGTTCTTAGAGTTAAAAAAGAAAAACACTCAGTTAGAGGCAGAGCTCGCCCAAAGACAGATTAACACCGAGAGCCCGGACAAAGAGGCCCCCGCCCCGCCGGTTCCCGCGAGGCCGATCCGGCAAGAATAAAGAGTTATGGTGAATACGCGGCGAAAATGAAGGCGCCAACGAGATCTTAATCTCCGCCGGCCAGCCCGCGCTAGCAATTGATCCTCCCCCAACCATAGAGGGCATGAACGTCGGACCTAACGTCATTGCCCCTCCGTGGAAAGGGCCAAACATGGGGGAAACAACGCGAGCTCAGCGTCACGAGCATCGAGGGGAAAGCGTATCCTCCTCTCGGCACGGTGAATACAGCCAAACTAGAATATCGGCGCACGACCGCCTGGGAAAACGTAGAGCTTTACCATCACCACCGCGGGATGAAGATAAAGGAACGCGAGGCAACGTCAGACGGAGACTGGGCCCCCTCAGTAAAAATCCCCGGGACATTATCCTGAGAAGAAGAGCACGGGCCGAAACAGAAAGGCTCAGCAGTGACGAGGACGACGCCCACTCTCAGGGCGCACCTCGAACCCAGACCAACCAGCGATTTGAAGATCTGAGGCTGATGGTTCTGGAGATGAAAAAGAACAAACGAGAAGAGGATAAGGAGCCTAGCGCCGCTATGGATGCGCTTTCAGACTCGCTCATAGCGAGCCTCCCGCGACGCCGAGTCTCCAACATCAACATAACAGATTATCAGGGTAAGTCAGACCCATACGAATGGATAGCCTCGTTCGAGAGCAAAATGATGCTCGCTACTCACCATAGCGCGGCCCGGTGCGTGGCTATGGTGGGTTGCATGAAAGATAGAGCCTCTACATGGCTTCGCAAATTGCCGGCCCGGATCGGTTAATCACCGGGAGGATATGCGGACAAAGTTCCCGACGAGAATTCAAGACGGCGCATAGACCTCGCAAGACCACAACCGATCTGTTTTTGATAAAGCAGGACACTGGGGAGTCCGCCCGGTCGTATTACGAGAAATTCGTCCAAGTTTACGATCAAACACGGGACGAGCCCGAACCCACGGTTATGATGGCATTCTTAACTGGACTGGTGGGCGGCGAACTTAAGACACACTTAACGATGCACGCTCCGACCAACTTGAGAGACATGTTGGAACAGGCCCGGAAGTTTACTACCGTCGAGGTCATCCCCGCCAGAAACCGGGGCCTTCAATCTGATCCCACGGCCCCGTCCAATAGTGCTCGAGGCCGGTCCCCAAAGAAAGGAGGAGGCCGTCAATCCGGCGAAAGAACGGACGACCATGATTTCAAAAGGCCGCAAAAGTTCGACGTAAAAGATTACATTCCGCTGAATGCCCGACCGTCGGCGATCCTGAACGAGATTTCGGAACACATCCGGAAGCCCCGCGACAATCGTAGCGAAGACAGCGTTCGTAAAGCGGACACAAGCAAATTCTGTGAGTTTCACAATTATCACGGTCATAACACGGATGATTGTTTTTCCCTGATAAGGATCCTAGACAAAATGGCCCGGGAGGGAAAGTTAGATCGATTCAAATTGGCAGGCGGTGCCAACCAGAGACTCGTCGCGGCCCAGTATGAGCGCGAGCTTAATGTCATCCACGAAAGCCCGCCTAGCAACAGGCAGATAAAAGAACAGATCAACTCGATCAAAGAATTTGGACGTGAGCGGCCTAGAACTCTGCGGCCAGATGAAGAGGCCTTGACTTTCACAAAGAGCGAGCTTAGCTTTGTTACGGGAGCAATGGAGATGCCCCTCATAATCAAAATCGGGATCGGCAAGTGCGGGGTTAACAGAGTCCTGGTGGATACAGGTGCCGCCAGAGACATCATCTATCTTGACCGCCTCGAGAGGTTTGAATTTCACCGAGGCCAATCCGAAACCGTACCGGGCTCGCTAGAGGGTTTTACCAACCATGAGGTAAAAGTTAAAGGAATGATTGACCGGAGGTCCGCATCGGAGACTTCGAGCCCTTCCGGATCGAAAAAATAGAATTTTCGGTGGTCGATCCGCGGCACTCGCTACCACATGATCCCGGGCATACCGCGATGCGCAAATTTCAGATGGTGTCTTCCATTCCGCATCGAGAGTCAAATTTTATACAGAAAATGGCAAGATAGGCCAGGCAATTAGCCGACCACAGACTTATCTTGACCACTTGGCAAAATCAAAGGCAGGGTTGAAAAGGGCACGGGAGCCCGAAGTCCAAGGTGTGCTAGGACAAGCTTATGATACACCTCCCGTCGCACCATCAGGGACTAACCCCATCACGAATTCAATAAATCTGTTGGGAGAAGCTCTAGTGATAATCGATACAGCTGAGATCCCAAGTACCGCCGGACGACTCAATCCCCGGATAGGTGAGTCCATGGCCGAGTTAGAGGCGAGCGCTAAGAAAAGAGCGCTGGAAGCCCATATCGAGCGGGGACAAGGCACGAACAGCCCTCCGCCGCTTAATAAACAAAAAAAGGAAATTGTATGCGACACATTGCAGATACGAGATGATCCAAGCATTGAAGCAGAGGGGGAGCTCATCGAGGTAATCATCAATGAGAGATACCCCGACCAAAAGATCAAAGTCGGGGCGCACCTCAGCGAGGCCGATATGTCCGCGCTGATCAGCGTGCTGAAAGAGAACCTGGAGGCCTTTGCTTGGGAGGTCACTGACATGCGAGGCGTCGACCCCGAGGTCGCACTCCACCGTCTTAACGTGAATCCCCACTTCAAGCCAATTCGGCGGCGGGCTCGCCAATTTTCAACCGCAAAAGAAGAGGTCGTAAAAATTGAGATCGCCAAACTACTTGCGGCGGATATCATTGAAGAACTACAATATCCTACTTGGCTAGCCAACGTCGTTATGGTTCGAAGCACGGCGGCAAGTGGCGAATGTGCGTAGATTTCACCGACTTGAACATAGCCCGCCCCAAGGATCCCTATGAGCTACCCCGCATAGACGAATGGTAGATCGGATAGCGGGTTTTGAAATCCTCGGTTTCGTTGACGCCTATTCGGATACCATCGAGTCCGTATGGCCGGGGACGAAGGACAACTTCTCGCTTTCGTAGCCTGGAGGCGGCATGTATTATTACAAAATGATGCCCTTCGGCTCGAAGAATGCGGGTTCAACATTCCGAGAGGATGATCAACCGGGTCTTCCACACTCAAATCGGCCGCAACATGGAAGCTTACATAGATGACATGGTCATCAAATCCAGCAGATGCGACTTCATAGCAGATTTGAGGGAAACTTTCGCGAACGTACGAAAAAACAACGTGAAGCTAAACCCAGTCAAATGCACGTTTGGGGTTAAAGCTGGAAAATTCTTAGGCTTCATGGTCACACAGCGCGGCATCGAAGCAAATCCTGAGAAAATCAGAGCCATTCTGGACATGGTGCCTCCCACGACTGTGAAAGAGGTTCAGAGGTTGAATGGAAGGATAACCGCTCTGGGGCGTTTCATTTCGAAATCGGCAGACAGGTGCCTTCCTTTTTATAAAATTTTGAAAGGCGGCAAGGGGTTTGAATGGATTTGGAGAATGCACCGAAGCCTTTGAAGAGCTCAAGCAATACCGGTCGGCCCGCCTCTTTTAGTAAGTCCTATCATAGGCGACCGGCTTTATTTATATTTGGCGGCCTCGATAGGGGTCGTCGCCGCGATTCTTATAAAGGAAGAAGGGACTCCCGAGAAGCCCGTTCAAAAGCCCATTTACTATGTTTCGAAGGCTCTCGACTCCCGTGGAAGGTCGATATTTTAATGCGAGAGAAATTGGCTTACTCTCTTGTTATAGCAAACTAGAAAGCTCCGTGCATATTTTTCATCACATACGATCATTGTACCGTCGGATAGTCCGCCGCATCGGGTTTTACATAAGCCGGACCTCGCCGGTCGTCTCCGAGAAATGGGCAATTGAGCTCACCGAATTCGACATCAAGTACGAGCCTCGAAGGGCAATCAAGGCACAGGCCCTGGCCGAGTTCATTCTTGAAGCAAGCTTCCGAGAGCCCTCGACAACACAACCCACTTCCCCTTCGACCAACTCGCCCGACAAACCGGCTCCTAGCGGCCCCATGAGGCCCAACCACTGTTGGCAGTTGTTCGTTGACGGCGCTAGTGGAATTGGAGCTTGCGGGGCCGGCATCGTCTTGCTCGAGCCGGGAACGTCCGAAGAAATTGAGAAAGCGCTTCGCTTCGATTTCACGGCGTCAAACAACCAAGCTGAATATGAGGCAGTCATCGCAGGCCTTGAGCTCGCCCTCGCAATGAGAGTTGAGAACATACACGTCTTTTGCGACTCACAACTGGTTGTTAATCAAGTGAATGGAGGTTATAAGATTTATTGTTCGAAACTGCAGCAGTACATCGACCTGGTCCAGAAATTACGTCGTCGGTTCGGATATTGCGAGCTCTCTTATATACCACGCACTCAGAATTTGAGGGCAGACTATTTATCCAAGTTATCCGACGCTGACGCGGCGCTCGCTCCTCACATCCCTTTGGAATACCTCGAGGAACCTTCTATCAACAGATGTGAGGTCATGGATATTCAACCCTCCTCGCGCTGCTGGATCGATGAGGTCAAGGATTATATTGAGCATGGAGTTTTGCCTTCAGACAAGATAGAGGCGAGAACCTTGGCTCGCCGAGCAGCGAGATATGTCGTGTAAAATGGGATACTTTACAGGCGCTCTTTCTCCAAACCTCTGCTCCGCTGCGTCAGGCCGGAGCAAGTAAATGGTATCCTCCATGAGCTTCATCAAGGAGTGTGCGGCGGGCATCCAGCCTGTCGAACCCTCGCACAAAGGGCGATCACCGCAGGATACTACTGGCCTACCTTGTTGAGGGATGCGGATATATTCGTTAGGGAATGCGACCCCTGTCAAAGGTACGCAGATATACCCAGGTTACCCTCAGTAGAGCAGAGCATCGTCACCGCTTCATGGCCTTTCGAAAGGTGGGGCGTCGACCTCGTCGGTCCAATGCCTAAAGGGCGCGGAGGATGCGAGTACATAGTAGTAGCGGCTGATTATTACACCAAATGGATAGAGGCGAAGCCCCTCAGAGAGATCGCCACCACCCAGGTCATCTATTTTTTAATGGATCAAGTGTGGACTCGTTTCGGGGTACCTCGCATCATCATATCCGACCATGGACCACGAGTTCGAACGGAATTCGACGAGTTTTGTAAAGAGCATGGCGTCATTCATGCGACGTCTTCGGTCGGCTATCCTCAAAGTAATGGTCAGGCAGAGAACGCAAACAAACAAGTGCTCAGAGGCCTGAAACGCACTCTATGCGGAAAGAAAGGCAGGTGGGTAGATGAGCTGCCCGCGATCCTATGGTCGCTCCGATAGCCAAAAAGTCCACCACAGGAGAAACCCCATTCTCCCTGACTTATGGTTCGGAGGCGATGACACCGGTGGAGATGTCTCTACCTAGCATCAGAGTATCGCATTTCAACGAGGACACCAACGAACGATCGCGTGAGTTTGAGCTCGACATGCTCGAAGAAAAAAGATTGCAAGCGGCGACCCGTTTGGCTAACTTCAAGATGGCCGCGAAGCGACATCACGATAAGAAGGTACGCCACCATTTTTTCAAGGCAGGAGATTTCGTATTAATTAAATGTGAAGCCGCCGGCCGCAAACCCAAAAAGTTAGACAGCAATTGGGAGGGACCCCTTCAGATCTCTCGCGAGCTAAAGAAGGGGACATATTATCTCAAAGACAGGAATGGCCGTGAATATGAGAATACTTGGCACGCCGACAACCTCAAGAGATATTACATGTAGTCCTCTCGTTTTTTGGAAGTTTTTGTTCCTTGCATATATATTTTTCTTCCTTTTTCCAAAAAAAAAAAAAAAAAAAAAAAAAAAAAAAAAAGGGAGTAGGGGGACTGTGCCCAGCGCCGCCCCGACCCCGCGCACAGGCTTGTGTATTTTTGGGTTAGCAAAAACAAAAACAGCTCAAAATACCAAAGCAGAGAACAAATGCATAAAACGAAATGGCCATACAGCGGCCCCAATGTGCACAGAAGGAAAAGGATTAAAGTTAACAGGGTGGCGAGCCCCACATCAGCCGGAAACAAAAGTTAATATTACAAACCAACAACAAAGTTTCTGACAATAACAAAAGGAGAATCAAACGCTTCCGGAATCAAGGCCGCCTTGCGAATCTCCCGGCCGCGCCCTCCTCACCACCCGGAGAGCCGCCCGATCCCCCTCTCGTATGGGCCCCATCCAAGATCGCCTGCACGAGTGATCGCATGTTCTCTGTTGCTGCCGCTGGAAATACCGCCGCCTGTAAACCATCAACCCTACATCGCTCGCGGTATTCCGCGATCTCCTCCTCGGAGTATGGAACCACGGGATGATATGGAATGAGCTCGGCACTGAAGGAATTCTCCTGAGTCCACGCCGCCATATCATGTAAGCTAGGGACCCTCTGATGGTGCATCGACCTACAGACACACCTCGCCATATGATAGCAGCCTTGGTCATAATTGTCACACAGATCCTTCCAATATTCGGCGCTGTCCTTATATTCAGCAAGGGCGGCCTCAATTTTGGCCTGGACATCCGAGGCAAGGTCCTCGGCCCTTTTGATAGCTTCCTCAGCTTTCCGACGGGCACCCTCAGTTTCCTTGGCAGCATCAGCAACAGCATCCTCAGCGGTTTTCAACTTTTGCTCACAGGCACCCAGGGCGGCTTCGACCTTCTTGCGATGATTCTTCTCATGAGTAACTTGGCGCTCCAACTCCGCTATCTTGTCCGCCCAGGTCTTTTCTTTAGCGGTATATAGAGCCTTGGCGTCGCCAACTTTGGCATCCAGGTCCTTCATCGTCTGCGCCAACTCCTGGTTCTCCTGCGCCTTCTTCGCCAGCTCATCGCTCGTTCACTGTTCGCTCTCCACCAACTTCTCAACAGTATCTAAAGCGGCGAGCATGCAACGCGAGACCTAAGAAAGACACAGTAAGCACTTGGAAAATAAAAAGAAATTCGTGCGAGGAAACATATTTACCTTATGCGCCGACATCCCGTACTCGGCGACGGCAGCCCTCATAGCCTCGCGGGGATCAATAGAGCTGTTGCCGATGTTGGCCGGAGCAATCCTTTTTATCAATCCGGTCCCCACGGATAGGCGAGCCTCAGCGCTCCATTTTCTGGTAAGTACAGGAAGAGGAGGAACCGCTGACAGAGCTGACTCCATCATCACACCCCAGTCAGGCGATGATTGATCGGCGCAGAAAGCCTCGTCAAAGTATAGAGGAATGTCAGCGCTCGCCGAAGCTTCTTGCCGTGCGCGCTCCTGGGGCACGAAGTCATAAACAGGTGCAAGGTTGAGAGGGGGAGAATCAGAACCCTCTAGGTCGACGACCTCAGACGGCGCATCCACTCTTGGTCTTTTCCGGGAAAGGGGGACGTCTTCAAGAATATCTTCAAACTCTACTGGCTGCTTACCAAGGCGGTGGTCAGAGCCTGCAGCTGGCGGGGGGCGGACTTCCTCTGCAATCGCTCTGACAATCGCGGCACCAGAGGAGGTCCCCGCCTCAGATGCTGTACCCGCCGCAGCAACGGTCACTACCTGGTTGATCCCCACATGAACAGTCGGTATGATCACGGGATCTGCCCTCGCTAACTCTTCCTCCCGCGTCTTCCTCGCGGCGTTAGCAGCGGCAACATTAGCGCTCCTGCGAAGACCGGATGCCGGCATCACTGAAAAAAGAAAAACAAAAGAGGAAGCAATCAGAAATGTACAAGTCAAAAAAAAAAGGGGAGTAGGGGGACTGTGCCACAGCGCCGCCCCGGCCCCGCGCACAGGTTTGTGTATTTTTGGGTTAGCAAAAACAAAAATAGAGAAGAAATGGTTTTACCCTGGCGGCTCGACCAATCACCGCCACACTCTTCGCATTGCGTCGGAAAGTTCCTACCCAAGTGGCACTCGCCGACCCAGTCAGGATCACTAAGCTCCACAGACGGCGGGGGAATGTTCACGACAGGCAAAATCCCCGACTCCAAACAGCCCGGGATCCCTGCCATCCTCGCGCTACCCAGCTTTACGTTCGTCAACATCCGAACGCTGATCATGCGGACTTCGTGCAGATCTGTCCGCGAGCTTATCAAGGCCACAATCGCCTCTACTTCTTTAGGGCTTGCGAGAGGAACCACTCTGCCTTTGAGCCACTTGGAGTCTAGTCCACGAGCAGCCCGACTCTCAAAATGCGGGAATGGCCATCCGACCCTGGATTGTACCCGCATCACTCTTTGGCTCCAGTTGTAGATTTTGTTGTCGGCGGGGTAAAAAGGGCGAGACCTCCCCTCACGCGCCCTCACGCTCACCTGACCCGGAGTTTGGGTGCCGACGAAATCATGGAACTCCCTAAACAGGCCCAAGGAGGGCTCAATTCCATTAAGGCGGCACGTCGCAATAAACGCCGCCAGGGCCCTAACAGCATTAGGGTGAAAGTCCGCCGGCAAGGCTTCCAGCAAATACATCACCTCCACCAAAAAAGGATCGAAAGGGGGCCTGAACCCCGCCAGGAAATTGTCGAAAGGAACATACAACTGGTCCCTGGTAGAGCGCCCGCAAGTATAATCATACTGACGGCTGTCCATGCACGGACAAAAATGATAGTCGTCGGAAAGCCGGTATCGGGCGCGGATAGCGGTGTTAAAGTCAGGCGCCGCGGTCAACAAAGATCTCCATTCTGCATCGGCGGCGCGATGCATGGCCTTCAGCTTGCCACCCTCTTCCAAAGACTCCGCAGCCTCCAAGCTGATTTGGATTTTCCCCTCTCGCGGGGCGGAGCTAGCGGGTTTGGGTGCCCCCACGGTCGTCCCCCTTCGCCTTTGCGGCTTTGGGGCGGACGCCGTCTGAATCCTTTCACCGGCGGTCTTAGGAATTCGCTCTCTGGGAGCTAAGTGCTGCAAGGATTCAGAAAGCAGCTGAGTGCCCCTCGTTATAAGTAGCCTTTGGGTCTCGCCAATCGCAGGACGCGAGCCCTCTTCGTCAGAATGGGAAGGTGAAACCTCGCCGCCAGCCCTTTCCTCGGCCCCGCCATCTCCGTAACTAAATTCTTCTTTATCGCTATCGTCCCCGCTGTGCGACATGCTGCAAAAGAAAGAGAGGTGGATCAACGCTTAGTTCAGGTCGACACCCCCCCCATTTCCGTGCAAGCCAACAGCACAGGGGGCAACGGGGTCATAAAGAAATACTACACGGAAAAATTGAAAATCGCACCCTAATCCCTGAAGGCTTCAAATTCACAAAAAAAAAGGGCTTAGGCATACGGACTCTATCCCCGGTTAGAAAACCTCAAAAATCCGAATATCTACGGGACAAAAGGCATACTTATGATCTATACAGGCCAAGAATCAACCACAAAAAGACAATCAACAAAGAAAAACCCAGTGTTAGATCGGATAAAGAGGGTACCTTTATGATCTGGATGGCAGAAAATTGGGAAGACTAGGATGATCGCTCTGATCGCTGAAAAAGGCTCACTCCGATGAAGTTCAAACACAGCCTCAGCCTCAGAATTCTGGAAACTTGGTTCTAAATCGCCACAGGATGCTCTTGATTTCTGACTTGATCAGCCTGGGAATTTTGGAGGAGGTTTTCGAAAAAGTGGCAAAAAGAGGGGCAACACCCCCTTAAATAGACAGGCATTCAACCAACCAGCGGCTGTGATTATCTTCATCCAACGGTTCGGGTTTACGCGGGAAAGCGAAAAGTTTCAGAATCCGACACGACGCTTTGAAATTTGAAGTTTGCGTAAAAAACGAAAAGCCATCATTACCAGCCGTCACGTCCTACGGCGAAGCGTCACCTTGTCAGAACTGAAAGGACGCCACATTTAATGATACGCAGCGTTCTGCAGCCCATTTATATTGCTCCACGTGGCACGCCACCTGTAATAGCTCGCTTGTACAGTTTTCGCTCTCGCCAACACAATTGACTTCGCCGTCTCGCCTGGGATCGCAGAAAATGATTAAATCCCAGAAACTCAAGCCGCAGTCGCGGCGACCAGAACAGCTCCTCGCGGCATATCTGGATCGCTCTATGCTGTGCACCTCAACATGTCGACCTCGGTCAGACCCAACGAGCACGGACGATTTTCATCGCAAGCTCTCAAGCCGCAGTCGCGGCGACCAGATTAGCTCCTCGCGGCATATCTGGATCGCTCTATGCTGTGCACCTCAACATGTCGACCTCGGTCAGACCCAACGAGCACGGACGATTTTCATCGCAAGCTCTCAAGCCGCAGTCGCGGCGACCAGAACAACTCCTCGCGGCATATCTGGATCGCTCTATGCTGTGCACCTCAACATGTCGACCTCGGTCAGACCCAACGAGCACGGACGATTTTCATCGCAAGCTCTCAAGCCGCAGTCGCGGCGACCAGAACAGCTCCTCGCGGCATATCCGGATCGCTCTATGCGCCGTGCACCTCAACATGTCGACCTCGGTCAGACCCAACGAGCACGGACGATTTTCATCGCAAGCTCTCAAGCCGCAGTCGCGGCGACCAGAACAGCTCCTCGCGGCATATCTGGATCGCTCTATGCTGTGCACCTCAAATCGCTGTCCGCAAGTGTCATCGCATCTCCCCGCTGCGTCCACAAACTGTCAGGTATCCCAACGGATGGAACGGTTCAAAAGCCATCATTGGTGGTCTCCCCGAGTTTTAGCCGTGTTTAATAGGGCTACTTTGACTAGGGACTATTCTGGACGAAAAATAGCCCATGATTGCCCACCATAAATAACCGTCCCTTCGAATGCTCATAATGACGGTAAACCTCTCAGATAACCATCATTGCGCCGGTCATTATGACTGTCTCTTCAGATAGCCGTCGTTCTGTCTGTCCACCATTATGGTAATCCATGCCAAACACGCCACCTCCCTCTATAAAAGCCGCCCATTTCACTGCCTCCTCCACAAATCCTTCTCTCCCATTCAAATCACTCGTTTCTTCCTTACAAAATCCCAGAAAAACAAGAATGTCTCAGTCGGATAATGTTGAATACGAATTTATGGAGGATTACAAAGGCAACGAGCATCTGGAATCCAGCTTGCACTTCCTCCATAACCCTTCAGGGGAAGAACAACCCCCAATTTCAATACCACGAGTGGAAATGGAACAGAATCTTGATACCGCTGCCGCCTTCTTGCTCCCTGAGATTGCGGAGTTAGAGCGTGAGGAGGAAGCTGAGATAAGTGAATCCAGAGTCCTGCGGGCTCACAGGAGGATCAGAGGCATTCATCGGCGATCAGATCCACAGACCGCACAAAGCAAGCTGTTCAAAAAGTTTGTGCGTCTAGTCCGGAATGGAAACTGCCAGGGGGCCATGATCGACGCTGTCTGGGAAGAATGGCAAAGCATCTTTCACCAGAATTGGGCCCCTTACAATCACCGAGTCCGCAAGCTGAGATCCAAGATGAGAGAGGATCGCTTCCTATATGAGGGGAAGACGACCCGGTAGGCCGCCGGATGAGAGAAGATCGCTTCCTATATCCGAAAAGGGCGGCCCTGGTAGGTCAGATCCCTTGTTGCTTGCGACTGACTGCGAACTACCGAGCGCGACGACGACTCCAGATCACCACTAACGTGTACTAGGAGGAGGAAACCCGCTTGTAGTGATTGGCAAGCCTTTCGTATAGCTTCAACTTCACGAAGCGCTCGCGGGATATGTTGCATCAACTTCATGTCTCCACCCCGCCTCGCCTCTGAAGGAGCGGTCTTGAGATTTCGATACAAACAGAGAGTACTCTTTTCCCTTGCTTAAGATTTTTTCCCACTGGGTTTTTCTTAAGAAAGGTTTTGATGAGGCTCTACGAGTTTGTGTCCCTAATCCTGAGTCCGCTCAACTTTTGTCTTCCAAGAGTGTTCGACAACGGAGACTCCTCGACCAGTATATTACTCTACGCCGCAACAAATTTCCGCCGCAGAGTAGGGGGCCATTGATGATACGGAACCTGACACGGTCCCGTTATCCCCGGTCAACTCGTCTGAGGACATAAGTCAAACTCTTTCCCTGAGCATAAGCGCGCGACGTCGCCAACTTGATGGCCATCCCGCCATCCTCATAAGCATAAGGGGGCCGCCCCGCAGCACTGCGGGCCCATTCCTATGAGAATATTAGTTAATGGAAAGTTCATAAGCTTAGATAGAGTGCGAGGCCAACTGCCATCTGTCGGGCATCGGCGCCGCTAGCACGAGTAGTCTTTTACAGCTTTATCCTTTCCCTATAAATACCCCCACTGTGACATTAATGAAGATATAGAACAGCTTTTGCTCATTTATTTCTATTAGCACTGTTGTCTCTCTCTCATATTTATTGCTTTCATATTACCCCCGCGAGCTCATCACCAACATCGATAAACGCCACCGTCCGACGGCGATAACCTCACTGATCGGAGCACCACGAAGAGGCCAGGTATCCCACGTCCAAGTCTTCTTTCCAAACTGCCTGACGGAAACGGTCCCGTCAAGGGCCAACAATGAATTGATAGTACATTTGTTGTTGTAATATGTAATAACAACTAACTAGTAATTAGGTCTGATGTACATTTGTTATATGTTATTAAATGTCTTTTGAATATGTTGTGTGCACTGATGTTATTATGTAATTAGCCCTGATGTACCTTTAATCTGTTTTTACTTTATATTAGTTACTTGAAAATTATGAGTTATAATAATGTGTAGTTTAGACTTGTGAAACCGAAACCAAACCGGATCTAAACCGAAACCAACCCAAACCAAACCATCGGGTTCGACATCGTTTTGGTTTGGTTTGGATGGTAAGATTTGTCAACCAAACCGAATAATTATATGTAAAATCTGAACCGAAACCGTCCAAATCGAACCATGCTCAGGCCTAGACTTAAGTCATTTACGCTGTTATCAAAAAACGGGTTGTTAAAAATAAGTCACTTATACGTAGAATTTAAGTGAGTTTTGCGTGGGTATTACTATTATTATATTTTTTAATCAGTGAGTGTTTTTTTGGCGGCTACTGAAAAGCCACGTATTTACGTGGTGTGCTACCGAAATTCAACCGAAGTATATTTTCCAAATCTTTATTTACGGAGCATAATACATAAATTTTATAAATTTTATACATAATACATAAATTTTATACTTTTATAAGTTTATAAAGTTTCCCTTGAAATAAACGGAGGAGACTAGGAGTATGAAAAGTGGACCAAGAAAATTCTCACATTACGGCGGCTTGGAGTACACTGTACCAAAAAGATAATAATTGCGTCTGGCTTCAAGATCTGGTCTATTTATGGTGGGAATCTCCTTCTTTGTTTATCTCTAAAACGGGATATTGATTCAAATGGTCCTAAAATTAATGTAAAAGGTGATATTTTTGATACTCTCTAGCCGGAAATTAGCTAAATTGATGAACCCTTTTGGGCTGATTCCTAGTTTTACTGTAAGCTTATGATCCCTATTTGAATTTGTGAAGTTCATTCATCACTCTGTTTATTTCCTATTCTTGGGGCACTTGCGCAGTTTCAATTACTATTATCCTCTTTAGTATGGGTAAGTTTTGATTAGCTGTTAAAAAAAACGAGCTTAATGATTAAGGGTCTCATTTCTTGAAATTGCATGATTTAGGTTGTTTAGGGTTGTTTAGAATGATGAATTTGAGGTCCAATATTGTTTGTGGGTCTGTCAATGGAGAAATCAATTCTTTGCCTTTTTGCTTTTTACCTCATGCCTTGATAAACTCCAGATTGCTGCACAGAAAATGTAGCTCCTTTCGTGATCTTCGTCGCCTTCGTACGAAGATCTCTGTATACTGCGAATTCACGACAAAGACAGATACACATACACATATTAGAAAGTGTTCACCTTTTCTTGAAAGTGCTTTGTTAACTAGTGGAAGCAAAAGCAATGTGTTTCCCTCTACTGAATGGAAAGCAGTTCCAGACATTTGGCGAACGTCGTCTGAGAAATTCGGTGATCGTATTGCAGTGGTGGATCCATATCATGATCCACCCACAAACATGACTTATAAGCAGCTTGAGCAGGAAATCATGAATTTCTCTCAAGGCCTTAGAGCTATTGGGATTAAGCCAGATGAAAAGATAGCCCTTTTTGCTGATAATTCATGCCGGTGGCTAGTTGCAGATCAAGGCACTATGACCACTGGAGCAATTAATGTAGTGAGAGGTTCTAGGTCATCAGTCGAAGAACTCGTGCAAATTTACAGCCATTCCGAGAGTGTTGCACTTATTGTGGACAATCCCGAGATGTACAACCGAATTTTCACTTCATTTTGCCACCAGGCTAGTGTAAGATTTGTCATCCTTTTATGGGGAGACAAATCATCTCTTACAAAAGAAGCACAAGAGAGATTTCCTGTTTATTGCTACAAAGAGATCACGGATTTGGGTTCTGAAGATGATTCTTGGGGGCAGAATTATACGTACGTACCAATCAGCTCGGATGATGTAGCAACACTTATCTACACTAGTGGCACCACTGGCAACCCGAAAGGAGTGATGCTTACACATAAGAATTTGTTGCATCAGATTATAAACTTATGGGACATCGTACCTGCTGTTCCGGGTGATAAGTTCTTGAGCATGCTTCCACCATGGCACGCATATGAACGTAGTTGTGAATATTTCACTTTTACTTACGGAGTTCAACAAATGTACACTAGCGTGAAAAACCTTAAGGAAGATTTACGAAAGTTTCAGCCCCATTATTTGATTGCAGTTCCTTTAGTGTATGAAACACTTTACAATGGAATTCAGAAGCAGATTGCTACAAGTTCTGCTGCCCGAAAGGCTGTTGCGCTTCTGTTCATAAAGATCAGTATGGCATACATGGAAGCAAAACGAATCTACGAGGGTAAATGTATAACAAGATCTTTGCAAAAGCCTTCCTTTATCCTTTCTATTTTGGACTTGTTACTGGCTAGATTTGTTGCTACGATATTGTGGCCATTGCATATGTTGGCTAAGAAAGCTGTATACGAGAAAATTCATGCAGGGATCGGTATTTCAAAGGCAGGTGTTAGTGGAGGTGGTAGCTTACCTTCACATGTTGATAAATTCTTTGAGGCTATTGAGATAAAGATTCAGAATGGATATGGTTTAACAGAGTCGGCTCCAGTTGTTGCGGCTCGAGACCCTAACTGCAATGTTCTTGGATCTATTGGACGTCCTCTACAGTATACAGAAATGCAAGTTGTCGATTTCAACACAGGTGAAGTTGTGCCCTCTGGTTCAAAGGGCATTGTCAAAGTTAAAGGACCACAAATCATGAAAGGTTACTACAAGAATCCAGTAGCTACGGAACAAGCCGTAGACAAGGACGGCTGGCTGATAACCGGTGATGTCGGTTGGATAGTTCCAAACTGTCCTTTAGGTCGAACCCGTAATTCTGGAGGTGTTATAGTACTCGAAGGGCGTGCTAAGGATACTATAGTCCTTTCAACAGGTGAAAATGTTGAACCAGCAGAGATTGAAGAAGCTGCAATAAGGAGCCCTCTTATTCAACAGATTGTTGTCATTGGCCAAGATCAAAGACGTCTCGGGGCCATAATTGTGCCTAACAAGGAAGAGATCATATCAGCAACGACGAAAGATTCGTCGATGATGTTGGACTCTGATGCTGCTTCTGGACAGCTCAGCAAGGACAAGTTGGCTAGTTTGATGTATAAAGAGCTAAGAAAATGGACATCAAACTGCTCATTTCAAGTTGGCCCGATTCTTATCGTTGATCAGCCTTTTACGATCGATGGTGGCCTAATGACACCGACGATGAAAATCAAGCGCGATAAAGTGGTGGCTCAATATCAGGAACAAATAGAGAATTTATTCAAGTGATTTCAGTGATTCAAGAAAAAATGAAAACTTGAACATCTCTAATGTTATAAGAAGAATAAAATCAAGGAGATGTAGTACCCTTTTGGTTGTACATCATTGCAATGATTTCACATTTTGCAGGAAATTGCAATCAAAATGTTTAAATCAAAGATTATCAACTTTCATTTGGAATAAATTATCAGATGTAACATATGGGAATTTTTCTTATGAAGTCTTTGATTGATTATGGAATAGTATTTGTGAGAGATTTAATATTCTGTGTGCTGGATTTTCATGTGGAATATATAATGCCTGGCAGCAAATCAATAGAAAAACCTTCTTTCTTTTTCCTCAATTTAAAAAAACATATAAAACGTACTACTATTATAAATAGTTTTCAAAGTTGGTGGGATGGACTATTTGCATTGAAAACATGTAGCTTGATTTTTGTAACATGTTTGATACCAAGAGCTTTGATTTTTTTTTTTTCATATATTTAGTTATAATTTCCCAAAAATATGTTGTCGTGGTACACGTGGAGACAGAAAAGTAGAGAAAATATAAATTCAGGTCACTGTAACATCTTTTATTTCATTTCAGGTTGTGTCAAACCCGATATATTTTTTTTTTTTTGAGTCTCCCGTGGAATTTTCCCCCTCGCCCCGTGAAATTTTCCCCCAGCCCGTGGAAATTTTCCCCCTGATCCGGTTGAATTTCCCTCCAGCATGTGGAAATTTTCCCCAGCCCACGAGGAACTCAAAAAAAAAAAAATGTCAGGTCTGATCCGACTGACATGAAATAAAATATGTTAAAATGACCTGAAATTATATTTTGTCAGAAAAGTATCATGGGTTTATGTTTTTATTTTATTTTCATTTATTATTTTAAGGAGCGAGTCATGGGTTTATGTTGAGATCTGATTCATCTGAACTATATCCTTCACTCACTTCGCTTTTGCTCAGTGAAGTATTAACGGGCTCTCGTTATTTCGTACCGAATATCCAGTTTCAAACATTTTGTGGCGCTTCTTGATTCCCCCTGTTCCCACATTATCATCGACATAAATCCCCCCCAGCCCTTTTCACTCTCAAAGAACCAATCTTTTCTCTTTCAAAAGCGTATTCCCAGATCTGTTTGATTGAATTTTTGTATTGGTTCGTTGATTTTTTCTCAAATCTTGAATCTATGGGTCAAGAAAAGAAGTACATTTCATTAGATGAACTCAAAAACCACAACAAACCAGGGGATCTCTGGATCGCTATACAGGGTAAGGTTTATAATGTATCGGAATGGGTTAAAGAACATCCAGGTGGTGAGTTTCCATTGCTTAGTCTAGCAGGACAAGATGTCACAGATGCCTTTGTTGCATTCCACCCAGGCAGTGCCTGGACACGACTCGATAAATTCAGTAATGGGTTTATTTTAAAAGACTACTCTGCATCTGAAGTGTCTAGGGATTACAGAAAGCTTGTTTATGAGTTCAATAAAATGGGATTGTTTGAGAAGAAAGGGCATGGTGTTTGCTTATCATTATGTTTCATGGCTGTTTTGTTTGCCGCCTGTGTTTATGGAGTTTTGTGTTTTCAGAGTGTTTTATTGCATTTGATTTGTGGTGGATTAATGGGATTTCTCTGGATTCAGAGTGGTTGGCTTGGACATGATTCTGGGCACTATCAGATTATGGGGACACCGAAAATAAACCGATTTGCGCAGGTTTTAACAGGGAATTGTCTTGCAGGAATCAGTATTGCATGGTGGAAATGGAATCATAATGCTCATCACATTGCTTGCAATAGTCTTGATTATGATCCTGATGTTCAACATATGCCCTTCTTTGTGGTATCCTCAAAGTTTTTCAATTCATTGACATCTCATTTTTATGGGAGAAAATTGGCTTTTGATTCTGTTTCAAGATTCCTAGTTAGTTACCAGCATTGGACATTTTATCCTGTTATGTGCTTTGCTAGACTCAATCTGTTTGCACAATCATTCATTTTGCTATTTTCAAACAGAAGAGTACCAAACAGGGGTCAAGAGCTTTTAGGGATCCTTGTGTTTTGGATTTGGTACCCTTTATTAGTTTCATACCTACCTAATTGTTGGGAGAGAATGATGTTTGTGTTTGCTAGTTTCGCGGTTACTGGAATCCAACATGTACAGTTTTGTCTAAACCATTTTTCATCCAACATTTATGTTGGACCACCTACTGGAAATGATTGGTTTGAGAAGCAAACTAGCGGTAGTCTCGACATTTCTTGCGCGAATGGATGGATTGGTTTCATGGTGGTTTGCAGTTCCAGATTGAGCATCATTTGTTTCCTAAATTGCCAAGATGTCAGCTTAGAAAGATTTCGCCTTTTGTGAAGGAGCTTTGTAAGAAGCATGGTTTGCCTTATAATATCGCGCCTTTTTGGAAGGCGAATGTGATGACTGTCAATACGCTTTACAACGCAGCGGTACAAGCTCGAGATTTGAGTAAGCCAGTGCCAAAGAATTTAGTTTGGGAAGCTGTCAACACTCATGGATGAAGACTGATGAGTCTAGTAAAGCTTTTTTCTGAGAATTTGTTGTTGATTATTATGTATTATGCTTGAATAATCGGTTTGGCTTAGTCTTGGCATTTCCATTCTGTTTATTATGTCTTGTGGTTGTAACTTTTTCAAGGAAACGTTTCTCATGGATTTGTATTAAGTCATGTCTTGTATGTAGAAATTCATGATCCAATCAGAAATCAAACGAATATAACAGGAATTAAACAAGAACACAGTTCTTGATAGAAGAAGAAGAAAACCCTTATTAATGAGAGGAAAATCACCTCAATAATGAGGGGAATGTTAGATCTATGGTGCAGTATGTGCTGAAAAATAAAATTCACAGAACAAAATTAATGCAAAATGAAAGACTCAAATCGAGGCGGGTGCGAACACTCTGTCCTTAAGACCAGAGTGCCCACAGTGGTGATAGCAATTGTCTTTCAGGATACAACGGTTTACCTGTTCAATATAGTGACATTTCAAACGTTGAGAAGCAACTCGGCCGGCAAAATCTAACACATAAAATGTAGTAGTAGAAAGTTGGAAATACCTGTGTAGAGACATTTCCACCAAAGTGAGTTTATATAGGAGAAAATGTAACTCCTAACTCTTCCGGTGTCCCGACCTTCTCTTCGACAAAATGCAAACTAACACTATCTATCTACTTTAGAAGAAGACAGACATTGAAGGAGGTTGCGACACGTTTTTTTTTTTATTGTCTCCTTTTTTTTTACTGTTCATCTTCAGCCCATCAGCCCAATCTCCGGTAAAACCAAATTTAACTTCCGTTAAGGGGCGGCCCAATTCCAAGTTTCTCCTTGCGTATAAAAGCGTGTTAACGTTAAGTATATTCCACAAGCCTTGAAACAGAAAATTCGAGAGGAATTTGAATAGGAAGTGGACGGCGAGGATGAGAAATGTCGTAGCTCTGCTGTTCGATTGGTGGTGCTCCGGTTCATATTGGTGGATGATGATGAAGACGAGGAGGGTGAAGATGACGAAGAAGAGAACGGCGAAGGCGGAGAACGGCGATGGTGACAGAAGTGAAGAAGAAGATAGTGATGAGGAAGAAGTTGAAGAGGTGCATGTACTTGTGATATTGTTCTATTTTTTACCTTCTTTTTAATGTTTTGATATCTGCAGGGGTTACCATTTTTTTCAAAGATTTGCGGAGCATTTTTGAAGACCCTGTTGTGAGACAGAGTCAGTATATTGAGGCTCCATTATTGGTACGTCAACACAGTATTCAAGCCCCTGGTGTCGAAAAGCATAAGAATATTCAAGTTTTTGTGGCCCCTGTAGTAGATTAGAATCAGCATGTGCAGTATTTTAATTATATATAATAAGGTGTCTATAATAACATCTGGTACGTGTCACTCTTATTGTTATTTGGTCTGATATCTTTTGTATGTGTGCGGGTAGATCTTTTAATGTCTTTTTCCATTGTTTTCATCTTAATTGGTGTACCCCTAAAAGTCACTTCATTTTTCCGATTTACCAGTTGGTTCATTGTTTGGTACTACTTTCTAAAGATTTTTGTTGTTTCTATTCACAGATCATTGCTTTTAAAACAGATGGAATTGGTTGAATCACATGTTTTTGTTAGGAACCAGTACATTCACAGAATCAAGAAACAAGAAGATGACTACTCTAGGCTTTTCCTCTCTTATGAATCCTCTATGGTGTGCTTTTAAGTTTTCTCTCTATGTTTTATCTTACTTTGCTTCATTTTCAATTGTTCATTGCAGTTATGTGTTTTCATATTTAGTAACTTCATCCATAAACAACATTATGTTTACTTACATATTTCCCTTCTTGCTAACTAACCCTAATTTGTGGCAATTGAAATCTGTATCATAGTCATGTAGTTTTTGTAACGAATATGCTTGTTGCAACGATGTACACTTGTAAACTTTGGAAGATATCTTTGATGTATGTGTGTGTGCCTCCCAAAATTCTAATACACACGTCTTGCAGTCTTCAACCTCAGCTTGCAAAACATACATCTCACTTTTATGGTTATTTACTTGATTTATGCTCTTCATTTTAGTTGTTTGTTTTTGGGACTTACTGACGACTTCAGACTTATCTTGCTTTAGATCTTTTGAAACTTCGCTCTGCAATGCGATTATAATTACAAGTATGTTAAGGTAAATAATAATATTCATGTTCATTGATTATGAAATACTTTGAGTTGTGTACATATACATGTTCGAATTTTCGGTTGCCTTTCTTTTATTTTGCGGCCTTTTTAATTAGGAAAGATTGTGGGCTTCTGCAGGGTGTAGGCCTGGCCTGTTTATATTATACTTTCTTTCTTTTGACATCAGAACATAATTAACCTATCAGATCATAATTAACCTAATTAAAATAAATGGGAAATTAGGGATAAGGACACAATCTGAAATATTATTAAGCAACAGGACAACTACATATTTTTTATAGGGAGAAGGACAACTGCATAATTTTTATAGCGAGAAGGACAAACAAAGTGAATCCCGAAAATCGGTGAATCTCCCCCCTAAAATAAAATATACATATAGCATTAACTTGGGGTCATCAGGGGTAATGTACAAATTATTATCGGATTAATAAAACGATAAACGATGTTTCCGGTTTCCAAGGTGGAATGGCCCGTTTTTTCTACCTCTTTCTATGGCCCAGTCGCTTATGTCTCCGGTGTGACCGTTTGCAATTTGAAAGATCTGATTTTTGGTGGATGGATACTCGATTGCTTTGTGTGTGCGGTGGAGATCATGGCTACGTCTTTCTTCGGTCAATGTTCGCTCAAAGGTTTGGTGAGGTCGTACGAAATGAGGTTAGGGTATGAGTCGTATGACTGATTTGGCTTTAGCTAATGATGCATGTTGTAGGAGATGGAGAAAATGGGGGTTGTAAGTACGGTTTTATTGTTTTTAATTCAACAACTTAATTTAAACAATTTCTTTGGTACAGTTAAATTGTTTTTAACTCTTTAAATATAACCATTAACCGTCTCTTTTTTCTCATCCTAGCCTGCTCTTTGGTGTGCTTCTGTAGGAAGATGTCATTTGTTGTGTGTAAGATTAAGGTCAAAGAAGCTATTTCCGGTATGTTTATCTTATGTTCTGCTTATATATTCTAATGCATTGTGTGACAAGTAGATGTACTGATACTTTTTAACTCCAGTTTTAGTTTATTGGTATGAGGGTTAAATGAGGTTATTTGGGTGTTGATATATTCTTAGGATGTTTTGGTTGCCATTGAATTCAAGTAATAAGAAGATTTCTAGAGCTCTGGTCTGAATTTTGAATTACGGGATTCATAGGAAAGAGTGTTATAGTGTGAACACAGAAAAAGAAAAAAAAAAGGGTTTGTTTGAAGGGGTGCTTTGATGAGTTGTTGATGTTTTTGGGTATGCTTGTTGTGCTTGTTTCGGTTTAAAGATGTAAACGGTGTTTAGTGCATAGTTACACTCCCTAGATTATTGGTTATGCATTTGTTAGCCATGTTTATTCTATTATGATTATGGGGTTGAATATGTTTTTTGAGGTGTTATTTGTTGCTTGCCTTCTTAATGTTTCTATTTTCTTACATATTGGTCTGGCATTGAAATGCCTAAATAAGTAGAGAGCTTTGTTCCCGTGGGTAAGCTGCTGCTTCTCTATCTATTTCATAATATACATGTTCATTGATTATAAAGAAAGCCCAGGTATTACACATGAAACACCAGCCTCAATTGCAATTGTTTCTAAGCCAAAAAAAGGCAGTTCGGAGAGGGAGAGTCCAGTTAAGAAGAACGAGAATAAGGAGAAAACTAACTGATCTTGCATGATTGGTTGTTTTATGAAGCCTTTTTTTGGGGCGGGGGGACGTAGTAAAAGGCTTGGACTCATTGACCCTCGGAGAAAACCGTGAAGACAGCTTTTGAAAGTGCCATAAAAGCAAATGAAGAATAATGCAGGATTCATTCGCTTCCTATAAAAGTATTAACTCTCTTTTTGTTGTAATATAGATGATGTTGATGGTAATGTTATTAGATGGGCTGCATCCTTATCATAATTTATACATATTGCTCATGCAATCTAAGACTTTTCTGTTATGTAGCGGTTATTAGTTCCCAACAAAGGTGCTGAATAAGTGTCTTGTGTATAAGTTTGTTTCAATAATATATTTACCAAACCAAATTTGATGTATTCGCCTCAAATGTTCTATTTCAAACATATTTATATACCGAGGGCCTTATTAGGGCCTTGCGGTGCAAGGCCTTAACCCCACTAGTATAAGAATAAAATGTGGTAGTAGAAAGTTGGAAATCCTTGTGTAGAGACATTTCCACCAAAGTGAGTTTATATATGTGAAAATGTAACTCCTAACATTAAGGCCACTTATGGCCACTAGCTAGGGATTATGACCACTAAGCAATACTTAGAGCCACTACACAAGGCTTCATGGCCACTAAGCAAGGCATTATGGTCATTAATAGACCATTTTCTCCAACAATTTCCCACAAAATGGGTATTAATGTGCAAATACAGACCAAGAAGAGAATTTAGACGGAAAATATTGCATCAGGAGTGGTATCTTCTGGCTTTGAACCCGCTTTAGTGAAGTATCATCGGATTACTCGGCTAATCAATGAATTGTGTCTTGAACTGATCAGCCTTTATTGTATACCAAGACAACAACGCTCACACGATATTTCCTCTAACACCGGTTTTGGTTCTCATGATTGTGTTCGTTTTGGCCCTGAACAACCTTGGTTTCAGAAAGTGCTTTAAAGAATTTAGCCTCAAAATTCTCACAGAAGCAGCCCCACTTCACACTTAAATATGTGATCTCCTATCAACAGTATTTTGTCATACCCCACTTGGATTATCCAAGATATAGGAATCATTAAAGTTTTCACTTAACTTTACACCCTTGGCAGACAGGTAATATGTTTGACAAACATAAATCTCTTTTGTTTGATCTTTTACTCCTTACTGAGCATCTACCTACTGCTCAGCCCTTTCTTTGGAATACGATGACATGCAAGTTCATGAAGATTTTGACGACTAGTTTGGAAGGCAAACTTAGGAATGAAGTCATGGAGCTCTTTGTGTTTCGTCAGTTTCCCTTTTCTAGTTGTTTCCTTTGAATTAGGCACGTGTGCCAAGTAGTTAGTAGTTTCCTTTTTAGTCAAGTTGAGTTGTAATGGATGTTAGCATTTATTCATGATTTTAGTCAAGTTGAATTCTTTTTTGTTGTGTTTTATGAAAGACCCCAGAGGATCTGTTTCCTGAGTCTCTGCATTTTCCTTTCCTTCAACGTTGCTCTTAACACTCTGATATTACGTTGTTAACATAAGTTGTAGGGTTTTCTCTAAAAGTCGCGTGCCAAGCGTTTTATTTTCGGATAAGAACTCGATATCGGGGAGCGCGACGTTAATAGAAGCCTACTAGTACTAGACATGGGCAGATCCACCCTCCCTCGTTTGGGGGCAACTGCCTCCCTATATTTTTCTTTTATTTTAAAAATGAATATCCCGGTATTAAGTTTGATTTAAAGAAAAATAAGCAGACGAGAGTTCTTCTTCAGTAATTCTTTTTACTATTTTCGATATTAAAATTAAGTGATAACACATGATTTGTATAATCTTTGTTGCAATGAAATATTACTTATTTCATATTGAAAACAAAGTTTGTTCTGCCAAGTGTCCAATTGGTTCTGGACATCCTCACAACCCTTCTAGGATCCCATGTGCTATTTAATTAGTGCTCTTTTCTTGGTTTTCAGATGGTGGTTGTTGGTCCCCCCCCCCCCCCCCCCCCCCCTAAACACCATGGCCTGGTCTGGATCATTGACATGACATGAGCCGTGAATTATAAATAAATTGTTGTATATTAGGTTTCTTTATGAAGGTAATAACACTACAATGTCAAATCAAAAATGCAGAAAATATAAATTTGATATGACGTAGAATCGTGTAGAATACTTTCCTACAAAAGTTATTCGACCCTTATACGATGCCCCGGGTTGCACGAATACTCTTGTGAGATAAGACTATGTTTCCCTTCTCTTTTGGCACTAAAAGAAAAGATTACTAAAGGAGTTTTATTGAAGTAGTTAACTCTCAAAGATGAGGAAGCACTTGAATGTTTTTCATTCTATGCTCTCAAAAAGATCAAGTTAGTTGGTTAAAAAACGTTCTAACTTATAGACACCTTTTTCGAAAGGTGTTATATAGAAGAAACTGTCGAAAAACCATGAAAAGACACATCAATTCGCAAATTCGAGTCACATGCGGGCGCCTGTGGTTGGCCTGTGAAGACCTGAAACCCGAACTAGAACCTGTCCAAAATTCCTCTTGAAAAAACTTCACAGGCTGGCGCCTGTGGCTGGCCTGTGACACAGTTTTTCCAAGAACGAATTTTCGTGTATTTTAAGTTTGTTTTTCGAACTCTACTTGATCATTTACACCCGTAAACTCGTGAACACTTATATGCGCGTGCACTCCGTACCTCCAAACCCACAATAGAGTGTTTCGAGTTCACCCATCTTTATACCAAACCCTTAATCACACAAATGGACATGGTTATACTTAAATCACCAACATTCCTCCCCCATTTAAGTGTAATCCTTGGTTTAGCTGAAGATCAGTCAAAACATAACAACTCATGCATCAATGATAATGTCACGAAGATTGAATTACCACCTAGTAATATTACACATTTCAAATATTCGAATATACACATGAAGATAATATACACATGAGTAAAGATAACTCCAAAAGTTTATTCATGACACTAATTAAACAGGCCTTGTGTCCATATCCATTCTTGAGCATACAGAAAGCCAACCCTAAAACTTCCTTGAAGCGGCCTGTTAAGGGTGATTTTATACGTTTTATAAGGATATATTTTATGTCAATTTCCCCCATATCTGGATGTTTTCATAGAAATCGAGCTTTATAATTGAAATATTGAGCAAATGGTGTTTTCAATAGTTAAATTGCAAAACGTAACGAATTATGTGTTTAAATTGTGATTTTATATTATTTTGGAATATCGTTACGCTTTGGTATGTTTTTCCTACATTGTAGATTCACATTGTTGATGGAAAAGATGATTTTTAAAGAGATAAATTCGAGTGGAAAGGAATCAATCAGATTTACGGAAGAATAAAGGATATAAGGAAAGAAATCAAGTGTTGATCCAAATTCGAATCAAGGCGTCCACTATGTCGACGGGCGTCCAGTCGAAGATTTGGATTCGAGTCATGAGAAATTTTATGAACGGGCGTCCGTAATGTTGAGCGGCGTCCGGAGGGTAATTCGGATTCGGGATTGACAGATCGTTTCCTGGACGAGCGTCCAGGAAGACCAGACGGGCGTCCACGGCCGACTTAACCACAGCCGACTTGTTTTCCTATCTAAACAGTTGCGCCCCAACCCTAAATATCATCATATTTTCTTTACACAAAAAACACACAGCAACCGCACTTCTGAGGCTTTCAAGGCCGATCACCCGAGCCTTGTGCTCGGGTGATCCGGGTTAGATTAGGATGCTTTTCTTTTCGTTTGTTGATTCATGGAGATCATCCATTGTACCAAACTAAGTGAGTTTATCTTTTAATTTATTCAATCCTTTGTTTATTTTTATGATCTTTGATTCGTTTTGTATCTTTCTATGATTTATGATGCTATTGTGTGACTAGATCGAGAGATTGGTTGCTAATTGTTGTCTAACGTTGATGAGAGTCGTTGTTAGGCTAGATCACCATAGAAAGAACGGATCTTTAATCGTTAATTCGTGACAAATTAATTGGTTAATTATCTAGGTTGCTAGATTCTAAAATACGAGAGTTAACTTGAATCTACACCTTCGTTTTGTATAAAATTGGTCTCAACATTCGAGAGAGGAGAGACCGATAATTGAATTCACTAAGAGATTAGGAATTCATAGCTTGAGAAACGGATTCACTAAGGAATTAGGAGTTCGTATCTCGTGTAAAGGTGAAACCACAATATTGAATTAAAATCATGAGATGAACTTGGATTGAAATCACTTGGTTTGTATATTGTTTGATTCCATGTATCTTTATTTTATGTTTTTCTCAGTTTTTATAGCTTAGATCTATTTTATCTGTTCTATGTGTTTATATGTTTGTTCTTTCGTTTATTTGTTTTCTTGAGTAACAATTGAAAGGAATTAATAAAACTAGATTCAACAACCCAATTCCCTGTGGATCGACCCCTTACTTATCCCGCTTTACTAGCAATTACCCGGTATTCGGCCGGTTAGGAGTTAGTTTTGCATATAGGTTAGGGTTTGTAAATTGTTTTTGTTTAATGATGCAAAATCCTCCGAACACGGCCAAACTTCATACTCATATAGGTGAGCCTTTTATAGATCGTGCATCTGCAATAGCACTTTGTCAAAAGACTCATTAAGAAGAATATCTTCAACCTAATCTTGCAAGTCATAGCACATACCTTTGGGACAATATCATGTGCTCAAATCTAAGACAATAGGCCTTCCACATTGAATTCTGCCTCTAACATTGTATTAGAGGGGAATTGGGTATCCTATCACCAAGATTTATATGGGTTGTAAACCCATCCCGATTACCGACTTTTGTACCAAGTCTCTAGCCAATCCTTTGGTTAAGTGATCGGCTAAATTATGTTGAGATCTCACAAAAACAACCGAAATCACCCCATGAGTGATCAACTCACGTACCGCGCTATGTCTAACGCCCAGGTGTCGCGACTTACCATTATACACTTGACTATATGCTTTAGACAAGGTAGATGCACTATCACAATGGATAGAAATGGGTGAAATTGGTTTTGGCCATAACGGAATTTCATAGATCAAATTCCTAAGCCACTCCGCCTCTTTTCCGGCTGCTGCTAAGGCAACAAATTCCGACTCCATAGTCGAGCCAGTAATACATGTTTGCTTTTTGGAAGCCCATGAAATGGCACCTCCTCCAAGCAAAAACACCCAACCACTAGTAGAAGAATGATCCTCTACATTGGATATCCAACTAGCATCTGAGTATCCTTCTAGTACTGAAGGATGTCCAACATAAGTCAAGCCAAAATCCTTGGTCGACTTAAGATACCTTAGTACACGAGTTACCGCACGCCAATGGTGACTACTTGGATTACTCGTAAACCTGCTTAGCTTTCCAACCGCATAAGCAATATCCGGACGTGTGCTAGTAATAGCATACATCAAACATCCTATCACCCGAGAATACTCAAGTTGTAATATCGGATTTCCCGTATTAGGCATGAGTTTCTCATTAGGATCCATGGGAGTATTTGCTGGAGTAGAATTTTCACAATTGAACTTCTTTAACACTTTCTCAATATAATGAGATTGTGTCAAAGAGATCCCTTTGTCACTCCGTTTGATCTTGATTCCAAGAATCACATCCGCCTCCCCCATGTCTTTCATAGAAAAACTTGATGACAAAAATGCCTTAAAAAGGTCAACTTGTTCTTGGTTAGTTCCAAAAATTAACATGTCATCAACATATAAGCAAATAATCACACCATTACCGGTATTGTCAAATTTGCTATATATACACTTGTCTGATTGGTTAAGCTTAAAACCATTAGACAAGACAGCCTCATCAAATTTATGATGCCATTGTTTAGGCGCTTGTTTAAGCCTGTACAATGATTTAACAAGCTTACATACCTTATGCTCATTTCCAGGCATAACAAACCCTTCCGGTTGTTTCATATATATTTATTCTTCTGAATCTCCATTTAAGAAAGCCGTTTTAACATCCATTTGATGGTTCACTAGATTGTTAATAGCTGCTAAGGCAATCAACAACCTAATTGTGGAGATTCTAGCAACCGGTGCATAGGTATCAAAATAATCAATAGCTTCCTTTTGCCTAAAGCCTTGAATTACCAATCCGGCTTTATGCCTGTCGACAGTACCATCAACTTTCATCTTTCTTTTAAATATCCACTTGAAACCCAAGGGTTTGCAACCACGTGGAAGATCCGTAAGGATCCACGTGTTGTTTCCCATTATGGAATCCATCTCATCATTGATGGATTCTTTCCAAAATGACACGTCTTGATACTCCATAGCCTCCTTCAACGTCTTAGGATCCTCATTAATATTATAACAATATGAATATTGGAATCCTACTTCATCTCTCGTTCCTTCCACCAAATAAGTTTGATAGTCGGGTCCGAATGACTTTGCTTTCCTAGTCCTTTTGCTTCTACGAAGCTCTAAAGGCTCATCTTGAGAATCAACACCATTGTTGTTCTCAACTCCAACAATAGTAGGAGTGATATCTTTCGGCCTCGGTATAGAAGTGAACCGATGTTCATCAAAGATGGCATCCCTTGACTCAATCACAGAATGAACAGCAACTGAGTCATTAGGCTCTATAACATAGAACCTATAAGCTTTGGAGTGCAAAGCATATCCAATAAATATACAATCAATGCCTCTTTCACCCAAGGTTTTAATCTTAGGCACGGTAAGTCTTACAACAGCCCTACAACCCCAAACTCGTAGATAATTCAAGTTTGGCTTCTTTTTGAACCACAATTCATATGGGGTAATAGGATTCCTTTTATTAGGAATTCTATTCAGCAAATAACAAGCCGTTAACATGGCTTCTCCCCAAAATCCCTCACTCAATCTAGAGTAAGATAGCATGGAATTAACCATCTCTTTAAGAGTACGGTTTTTCTTTTCCGTTATGCCATTTTGTTGTGGCATATACGGTGCTGTAACCTCATGTATTATACCACATGACCCGAAAAAAGTTGGATCAAAATATTCACCACCTCGATCGGTACGCAGCCTTTTTATTTTAGAGGTTAATTGTAATTCTACCTCATTTTTATAGATTTTAAATTTGTCTATTGCCTCGTCTTTAGAATGAAGTAGAAAGACATAACAAAACCGAGTGCAATCATCTATAAATGTCACTACATATCTTTTATTACCAAAAGAAGGCGTAGAACATAAATCACATAGATCACTATGAATAAGTTCGAAAATGGAAGATGACCTTTCAACACTATGAAAAGGTTGTCTCACAATTTTATTTAACATACAAGTATTACACTTATTTATATTCATGTCAAAAGATGGAATTAACTCATTTTTAGACATTATCAACATACGCTTATAATGAACATGACCCAACCGAGCATGCCACAAAACAGAACTATTAACATCATGATTTGTGATAACATTATTTACCACATCATGCCGAATATTTAACATAAACATGCCATTACATAAGTAATCAAATCCAATAAATACACCACACTTACTTAAAATGTACTTATCCGACTCGTAAACTTGTTTATAACCTTCTTTACATAATAAGCTACCAGAAACCAAGTTTTTCCGTATACACGGAGCATGCAACACATGTTTTAAATTAATACATTTTCCAGAACTAAAAGATAAAACAACACTTCCTATTCCAACTATGGCAGCCCTTGACTCATTTCCCATAAGTAGCATGGATCCATCGATCACGGGTTCATAGTTTTTAAACCAGCTTCGATCCTTGCAAAGGTGTCTCGTTGCATCCGAGTCAATCCACCAAGCAACATCATCATCCTGCATATAAAATGCCTCAGAAATTAGTGGTACATAATTCACATTGGAATTAAATCCACAAGTAACATTCTGACCTTGATGTTTAGGAGCACCTTGGTCCTTAGACCCTTGCCCCGAATTGTTGTTTGATCCTTTCTTCCTTACTCGACAATCAACCCTGAAATGTCCAGTTTTCCCGCAGTTCCAACAAGCACCTTTCGGTTTTTTGTTGGTATCTTTGCCATTGTGTTTGGAAGATTTTTTCTTATCTTTTCCTTTGTTCTTATACGAACATTCACCGGCTTCCATCATATTGATAGAGGTCGAATCCATTACCTCTTTACCCTTAATTTTTCCGCCCTCTTGCGCCCTTAGAGATTCCTCTATACGCAAGTGACTACCAAGTTCTATCAGAGATAATTCTTCCTTTTTGTGTTTTAACATGTGTTTAAAATCTTTCCATGATGGTGGTAATTTATCTATAATGCTTGACACCGAAATAGACTCATCCATTTCCATTTTATGTTGTGCAAATTGACCCAAAATGCGTAGTAATTCATTATACTGTTCCATTACCGACCTTGAATCTACCATGTTATATTTCATGAAATTACCAACCAAGAACTTTTTGCTAGAGGCATCTTCATTCATGTATTTAGACTCTAGTGAATCCCAAAGTTCTTTTGGAGACTCAACATTTTGGTAAATATCAAACAGTGAATCAGACACACCATTTAGAATGTGGCCTCTACAGATGTAGTCATCATTCTCCCATTTGTTCTTCCTTCTCAGTTCCTCCAATGGTCCGTCATCCATCACTTCAGGCATCGGTGTACTCAACACATACACCACTTTCAATGTTGTTAGCAGAAAATGCATCTTCCTTTGCCATATTCTAAAATTGACACCTTCAAACTTTTCCAATTTTCCAAAGTTTGTAGTCATCTGCTTAACACTTGACATTGCAGAAATTAATGAAATAACTTTTGTAGATTGTTGTATATTAGGTCTCTTTATGAAGGTAATAACACTATAATGTCAAATCAAAAACGCACAAAATGTAAACTTGATATGACGTAGAATCGTGTAGAACACTTTCCTACAAAATTTATTCGACCCTTATACGATGCCCCGGGTTGCACGAATACTCTTGTGAGATAAGACTACGTTTCCCTTCTCTTTTTGGCACTAAAAGAAAAGATTACTAAAGGAGTTTTATTGAAGTAGTTAACTCTCAAAGATGAAGAAGCACTTGAATGTTTTTCATTCTATGCTCTCAAAAAGATCAAGTTAGTTGGTTAAAAAACGTTCTAACTTATAGACACCTTTTTCGAAAGGTGTTATATAGAAGAAACTGTCGAAAAACCATGAAAAGACACACCAATTCGCAAATTTGAGTCACATGCGGGTGCCTGTGGTTGGCCTGTGAAGACCTGAAACCCGAACTAGAACCTGTCCAAAATTCCTCTTGAAAAAACTTCACAGGTTGGCGCCTGTGGCTGGCCTGTGACACAGTTTTTCCAAGAACGAATTTTCGTGTCTTTTAAGTTTGTTTTTTGAACTCTACTTGATCATTTACACCCGTAAACTCGTGAACACTTATATGAGCGTGCACTCCGCACCTCCAAACCAATAATAGAGTGTTTCGAGTTCACCCATCTTTGTACCAAACCCTTAATCACACAAATGGACATGGTTATACTTAAATCACCAACATAAATAACACAAGATGAAATGAAGAAAAAAACAAGATTTTCAAGAACATATCAAACTTGTGAACTAAGTATGTGTTAAATTGTTGATTTCTTAATTTCCTCATACGAACTCTCTCTCATTCGATCATGTCGAGTTTGATTCCAATACCAAGTAAGTTAAAGTATAACGCTTTGTTATTTGCACTACAGTCAACCTATTTTTGATGCATCACAAACAGATATCGACAGAGGTGTCATTAACCGTATCTGTCATCTTGACAAGAAGTAAACATGCAACACTTTTATTCTTAAACCCCACAAATACCAACTATGACCGGCCAATTTTGTTTTGTACCTATTTGCCCTCTTTCCCGCCTGCTGAACCTTTATCTTATTCTGTCGCCCATTTGCCTGTCAAGCCCCGCATTTGCTTAGACTTTTTACACCATTCTTAATCTTTTTCAAAGCATTGCTTAAGTATATTGAAAATTATTAAACTAAAGAATTGTACTCTTATAAAATAAATAAACCTAATAATAAGGGGCATCTTTGGAAAACCACAAACAAATCACATAAAGAAGTACACTAATTAAAGAAGTACGGATGATTCGCATCATTGATCGGTGTTAGACTATATTATAATATATGACAGACTTGTAGTGTGCGCGCGCACTATCAAAAAGTTATCAATAATTCACCAATTATTATTCCTAATAATGTCTTCAATCATATTGCACACAGCCCCCATTTTTGGACGATCTTTTGGCAAAGTAGCCAAACAAAGCATAGCCACTTTCAACATTCCCATCATACCCTCTTCCATCTCTCTGTCTCTCACCAACTCAAAATCAAACTCGTTCCATGTCCAGTTTTCATAACCACCAACCCTTTGAGCCCAGTTCACCAAGCTCGATTCGTCGTCTTCGTTTCTCGCCGTTTTCCCTGTCAAGATCTCCAGTAAAACCACCCCGAAGCTATAAACGTCGCACTTTTGCGTGTATTTTCGCGTATTGAGCAGCAGTACTTCGGGAGCGGTGTAGCCGTTGTTTGATGACAAAGGGACTTGTTGTAGGAGGTAATGGAGGCCAATGTCAGAAATGCAAGCGTTGTTGTTTCGGTCTATGATGATGTTTGAAGATGTAAAATGGCCATGAAAAAGCTTGGAATTTGAATAATTGTGGATATAAGCAAGCCCTTGTGCAGATTCTAATGCATATTTCAATCTTGTTGGCCAATCTAGTGGTGTTCTTCCTGGACCTCTGTTTCCTGTTTTATAATTTAAGACCAAGATTTAGCATAGTGTAATCTTAGTACAAGGTAAACATAAGTAAATGCAGCGTCACAACAAAATGGTCATACAACGCACTTTTACATCGTTGATTACAGTGGGGTCCATTGAAATAACCATTGTATCAAGTTGATGGAATGATGCACACAAAATGGACATGACATTCTTACTCATTTTCACACAATATAAGTGTGCAAAGGCGAGTTGGATGTAGCACATTCATCCAGGCATCCAATTGATACCACAATTGTTACAATTGTTAGGCCTAATGTTTTAAATAGGGTGAAACTACTACCACAACGTTGTACAATGAGTGAAATAACATATTTTTGCACCATTAATTATGACGTCCTTACATCGTGATCAATAATGCAGAAGTGTATTATATCACTCGTTGTGTTACAAAACGGTGCTAAAATACTACTAATAACATGGAATGGTGATAAAAAAAAAGAGTGCTAAGAATACATATATATTAATTGATGATGTAAGCAAATCATAAATTGAAGGAGTCTTTATTTGCACCACAACGATTTTATCAGTGCAAAACACTTACCATACACCACAATGAATCTCAACCATTTTTAAAGTCGATTCTGGAACCAAAAATCGAATTTTCGGGGGTCGATTCTCACGTTCGACCTTCAGATAAGTCGATTCTTGATTCTAAAATCGGCTGCACAAGTAGTGTGATGTATGTGGTAAACTCGGTGTGGGGTGCAAGTAAAGTCTCTCCCTAAATAGAAACATACCATGCAAGAGATTGTGGAGGCTTCCATTTGGGAGAAAATCAGAGACCAAAAGCAACTCCTCTTTAGAAGAATAATACCCTCTTAAACTCACAACATTAGGGTGCCTTAATCCACCTATATTCCTCAAAACACCATCAATATCTTTCCCTCTTTTAACCCTTTCCTTAATCCTCTTCACCATTAACACATAACCACTATCCATTACAACCTTGTAAGTTGTCCCAACACTTCCTTTTCCCAACATTTCTGCAGATGCCTTCAATAAATCATCCACACTATTAAAACCTTTGCAACCCTCTAATTGTACCATAACACCATCATTATTATTATTATTACTACTTCCCCTTTTGACACCATAGTATAACTTATCTATAGTATTGTTGATTTTCTTAACCTTATTATTGTTTCTTTCTTGATTTTTGTGGATTTTCTTGTAATAACAACATAATCCAACTACTAATATCATTAGCATTGCTCCTACTGCATCAATGGTGGCGATCATCAATATCTGCAGAAATTATATCACCACAAATTAATAAAATGTTATAAGTGGTAAGAAAAAAGAATTACATTCGATGTAATATCCCAGAGAGAAACATTACAAAATATACAAGATAATGTGCATTGAATAAAGGGAGATATAATAAAAATTATCTTTACATTTAAGTAACAATATCTATATAATTCATGAATTTATGATTCATTATAAGCATGTTATTTTCTTTAGATTTAGACATAAATACCTTATTAATGCATGCAAGCAAATATAACTTGTCTTTTTCTAGTACGTTGACTTAACGATGGCAAAAAATTCCAAAATAGAATCAAACAATGCGACAGCAATTTTGTTTTCCTCGTTTCATTTTATTTATAAAAAGATTATACTACGTGACAAAAATATCATTCGAAATAACATAATAGATGCATGATAAATAGCCTTGATCTTTTTAGATACTAATCAATAAGTGAATGATTACCTATTTATTATCATAGGCAAACCTACGTACAACTAATAAAGCAACGGCGTTGCATTTTGATCCGATAAAAATATACTATACATTTTGTTTGGTTTTCGTTAATTTATTTTTATTGATCTTTTTAAAAAATTTATTGTCCCCTTATCCAAGATCCGGCATCGGACTGATATTATTGAAAATATAGGCATAGTTTATGAATATATAACATTTTTTCAACGTGCGTTTGTACATAACAATCCAGAATTTGATGCATATTTTCACTTCATACACTTTTAAGGATAGTTTCACCGTAAAATAATAACAACTAAAGAGTGATTTAAGTATACACTTTATCCATACAAAAAATCACATAAACTTAATTTAAGGGTTGGTGTTATATATATTGTTTATTATAAACATTGTATGATTTAGATCATTTATGTGTATATTTTGTGTGAATAAATTATATATACTAATACTTTTCCGTACAGAATATACTTTACAACATTGATAACGTGTTCTTAAAAAAAAACATTGATAATGTGTGTGATCTATTGATTCATTATAATGATCAAAGATGTTGTAACTATTTCATCTTGAAATAAACATTTGAAATAAACATGTAATTTACAACCTTTAACATTAAACATTTTTCCCTAATCATATATCTAGTCGTGTACACGTACATTCCACTAATTTATGCATTTTAGAGTAAGAAAATTCTTGGGAAAAAAAAAAAAGATGCATCAAATAGGAAAAAGAAAAAGTGAAAAACTATAATTTCAGTTTGAGCCTTTCAGAAAAAAAATTAAAAATCAGTTTGAGCTAAAATATAAAATGAAATTTTGATTAGAGCAAATATGTTTTCCACCCTTTAAAAAAAAAAAAAAATGTTTTCCACTATAGGTACCTGTTTTTTTCTCGAACTCTTCTTCTTGTCGTTAATGTCAGTGTCGGTGACACCGATCGGTAACGGAATTTCACCACGTGTTGCATTGCTAATCTCACAGTTCAGTGACAATGGCTTCCCGCAGAGATGAAGGTTACCGGCAAATGAGGACGCCGGAAAACGTGATAACCAAGCCGGGATTTCTCCCGTAAGCCCATTTCCGGCGACATTGAAGTCGGTAAGCGTGGTCAAAATCAAAGATGATCCCACCGGCCCTAAACTCCCGTTGAACCCATTAAATTCCAGTCGGAGAGTTAGCAAATGCGGGAGCTGAC
Organism: Gentiana straminea; assembly: GCA_036785695.1. NCBI lineage: Eukaryota > Viridiplantae > Streptophyta > Magnoliopsida > Gentianales > Gentianaceae > Gentiana > Gentiana straminea. The sequence continues at coordinate 2,967,969 of JAVUPR010000367.1, forward strand.
TCAACTTAGCCACCGGAATATCACCGGAAAAATAGTTATACGACAAGTCAAGGCGCCGGAGACTTCGAATAACCGAAACCCCAGCCGGGAAATTCCCCGTGAATTGGTTGTGAGAGAGATATAAATGTCTAAGCTTTGGCCAGACTGAAAAATCAGGGACCCGAGTGAGGCGGTTGTGGTGGAGACTGAGGTGACGGAGCTCACTGAGTTGAGACAGCAAGTGAGTTGACCCGGTGAGATTGAGATTGTTAAGTACAAGCTTGGTGACTCGGTGAGTAATGGGGTGGCACACAACTCCAAGCCATGCAGAACAAGAATCTGCATTTTGATTTTCCCAAGAAGAAAGAGAATTTGATGTATCAGAAGAATACTTAAATGCTAACAAAATGGTGAAATCGGTGTTGTTTTTTGCCTGGCCGGAAAAACAAGAAGTGGAGAGGAAGAAGAAGAAGAATGTAAAGAAAAAAAGAAGCTTTTTTTGCCTTTCCATCTTTCTCACTAGTGATTTTGGGTGGGTGTTTTTGTTTGGTTTATGTGTGAAAATAAAGAAATGGTGGGAATGAAAGCAAAAGGAGAGGGGGAGACAAAGGATAAAGGGTGGAGTATAAACTATAAAGAAATAGTGGTATATAGTGATGTAGATTGGTCATGTTGCACTTAGAGGGTGACTTGGTGGGATGCGGATGGCATTTGAGAAGAAGGTTTTAGTGCACTACTTGTAATTATACTACATGATTTTTACCCTAACACACTAATTACTAATTAGTGTGGGAATTGTATGAAAAGTCTTGACACCATATGACTCTATATACAGTCAACACGACATCTATCGTCATACTTTTAAAATTTCGTGAAAAGACATGAACTCAATGTTACGTCTCATTAGTCTGGTTTATATATCATTGTTTGTACACTTTTTACTAGTTGTTATTTGTGATATATGTTGGGACATTCTACGTGACAACTATATTATACTTTTGTTATTCTTGTTTTTAATTCTTTTGTTGTTTCCTTTTATGCCAATTTGGTCTAGTACTTTTGAAATACATATGTTGTAATTCCCTTTGGGATAGGCAATTAACCTATCTTTTTGAAATCAGAGATTCTGAGATGTTGTAGTTCTGTCTTGTTCCTCTTCGCTTATATGTTAACCCGGTTATTTGGTATCGGGAGCCAGGCTTTTCCTCCGCTCATTTGATGGCGGATAACGATCCAGACACAAGTCGGAACTCCGATGAAGCTAGAGATCCGATTGCCCTTCTCAAATTAGATCAGAAGGTACAAAAACATTTATGCTCCAAATGCACCAGGTGGTATATGAGCAAGTCACGGCGAACTCAAGATTACCTATTATTAAGGTGTTTGTGACTCACCTCGAACCCAAATGAAGTTTGCAAATAACCCATACGTTCACTAGAATGCCCAATGAGGAGTCAACCAACAAACAGAAGCCTCCGGTGAACCAAGCAGAGTGAATGCAGGACAACCTGGCCGACCTCTATATCTTAAAGACGTCGACACAGACACAGAGTTGGAGGCTTCAAAGTGGGGCCGACAAACATGAGAGAGGACCATCTGTTAGGAAATCAACTAGTTTACGCAGCAGAATATAAAATTTTGATTTCTGATCCCAACATCGACTTCGTTTAATACAATAAACACGTTAAGTAGTTGACGGTGATTACCTTGTTGGATCTAATAGATCAACGCTTTGACCGTCAACGGAGAGTAGTAGTGCGCGCGAGCCGTCCACGCTCCGTCCACGTGTCCGGCCTCTATCGATATCCACACGAACTCCTTGCCGGAATCCTCATTGGATTGCTACTAGCTATGAAGCACGGACACGGACACGGGAACGGCGCACGACACGACACGGACACGGCGACACGGTTACTTTCAGAATTTGAGGGCACGACACGCCGTCGACACGTTTTAATATATATATTAAAAAATAACATAGACGTAGGTTGGTGCGGATTGCATTCCTTGCGTGTCCCTTACGTGTCCCCAACGTGTCCCGCCGTGTCCCTTGCGTGTCCCCGCCGTGTCCCTTGCGTGTCCCCGCCGTGTCCCGCCGTGTCCCCGCGTGTCCCCAACGTGTCCCGTCGTGTCCCCAACGTGTCCCGCCGTGTCCCCAACGTGTCGGGCCGTGTCCCTTGCGTGTCCCCAACGTGTCGGGCCGTGTCCCGCCGTGTCCCCAGCGTGTCCCCAGCGTGTCGGGCCGTGTCGGAATTCAAAATTTGAATTTAACATTATTTTAATCGAGGGACACGTTTCCGACACGTGTCGGGAGCGTGTCGGGCGCGTGTCGGACTGAAAATGTGTCGGACACAGCGCACGGCGACCTAATTGAAGTGTCGGTGCTTCATAGGCTACTAGCAAAATCCGGTTGCTAGACCGGCCTTTTCTCTCTCTCTAAAACTCTCTAGAAGAAGCTTTCTATGTTTCACAAGAATTATGAACTCTTGGAATTGTGATATACAAAAGAGCTAGTCAACCCCTTGCTTATATAGGGGTAGGTGGCACCCCAATGCTTCCTAGACTAATTAGGAGAAGCTTCTAGTAGATTGATGAGAAAGAAAATATTTTCCGAAAAATCACTTTGATTGATTTATCTCTTTTAATATAATATTTTATATTAAATAAATTTATGATATTCCCAATATCTAATATTGAATATCTTTATCTTATTACCATAAATCTATTTTTCCAAAATCAATTAATATCCAATATTAATATATGATAATATCATTAATTAAATTGCACAATCCAAGTGTATTTTATACACTAGTCACCTGCACCCCATAGCCATAAATTGGCTTCGGGAATATTTTTAATTAATCAATATAATTAATATCTTGTATTTAATTTAGAAAAAATTAGTTTATAGTCCACTTTTCCCCCTTAAGTAAGTGCTAATACAGCTTCAATTTTTCAGTTGCAATAAAGACAATTTTTTTGTCATGTACCATTTTACCCTTATATACTACACTGAGCCTGTGATAAAATACCTCGTCGTGGTTTGTTTACGCCGGAATTTGCTGCTTCCTCGTCCTCTTCGCCGGTATAATGTCCCGTTTTACGTTGGGTTTAATGTCGCTGAACCCCGTTGATCTCGAAATTCTTCAGCAAAGCGGCACGTCCACAAAAAATTAGAAGCAAGCATGTATGTTGTCTTTTTTATTTACCTACTATGATTGACCAACGATTTGAGCATTTTTTGTTGGATAAATGGTGGGAGGATGGTCGCACAAGATCGAGGCTTCAAAAGTTTCCCATATATACCGAATATAAAGTGCAGTTTTGTGATGATGGCTTAGTTGTTTTGAAGGGCAGGTGGCAGTCGCCGGCGCCGGCGCGATTGTTACATGATCCTTGTATTCATTGCTGCTGCTTCTCAAAGGCTTTTGTTGCTCACCTTGTCTCATTTTGAAATCCAAATCGGATGAATGAATCTCAAGAAAATTAATACTCAGTCTTGCAATTTTGGTTTTTCTTTTTGTGGGTTGAAAGAATAGAAGTGGAGAACAAAAAAATGGAGAAGTATGAGATGGTAAAGGATATACGGGCAGGGAATTTCGGGGTGGCTTATATGAGCCTTATATGAGCTAGGGAATTGTTACTCATATTGTGTGCCTTATATGAGCCTTATATGAGCTAGATATGATATGGTGTCCCTTGAATTAAGCCTTAAATGAGCCTTTATATGAGCTTGATATGTTTGCCTTGAAGTAGTCACTTGAATTAAGCCTTAAATGAGCCTGATTCTGTTTACTGATACTGATATTGTATGCCTTATATGACACTGTTAGTGATATTGTATGCATTATATGAGCCAGATATGATATTGTGTCCCTTGAATTAAGCGTTAAATGAGTCTTATATGAGCCATATATGTGTGCCTTGAAGTAGTCACTTGAATTAAGCCTTAAATGAGCCTGATACTGTTTACTGATACTGTGTTAGTGTAAATGCTGCGATTAAATTCGGCTTTCAAATACTACATCGAAAAGGTATCAAATGAGGTCTCAAAATGAAGATAAAAAAAATGAACTTTGGTGAAACAATTTTGATGATCGGTGTTCTAAATCAAAAGTTACAGTCGTTTATAAGAAAAACGCTCCGGTTAATGCAAATATTTTTTCGGCTTTCAAAATTTGCGTCGGAAGGGTATCGTATTAGGGCTCAAATTAAAGAGGAAAAAAAAACGAATTTTTGTTAAAAAATTTCGATGATCGGAGTTATAAATCAAAAGTTAAGGATGTTTGAAAAAAAAACAAACAAACAAACAACACCAAACCTGAAGGAAGCGGAATAATCTGAAGACATGCGCGCGTCCCATTTAAAAGGGTATTCGTGTCCGTCTGAAATTGTTTGTCCTTTTTGCAACTAAAAAAAGGAGTGTGTCTATTTATTCATTTTGTAATCTTTTATGTCCTTTTCCCTAAATCTCTCTTTAATTTATTCATAATAAATAAATATATAGTGTCATATTAATTCAATCACTATAACACTTTATAGTCGAGATAAAGTTTCCTTAGTTGGTTATCACTATAACAGCATTTTAATCCGGTTAGATGTTCTTATGTGTGTGACCCAATAGGCTCCCAAATTTGTTGGCCGTAGACACAAAGTGCAAATTACAAAAATGCCCTTCAACCCTAACGATCACGGGATGGCATCTAGCAACACACCGTGACCCCAATTATCGGAAGAGTCAAAAGCAATGACTACTACTTTTCATGTGAAACATTTTTACTGTGTAAATAGAATCCTATCGCTGTAATATATAATATCCATACGATCGTTTCTCGAGTGTCAGTACATCAACGATCGTATCTTATAATCTGGACATCATGGTCTCTCGGAATAACTCATTTACTCCCACTCTGCAAAGATTCATGAGAGCTAGACATTCCTTATAAGAAGGCCATTTCGGATATTCACTCCTAATCATAGGATACACGATTTCCAGACGAACAAATATGTATCCTATGTATGCTTCAATATCATACCCAATCACTACCGCATGATCGCCCCATGGCTAGGGGAAACCTCAATAGTGTCAAAGTATGACAATCCACACCGTGATGCCATGAAGACTCCAGTCTCAAGATAATTACACAACTGCCACATACTGCGACACTTAATGTAAGCGGGCCAGTCTGACGTACGCATTCTCTAATTCACGTCCAAGTACAGTCCAAGCATCTCTACACTTAGATAGACGAGATCTATCCCTATCTTCAATAAGATAGAAGACATCCAATACGTGCTAGTCTACTCATATCATCAATGTCCCGTTTGACAGTACATACGACTAGAGACAATTAAGTATCAAACTTATTAAATGAATAGAGATCTCATCAACCATAATCAGTATCACGGTTTCTTTATGACAGTTTAATACTAAGGACGTTACTATATATATACATTCAATAACGTGAAAATAACAAGATATATAATAACAAAAGTGCTTTTATTAATTAATCATAATAAAGTTATTACATGAACTAAATAGACTGTAAACGACCCGACCCGGTCGGATCCGGTCCAACCCGATTGGGTTTAGGACACCATTTCAACAATCTCCACTTAGCCTAAAGCCAATCACCTATATGCCTAAGCCCATGCATGTGAACATGTTTCTCATGCTTTGCCTGTGACAATGCTTTGGTTAACAGATCAGCTATGTTATCATCCGTGTGGACTTTCTCTATCATTACATCTCCTCTATCTACTATCTCTCTAATCAAGTGATAGTACCGCAACACATGTTTGGACTTCTGATGAGACCTTGGTTCCTTTGACTAAGAAATTGCCCCATTGTTATCACAGTACAATGGGAATGGACCTCAATGGAGGGAACCACACCAAGTTCAGTAATGAACTTTCATCCCAACTGCTTCTTTTACCGCCTCCGAGGCTTCTATATACTCGGCTTCCGTTGTAGAGTCTGCAGTAGTCTCCTGCTTGGAAATCTTCCAGCTAACTGCTCTGTCGTTAAGCGTGAAAACAAATCCAGACTGACTTCAAGTCATCCTTGTCAGGTTGGAAACTGGCATCTGTGTAACCTCATAATACCAAATCATTGTCTCCAAAAACAAGGAACATATCCTTAGTACGTCTCATGTACTTGAGAATATTCTTGACTGCAATCCAGTGACCATCACCTGGATTTGCCTGGTACCGGCTAGTCATACTTAGAGGGTACGAGACATCCGGTCTTGTGCACAACACGGCGTACATGATGGACCCAATAGCCGAGGCATAAGGGATCCTACTCATTTGCGCCCTCTCCTCCTCTGTCTTAGGAGACATTTCATTCGATAGGTAGGCCCCATGTGACATGGACAACAATCCTCTCTTGGACTGCTCCATGCTGAATCTCTTCAGCATCTTGTCTATGTAGGTAGATTGTGATAGACCAAGCAACCTCTAAGATTTATCTCTATAGATCTTGATTCCTAGAATGAAGGCTGCTTCACCCAATTGCTTCATGGAGAAGTTCCCGGATAACCAAAATTTAACTGATTGTAACATAGGAATATCATTCCCTATGAGCAATATGTCATCCACATAAAGTACTAAGAAAATGACGGCACTCCCACTAACCTTCCTGTAAACACATGGCTCATCTTCGTTCTTGATGAAATCAAACTGTTTGATAGTCTCATCAAAACGAATATTCCAACTCCGAGAAGCTTGCTTCAATCCATAAATGGATCTTTGAAACTTGCACACCATCCTAGCATCATCGTTTGTGAAACCCTCAGGTTGTGTCATGTACACTTCCTCAGACTGATTCTCGTTAAGGAAAACTGTTTTCACATCCATCTGCCAGATCTCATAATCATGGTATGGTGCAATAGCAAGCAGAATTCTAATAGACTTTAGCATAGCTACTGGCGAAAAGGTTTCGTCATAGTCAACTCCTTGTCTTTGTCTATAACCCTTTTCCACCAACCTTGCCTTGTAGGTAACTACATAACCATCCATGTCGGTCTTTCTCTTAAAGACCCATTTGCGCCCTTTAGAAACTATTCCTATGGGCAGATCAACTAAGTTCCAAACTTGGTTGTCCTTCATGGATTCCATTTCAGAATTCATGGCTTCCAGCCATTTCTCTTTGTCATGCCTCTAACACCTCCTCATAAGTTTTAGGGTCCTCATCTTCCATGAGATATATGTTAGAAAATCTACGCGGGAACGCAGCGGAATTTAAAATTTATTTCCTATCGACCCAAGATCGACTTCGTTTAAGCAATAAACAAATAAGCTAGTCGACGGTGGTTAACTTGGTTGAACTAAAAGATCGACGCTTTGACCGTCTAAGGAGAGTAGTTCTGCATAGAGCCGCCCAGGTGTTCGGCCTCTACCGCTAGTCCACACGAACTGCCCGCCGGAATCCCATTATGGATTGCTATTGGAAAACTCCGGTTCTTTAGACCGACCCTTTTCCCCTCTCTCCACTCTCTATAGGATGCTCTCTATTTTACACAAGAACTATTAGTTCTTGGAATTGTGATGTACAAAAGAACTTGACACCCACCTCTTATTTATAGTGAGAGGGGCGCCCCATCTAGGTGTGGAGGAGAAGAAAAATTTTCCCAATAAAATAAGGGAAATATAATTGATTGATTTATCTCATTTATTATAATATCTTATATTAAATAAATCTAGGATATTGTCAATATCTTATATTGAATATTTCCAAGATATTGTCAATATCTAATATTGACTATATTTATCTTATTACCATAAATCAATTTACACATGTGTATATATCACATATATATTACACCAATAAATCTATATACAAATATAGTTATTACACAAGTGCACATGCATATCACATATATGCATACTATATATATATATATATATATATATATATATATATATATATATATATATATATATATATATATATATATATATATATATATATATATATATATATATATTAATAACTAATATTAATATATGGTAATACTATTAATTAAATTGCACAATTCAAGTGTATCTTATACACAATAATATATGCGCCCCCTTTAGCCATTAATTGGCCCTCCGGAATATTCTTTAATTAATATAATTAATATTTTGTATTTTATTTATTCATAATAAATAAATACCACCATATTAATTTACCACTATAACCTTTATAGTCTCGAGATAAACTTTCCTTATTTAGTTATCATCTATAACCACATTTTAATCCGGCTAGATGTTCATATGTGTGTGACCCGATAGGCTTCCGAATATGTTGGCCTTAGACACAAAGTGCAAATTACGAAAATGCCCTTCATGCCTAACGATCACGGGATAGCGTCTAGCAACACACCGTGACCCCCAATCATTGGAAGAGTCAAATGCAATGACTACTACCTTTCATGTAAAACAGTTACCGTGTAACTTACAATCCTATCGTTAGTCGAGTGTCAAAACATCAACGACCGTATATTATAATCTGGATATCATGCCCTCTCGAAGTAACTCATTTACTCCCACTTTGCAAAGATTCACGAAAGCTAGACATTCCTTATAAGAAGGCCATTTCGGATATTCGATCCCAATCATAGGATACGCGATTCCCGGACGACCAATCATGTATACTCCGCATGCTTCAGTATCATACCCAATCACTACCGCATGATCGCCCCGTGGCTAAGGGAAACCTCAATAGTGTCAAAGCATGACAATCCACACCGTGATGCCATGAAGACTTCGGTCCAAAGGATAATTACACAACCGCCACATAGTGTGACACTTAACCGTGTAAGTGGGTCAGTCTAACTTACGCATTCTCTAATACACGTCCACGTATAGTCCAAGTGTCTCTACACTTCGATAGACGAGATCTATCCTTGCCCTAAAGACAGAAGACATCTAATACGTGCTAGCCTGTTCATACTATCAATGCCCTGTTTAATAGTACATCAGCCTAGAGACATTTAAGTATCAAACTTATTAAAGTGATTAGAGATCTCATCAACCATAATCGCCTATCATGGTTTCTCTATCACAGTTTAATATTAAGGACGTTATCATATAACAATTCATAATTTGTTCTTTAAAAGAACATATATATGACAACAGAAAAGCCATTTTATATATGTATAAACATAAAAAAATAGTAGAAATGATCCGACCCGGTCGGATCCGGTCCAACCCGATTGGGTTTAGGACACTATTCCAATAATATATGCTAGTGTACCTTTCGGGTTCACGATGTTCCCTAGTGGATCTTCGAGGTGTCTGTGTTTCTAGAGCAAGTGCTTGCACCTCATATGTATGTGGTGCCTGCTCCACTTCCATCAACCGACTATTGTTCATAAGTGGTTCTTGAATTTCCTCAAAATCAATCTTACTCCTACTGACCCTATCTAGAATAAACTCTTTCTCCAGAATGTGTCCATTCCTGGAGACAAACACCTTTTGCTCTCCTGGATGGTAATATTGGTATCCTCTAGTTTCTCTAGGATAACCCATGAATAGACATTTGTCAGATCTGGCCTCTAATTTATCGGGCATCATCCCCTTCATATAAGTCGGACAACCTCAAGGTTTAAGATATGCCAGACTCGGTTTCCTCTTATGCCATACTTCATATGGAGTAGAGTCAACTGTCTTTGATGGAACTCGGTTAAGTGTATAGGATGTTGTTTCTAGAGCATACCCCCAAAATGATTTTGGAAGAACTGCGTAGCTCATCATGGATCGTACCATGTCTAGAAAAGTGTGATTTCTCCTCTCAGACACGCCGTTCATATGAGGCATTCCGGGTGGAGTCCATTCAGGTAGAATCCTATTCTCCTTTAAGTAATCTTGAAACTCTCCATCTAGGTATTCTCCACCTCGATCCGATCGAAGTGTTTTGATTTCCTTACCTAGTTGTTTTTCCACTTCACTTCTGAATTCCTTGAACTTTTCAAAGGCTTCAGATTTATTCTTCATTAAGTATATATAACCATATCGAGAATGGTCATCAGTGAAGGTGATGAAATAAGAGTATCCTCCTTTGGCTTGAATTGACATTGGGCCGCATACATCGGTATGTATGAGCTCAAGAAATTCATTGGATCTTATCCCTCTGCCACTAAATGGTGAATTTGTCATTTTGCCAAGTAAAGAATCTTTGCATATATCAAACGATTCGTAATCAAATTGATCCAACATCCCATCTTTATGAAGTTTGGAAATGCGATTCTTATTTATATGGCCAAGTCTACAATGCCACAAGTAGGATTCATTCAAATCACTCGTTTTTGCTTTCTTATTATTTATATTAAGTATATCAACATTCATATCTAATATGTAGAGACCATTGTCAAGTTTTCCAGTACCATAAAACATTCCATCACGTGAAAAAGAACAAAATTTATTCTTAAACGTAAAAGAAAATCCTTCAACATCCAATGCAGAAATAAAAATAATGCTCTTCGTAAGAGCAGAAACAAAATAATATTTATTTAATTCAAGTACTAGCCCACTAGGCAATGAAAGAAAATAAACGTCTACGGCTCGGGCAGCAACGTTTTCTCCATTCCCGACACACAGGTCCACTTCTCATTTCCTCAGATCTCTAGTCCTTCTTGTGTATCCGTACAAATATGAGAACCACATTCAGTATCTAATACCCAGTGGTTAGACTTAGAAGAAGCAACATTGATCTCAATCATAAACATACCTGAAGTCGAAGCATCATTATGCTTGTTCTTCTTGGTGTTCAAGAAAGCCTTGCAGTTTCTCCTCAATGACCAGTCTGGCCACAATGGAAGCAAGCATCCTTGGATTTGTCTTTGGCTATCTTAGGCTGCGTCTTAGGAGCCTCCTTCGCCTTCTTGGTCTTCTTTTGGGCCTTTTTCTTGCCCTTGGAAGAAGTCACGAGTAACAGTTGCTTTCCCTTGCCAACAGTGCCTTCAGCAGTTTTGAGCATGTTCAATAACTCCGTGAGGTAGCAATCAATCTTGTTTATGTGATAGCTCATCACAAAATGCGAGTAAGAGTCCAGTAGAGATTGCAGAATCAAGTCAATACTTAACTCACGCTCCATCTTATGGCCCAGCTTCTCAAGCCTCTCTATGTATCCAATCATCTTTAGCACATGCGACCCAACCGGAGAACCCGGAGCCATCTTGCAACCAAACAGCGCCTTCGAGACCTCGTACCTCTCAGTGCGAGACTAAGAAGCATAAAGCTCCTTTAGGTGAGCCATAATGGTATGAGCATCCATGGACTCATGTTGTTTCTAAAGTTCCGGTGTCATAGAAGCAAGCATGATGCATGTAGCCTCAATACTATCAGAACAATGTTTTGCATGCTTCTTAACCGATTCCTTATTCGCAGCATCTTCGGGATCCTTGGTCAAGGGTGTGTCCAAGACATAGCCAATGCCTTCATGTCTCAAAACGATTTTGAGGTTTCTTTCCCAGTCGAGAAAGTTCGATTCGTCAAGTTTTTTTTCAATGATAAAACGAAGATTCAATTTGTTCGACATTTCTACAACAATAAAGTAAATATAGTATAAGTAAAAGTTCATGCATTCAAAACCATAAAATTGCACTTTAAAATTTTAATTAGGTTTGGCTCCTACTAGCCAACAATTCCCAATTGGCTTTCAAGATTTTAATTAATTCTCTAGAGGCTGGGATCCTATCTAGTTATCTCAATTCCTGATGAGGGCCGATCAATTGAGATGATTTCGAAAGGTAGGTACTCTTACCAGTCGCATCATAAACGGCTCCCAGTGGTTGACTAGTCAACTCTTTGACAACTCACATCTCTATGTGATAGTCAACCCCTTGTCTCTAAAATCAGACGGTCCTGGCGAGGGCCAATCACCGCAAGATTCTAGTCGAGTCGTAACCCAAATATTCATGAGATCTCATACCTCGATAATAACGATATACCCAAGGTAGGTCAACTCCCGACAAGGCCGATCAGTTGGATCCGAACAAGGGCTTATTACCGTCATTATAATATTGGGTGATAATTTTAACTTATTTTTGTCGTGGGAATAATTTATAAATTAATTCACTTAATTAATTTCATTCAAATTATGGTCTCATTTATACGTGCATATTTCTACGTTATCAATATAAATAAAACATACACCATTCCGCGCATAAAAATAACCGGTATGGTCATGGAGTTTTCCTATGTGTGGTTTTGAATACAAACTAACGAAACCGCGGGTCACAATCTAAGGGTAACTGCAAGTCTGCAACCGCCAATAGGACCTTTAATGCGCCATCACCAATGAAATCTTTATGTCTCTTTGGCCTTCATCTTCCGCTCCATTCTTGTTACATAATAATCTATCTAATAAATTAATACACCCGCCGCACACGGGGGGAGCTAACGGGAATGAGATAAATGCAGAAAGTAAACTTGGTCACGTTCTTCATAATGGCCTAGGAAAATTTGAAAAACCAACATAAAGTAAACCACACACATCTATCCTATCGGTCGAGTTCATTATCCAATGGATCCATATAATCATATTATATCTACAACATCTAATCCATACAATAATATCTTATGAAAAAGGCAATTTTTAAAATTTAACTATTTGCGTCTTATCAAATCAAATTATCAATCAACATTTAATTAAATAAATGGTTCTAATCGAAATAAAATTAACTATTAATTTTAATTGATTTCTATTTTAATTTTAATTAATAAGAACTTCAAATTTAAATCAAAATTAAAATTAGGTCTCTTTTAGTTTTTTTCCTTTTGATTTTTAGTTAAAATGGATGCTTTTGGTTTCCAAAACCAAAAAAACTCTTTTGGCTTTTTCCAAAATTAAAATTTTGAAAAGGGCTTAGGCCTATTTCAAAATCAAATATTTTGAATGAGCATAGGCCTATTCCAAACAAAGTTTGGAAAGAACCAATATTATTCAATGCCATGCGGCATCCCAATGGCCCAAACTATTTGAACCATTAGTTAGCCACACGACATAACTAAACAAAGGAGATATCAATGCACAATCAATATCACAAAACGAAAAACGAAATCGGGATCCACCATGCACCACCAGCCGCCGGCAGCACCCTAGAGCGCCGCTGCCGCCGGTTACATTGTGGGGAGCCGCTGCCGATCGGCCGAGCTCTCTACCCGATTATTTTTTGTTTATCTCGTTTCGCGAATATAGATCTTGCATCTATCGATTAATTACTACGCAATTTAATTAGTGCTTATTGCTTAAATTCGAAGTTCTCTCTGATACCACTGTTAGGAAATCAACTAGTTTAACGCATCGGAATTTAAAATTTTGATTCCTATCCCAAGATCGACTTCGTTTAATATAATAAACACGTTAAGTAGTTGACGGTGATTATCTTGCTTGATCTAATAGATCGACGCTTTGACCGTCAACGGAGAGTAGTAGTGCACGCGAGCCGTCCACGTGTCCGGCCTCTATCGATATCCACACGAACTCTTCGCCGGAATCCTCCTTGGATTGTTACTAGAAAAATCCGGTTTCTAGACAAGGCTTTTATCTCTCTCTAAAACTCTCTAGAAGAAGCTCTCTATGTTTCACAAGAATTATAAACTCTTGAAATTGTGATGTACAAAAGAGCTAGCCAACCTCTTTCTTATATAGGGGTAGGTGGCGCCGCAATGCCTCCTAAACTGATTAGGAGAAGCTTCTAGTAGATTGATGAGAAAGAAAACTTATTCCTAATAAATTAAGGAAAATCACTTTCATTGATTTATCTATTTTAATTTAATATCTTATATTAAATAAATCTAAGATATTGCTTATATCTAATATTGTATATCTTTACCTTATTACCAAAAATCTATTTTTCCAAAATCAATTAATATCTAATATTAATATATGATAATATCATTAATTAAATTGCACAATCCAAGTGTATCTTATACACTAGTCACCTGCGCCTCATAGACATAAATTGGCTCCGGAATATTCTTTAGTTAATAAATATAATTAATATCTTGTATTTAATTTATTCATAATAAATAAATACTGTCATGTTAATTCAATCACTATAACACTTTATATTCGAGGTAAACTTTCCTTATTTGTTTATCACTATAACCGTATTTTAATCTGGCTAGATGTTCTTATGTGTGTGACCCAATAAGCTCCCGAATTTGTTGTCCGTAGACACAAAGTGCAAATTACAAAAATGCCCTTCATACCTAACGATCAAGGGATAGTGTCTAGAAACACACCGTGACCCCCAATCATCGGAAGAGTCAAAAGCAATGACTACACCTTTCATGTGAAATAGTTACCGTGTAAATAGAATCATATCGCTGTAATAATATCCATAGGATCGTTTCTCGAGTGTCAGTACATCAACGATCGTATTTTATAATCCGGACATCATGCTCTCTCGGAATAACTTATTTACTCCCAACTTTGCAAAGATTCATGAGAGCTAAACATTCCTTATAAGAAGGTCATTTCGGATATTCACTCCTAATAATAGGATACGCGATTTCCGGACGAACAAACATGTATCCTACGCATGCTTCAATATCATACCCAATCACTACCGCATGATCGCCTAATGGCTAGGGGAAACTCAATAGTGTCACAGCATGACAATCCACACAGTGATGCCATGAAGACTCCGGTCTCAGGATAATTACACAACTGCCACATACTGCGACACTTAATGTAAGCGGGTCAGTCTGACGTACGCATTCTCTAATACACATCCACGTACAGTCCAAGCGTCTCTACACTTAGATAGACGAAATCTATCCCTATCTTCAATAAGATAGAAGACATCCAATACGTGCTAGTCTACTCATACCATCAATGTCCCGTTTGACAGTACATACGATTAGAGACATTTAAGTATCAAACTTATTACAGTGAATAAAGATCTCATCAACCATAATTAGTATCACGGTTTCTCTATCACAGTTTAATACTAAGGACGTTACTATATATATATATATATACATTCAATAACATGAAGATAAACAAGATATATAATAACAAAAGTGATTTTATTAATCATAATAAAGTAATTACATGAACTAAATACACTGTAAACGACTTGACCCGGTTGGATCCGGTCCAACCCGATTAGGTTTATGACACCATTTCAACACCATCACACAAATTCACCTTAAGAGAAGTCCTCTTAACCAAGACAATGCCCCTTGTAGACTCAAAATGGAGATTACAGTGTACGATGAGACTATGCACATACAGGGGCGGATGTAAAGCCTCCTAAGGGTGATCCACAGACCCCGTTAAAAATAAAAATACTCTGCATTTTACCTATAGAAAATATTTCGGACCCCGTGAAAAAAATTATTTAGTGTATTAATTATTTACGGACCCCGCTGAAAAAAAGTTCTGGGTCCGCCACCGTACACATATAGGATTTTCTAGACGGATGGATTCCATTGAGAATTATTTTGAAGGTATGAACCCTGGCGAACATGTTAGATGTAAGATTGTTTCCCAACAAATGACGAAAAAGAGACTAACAATTCAGACGACTAATAAAAGCAGTCAATACCGGTAAAAAAATTCAATATATGCTAATGTTGAAAATGATAGGTTATCGATTGATGATCTGCCAACATATGATACTGTGAATTTCTCACTAATATTTTCCATGTGAAAGTTAGGCCTAGTTCCTTAATTACATACACACATACACAAACGGAGAGATTACATCGCCCAAACCTAACACTAATTTGTAACATAGACTTTTGTCCGCCGGCTGTTTGAATATTATTATTATAGGATTATAGGTTAAAGGTTGTGGATGACTGTTACTACATGTGTTATTACATGTTGTCAGGGGCGGCTGTAGGAATTTCGGGACACGGGTCGGAGATCGAGAACGACACATCGTGTTATATGTTTATAAGCATTAATTTTAAAAATCCAAATAAGATTATGGATCAAGGGTCAATTTTTAAAAAATTTAGCTGGTCAGTTAGTGCATACTAGTGTATAAAAATTTTAAATAGTGTAAAAAATACATAATTTTTTTTTTTTTTTTTTGGTTGGGGGTCAATTGACCCAAAACCTCCCACTTGGAGCCGCCCCTGCATTTTGCAACAACCACATGTAGTAACAGACGCGCTTTTATCCTTCTCAACCATTATTTTTTTTTCTTATCTTTTTTCTCATTTTGTATCAATTTTGTCTTGGTCTCTGGCCCTATTATTATTATTATTATTAATATTTTGAAAGGAATCGTTAATTAGGAATTTATGATATTATGGGGCCCATCGCATGGAAAGTGGGTTTGTTGGAGGCCCATTGTATAAGCGTGTGATTGGATTATGTGAATGGTACCAGACAACCATAGTCTGTGAAGATGGAGGATATTTGTTTTTTCGATAAATTATTATTTTCAATACAATATAATATATGAAAAATAGAGTATAATAGTGTTAGAGATTTTCGCAATTGATCTAAGCAAACTCATTAGAAGTTGCAGAGCTAGTTTCAACATGACAACATATTAAAGTTGTTTATTTCTCTTCAGATTAAAGTTGAGCTACATCTTATGGTATAACACTTCAACAAAAGTGTGGGATAATCTATATATGGAAGAGTTTTGTCTTTGGAGTTGCTTTCAAGATATATGATGTTCTTAAAGAGATTCAGTTTGTGAAGCAATTAAGGAGATCTGAGTGTCCTATAATATTATACAGATTACAGATTACAGAGAAGCCATTACAACCAGGGGCGGCTGCAGGAATTTTGACATAGAGGTTAGAAATTTGTTAATTTTTTTCGTAACACACATACATTTGAATATTCAATTCTATACATATAATTATTGGGCAATAGATAAAAAACAGTGGGTTAACACATAAAAATAAGAGGGTCAAATTAACATAAAAATAATTTCGTACATAATATTTTTATTTAAGAGGGTCGGCCGCACCCCCTTCCCACCATATACAGCCGCCCTTGATTGCAACTCAAATCCTATAGTATGTAGAGAAGTCATTGCAACTCACAAACTCCGTATGCCATAACCCTATACTCAGCTTCTGAAAAGCTACTTGACACATGTGGCTTTTTCTTTGATTTCCATAAGACAGGTGACTTGCCTAGAAACACATAGTAGTCTGGTACTGATCTCATTGTTTCATGAAAACCTCCCAAATCTGAGTCTGTGAATGCTGTGAGTATCAAAGTGTTATTTGATTGGAATAAAGGCGTACTTTAGCATTATTTGAGCTTCTTGAAAGTGACTAACTGTGGGTGAGTCTAGGAGCTGACTAAACTGGCTGACAACATACATTATATCTGGTCTTGTAATTGTCAAATAGAGGAGCTTGCTAATGACGCTCATGTAAAATGTGTTATTAGGTAGAAATTCTGAGTCACCATGTTGTAAAAGGTTGTTTAATCTGCATAGGGGTTTTAACTGGTTTGTAGTCTTGTAAACCGTAGGATTCCAGTAGCTTCATTGCATATTTTCTTTGACATACGGAAATTCCTTTAGCAGACCTTGCTACTTTCAATCTTGAGAAGTATTTGAGTTCTCCGATGTCTTTGATTTTAAACAGCTTGTGCAGGTGTTGTTTAAGCTCATCGATGAGATTCACGTTGTGCTAGCTAACACAATATCATCTACACCCAAGTTTTGGTTTCTACTAATGCATCTATCTCCTTATGCATAGCATCTTGCCACTCTTTGTGTAACACAAGGCAAGTCACTAGTTTAAATACTATATAAATCTTAATTAGATTTATAAACCTAACACATGTAGTTTATCTTTATCTTCTTATAAGTTCAGCCACTTTCCCTCGAGAAAGAAACGTAGACAAGACTTTGCAAAATTGAAAATTCCTTGGTTATACATGTCGACCGACACATAATGAGGGTAATTTTAGATTATATAATTTGAGAAACATTGACTTTATTGTTACTTTATTTTCTTTAAATAGAGCTGTTGGGATATTAATATTGAGTAATGAAGCTTTGATGGACAATGCGATAAACTTTTACATCAAAATATATATTAATTAGTCACAACTGTGCAATCTTTTATTGTGGTCTTTAAAACCATTTACAGCTAAGGGGCAACTTACAGCAGGTACTACAATTTTATGGGGGCTGAAGTAGCTGAACATGCAACTTTTATTGCTAATTAAATCACACATAATTCTTCTACCCAAATGTCCCATCAGTTTTCAATGTTGTTTTTTAACATGTACATTGATGTGTTGAACATGCATAATTGATGAATTCATATATTTATAACAAATATTAGAATTATATAAAGTTTCATATCTGTATATCTACATAGAATGTGGAAATATGTGACCTAACTAAATTAAGTTTAGACATGAAGCCAGTATATATAGAGAAAATCCTTTTCAGCTCCAAGTTTTTGTGTCCATGATAGACCAGTGGTATCCCATACTCTTTGTTTGGTTTTTAATTTTTCTGTAACTAAAATCATTCATTATATGCATAAAATGGATAAATTTTAGTTATGCATTTTGTCGCTGAGAATTTGATTCATGAGTTCATAACGTTTATGGTTCGTTTTGATTGATTGAATATGAATGTAATAATTTTTTTCATTCTGTTGCACTCATGTTTGGATGCGAGACAACTGTAATTAATTTGGATCATTATGGGAGAGTTTCATTCCATTGAAATGATTTTTGATTATTTTCAATCCATCATAAAATTGATGGAATAAACGGACTGATTTGGATGTAATGAAACGTAAAATACAACACATTCATAATCATAATCATAACTATATTAAAAGAGTCAGTTGTTTCTCACGTAAGTATTTCTCCTTCGGGTGTTTTCCTAAAAAAGTGTTTCTCCGTAAAGGGGAAAGATATCAAACACATATTAAAAAGCACGTTAAAAAAAAGAAAAAAGTGAAGAAGATAAGTATGATAAGTTAAAAAGAGGAAACAGATTAAAACTAATTTAAAAAAAGGGGGAGTTGTAATAAATGACAAAAAAAAGTTGAAAAATAGGATTAATGACAGTGAAAAAAAAATCATGTGTTAAAGGATAATTCTACTGTTTGTTACTCAAAATACACTGTTGGTTGCATTGTATTTACTATGGAATCCACTATTCCACTGTTTGGTTTGTCCTTTTCACCCAATAAAAAATTCCACTGTCCTTTTTACACATTTCCACTCTTATTTTGTCATTTTTAACAATAAAGCCTTAAAAAAAATAAGTATAATCAGTTAAAAAGTGGATTTTGTTCTCTTTTTTATTTGATTCTTAGTGTATAAGATAAGTATAAATTAAAAGAAAGAATTTCTCCCTTTTTATTTTATTTTTTATTTTGATTCTTAGTCTATCGAGATTCATTGTTGAGGAAATGCTACGGTCCAGTCAATACAAAAAAACTGGACCGTCCAGTTTACTGGTGGATTAATATTAAAATAATAATGATTGTTAGATTGACTTAATACATTATTACTTAACGTGTACCATCAAAATGATTTAATACATTACTATAGAGGAAATACTACGGTCCAGTCAATACAAAAAACTGAACCGTCCTGTTTACCGTTAGATTAATGCTAAAATAATATAAAACGTTGGATTGATTTAATACGTTATTACATATGGTGTACCTTTCATATGATTCTTATCTGTAAAAGGAAGAAAAAGACAAAATTCTTCTAAAAAATCTACACCTAGTCGAACATTTTTTTTAAGGAACTAGTCGATCAATCCAGATAGAACAATTTCATCTTTATTACCCAATGTCAACAAACCTATGGAGCTCCGGCGAGAGCCCTGATGAATTTCGAAGTTCTTGAAAGAACATTCATTTCACCGATTCAAGTTTCCTTCGGCCCATTATCACCCGATTCTGCCTCTCTCATGGCCATTCCCGACCAACCCGCCACATCGTGCAAAAACCGCCCGATCCTGCCGCTCATACACCCCAAATTGCTGTAGAAAACATAGGCCCAAGCCCATATAAGAGGAGAGACCTCATCCCCAAAACCTAGGTTGTGAGGTGAGGGAAATCCATCTCTTAATATGGTGGGTGAAACAATCACAAATTCCCAATGTGGGACGACACTTTAACACGCCCTCAAGTGTGGGCCGGGCACAAGGCCAATAAATAGGCCAACACTTCGCACGATAAAGGGTGGCTCGTATACACATGTAGAAACATGGGCGGCCCATATAAGAGGAGGGACATCATCCTCAAAACCTCGGTTGTGAGGTGAGGGAAATCCATCTCTTAATATGGTGGGTGAAACAATCTCACAAGTTCCCAATGTGGGACACTTTAACAATTGCTGCACACAACCACCACACGCCGGAGCAGCCTCTCTTTCAACCAAATCAACCACATCCACCACCCTACCACCACCAAACCCGAACTGTCATGTTCCACATTCCTGAAAAATATATTCCAGAGAAAATAAAATAACGATTCACAAGCTAGAAAATTATGAGTAAAATCTCAATTGCAATAAAAAGTGAATTTCTGAAAAATCGTTTCTTCCTAAGTCTTCTTTGCCGTTTTTTTAATTTTTTTTAAGGTATTGTGATTTACAAGCTTATCTTCTTCACCGTTTCTTTAGCTTCAGCGATGTAACGTAATTTACCGATAAAAAAATATATTAGGTGCATTAAAGTACATATTAGCTATGGTGTACAATAGAAATAATCCAACGGATGTAATTATTTACACATGTTTTAACCGTGGAGATTAAAAACTCAATCATCCAGTTAAAATATTCAACTGGACTGTATCCGGTCTCTTACTATAGAACTAGTTGATCAATTTAATCTTTTTCAAGCCAATGTCAATAAACTTGCTGCAACTCCGGCAAAAATCCGTTAGCGACTCATTATTCTATTTACGAAAGAGGGTGCTCTCTTTCGTCCCAAAGAAAGCACCATCTCCAACACCTCCGGCGCCCTCTACTCTTCGGAAAGCAGTCAACACCACATTCCTTTCACCGATTCAAGTTGCATTATCACCTTATTTTCCCCCTCTCATGGCTAATTCCCCGCTACCAGCTCATCTGAAATCGTAAAACCGCCCCAGCCCGCCACTCCATTACTCCAATGCCCCGAATTGCCCCGCGCCCACAACAGCCACACGCCTGACCAGCCTCTCCCTCAACCAAAATCTACCACATCCACCACCTACCACCATCAAACCGTCCCGTTGGATCCACTGGGAAAAAATATTACCGAAAAAATGAAATGACATGCTAGAAGAATATGAGTAATATACGAAATCTCGATTAATAAAGAATGAATCGCTGAAAATTTTGTTATTTCCCCAGTCCTCTTTGCATGTTTTTTTTTTTTTTTGAACTTCGGCAAACAAGGATGTTATTTTTATTTTTTTTAAATCAAAACCAATGATATTCACAGGTCATGTGATTTACAGGTTTAAAAATATATTATAGGTGTGTTAAAGAGCACGATAGCTATTGTGTACTAAGAAGATAATCTAACGAATATAATTGTTTACACATGTTTTAACAGTGAAGATTAAAAAATGGATCATCCCTTTAAATTATTCAACTGGACTGTAGCCGGTCTTTCATTGTTGAGGTATAATGTATATTCTTTTGATAGGAAATACCCCTCAATCAATACAAAAAACTGGACGGTCCAGTTTACCGTTAGATCAATATTAAAATAATAGCAACTGTTGGATTGATTTGACGCATTATTAATATTGGGTACCATAAAAATATATTTTAACCTGTCAAACAGGTAACCGGTCATCTAATTAAAAAAAAAAAAAACAACATAAATCCCATTAGATTCTTTTTACCCATTAGATTTTTTTTTTCTGTCCTACACATCTTCTTCAGTAAGTGGTGATTGACAGTGATGAATTACAACCGGAGTAGAGGATCGACAGCGGGAGAATTCGACATAGCAACCTTGAAGAATTCGACAGAGCAATAATGTGTTATTTTTTTTGAAGGTACTAATAATGTGTTTTTCTAGGGAGAAAATTAATGCCGTGTAGTTAAAGAAATCGACCGTAAAAAAAAAAAAAAATCAGACTCCACCGGCAAAGATTAAAAAACTGGACAATTAGAGAACTGGACTGTAGCCCATCTCTTCTTTTGATTATTGTTGGCTGATATAAAACTTATTATTGTAATATATCTCAATAAATATAATAATTTGGCTAAATAGTATTATAATACCTCTATCTTTGATCTTTGATCATTAATCTTTAATCTTTAATAAAAGTGTCAAAAATAATTTTAACAAAAGAAAAAACAAAATCTATATGTTAGGGTGTTGTGGTAAGGAAAATGTTTGATCAACATCAAATTGATCAACAAGTGTCACAAATGCATTTTTACACCAATGATTATTAAGTAATAAGAAGTAATAAATCTCACGTCATTATCAATGGTGTAAAAATATTTTGACTTTGTTGTGGAAAACAAAATCAATATGATAGGCTGCTATACTAAGGAAATTGTTTGTTCAACAACAAAGTGTCACAAATACACACCTACACCATTGATTATTATAAGTCAAAAGAATCACTTGGTCTTACGCCATTATCAATTATATAATTTTTTTTTGACTTTGTCATTTTGTTGTGGAACTATTATTGTCATTTTTCTGTTGTTTCACCCAAAATTTAAACAGAAGGGTACATGACTCTTTATACTATATGCATGTTTACCTACTGCCTCATTATCTTACTAAATCAAGAGATTTATACTAATTGAATCTGAAGAGAGTTTGAGAATGTGATAAACACAAGAGTAAACTTCAACTTAGTTTATTCATTGAGTAAAAAGATGTATAAATAGATACAATTGAGATAGAGTAGCAAGCTAGCTTGGGCGGCCACTTGAGTATGTAGATGTGGGCGGCAAGCATGCAAAAGTAAAAGTAAAAGCTATGTCTATGACATAAAGTAAACTAGAGTTTGACATATTAATTGTGTCTATGACATAAAGTAAACTAGAGTTTGACATATTAATTGTTTATATGTATCACAATTAATATGTCTTTTACAATTAAATAAAATGTACAAAATATCCGTACGAACTCCCGAAATCGCTTGGGCACCTGTCGAACTTCGACGGACTCGGCGGTCTGCTTGAAGTAATCTTTGTAATATTTCCACACCCCCTCAACCGGGTTTGTATATGTTGATGCGGCCAAGTTTGCTACTAAGTTCGAACATAAGAGGTGGAATAGCCTTGGTAAGAATATCGAGCATTCGATCTGCCGAGGGATCATATTGGAGTTGAATAATCTTGGCATCAATCTTTTCCTTCGAGAAAGTGTCCGTCAATGTCCACATGCTTGGTTTTATCATGATGGACGGGATCTTCGACCATGCATAAGGTGAATTATTATCACGAGCAGAGTGTGATAGGTTGCGGGAGGTTCTTTGAAGTTCGGTCGGTACTTTTTAGCCATAGAGCTTCACAAATGCCAAGTACAAGTGCCCCGAGTTCGCTTTCAAAGATCGCTTCTTGACACGTAGGTTGTTTCTTGCTTCTCCAAGTAACCAGGTTTCCCCATACATATGAGCAATAGCTCGTGGTAGATCGTCCGTCAATGTGACATCCGGCCAATCGGCATCAGTGTAGACCTTGATTGATCTATCAGTAGACTTGGTGAAGTGCAGGCCTTGGCCAGGAGTGGACTTTAAATATCTCAGTATCCTATTCACAGCATCCCAATGTTGCTCAGTAGGGCAGTGCATGAACTGACTGACCAGACTAACCCCATATGCAATATCAGGCCTTGTGTGAGAAAGGTAGATGAGTTTACCTACAAGCCTTTGATATTGTTCTTTTCTGACAGCAATGTCACCATGCAGTAGGGTGTTACTGGGGTCTACTGGGGATACAGCAGGTTTGCATCCCAAAGATGCCGTTTCTTCGGTAGATCCAATACATACTTCCTTTGGGAGGCGAAATGCCTTTGGTGTTTCTAGCCACTTCCATACCAAGAAAGTACTTGAGGTAGCCCAGATCCTTAACTTGGAACACCTTTGCCAGTAGTGTCTTTAAATTTTGAATCTCAGTAGAGTCATCTCCAGTAAGAATGATATCATCCACATATACAATAAGAATAGACCTTCTCTCGGTTGGTTGTCTTGATGAACATAGTGTGATCGAGTTGCATTGATGATATCCGGCGGCTTTGACCACGGTAGTAAGTTTCCCAAACCAGGCTCTTGGGGATTGCTTCGGGCCATATAGAGATTTTACGAGTTTGCATACCTTGCCCCGAGTGTGAGGATTGACAAAACCGGGAGGTACATTCATATAGACTTCCTCGGTGAGATCACCATTGAGAAAAGCATTTTTGATATCCAATTGGTGTAGGGTGCCGATCATTCTATTCATACAGCAGTCTCTGAGTCAGTAGGGTGTTGAGGCTTAGAAGGCTCAGGTTCAGCAGGCTCTGGGTCAGTAGGGTGCTGAGGTTCAGTCTGCTGAGTCTCAGTAGGTTGCTGAGGGTTAAGAGTTTGTTGAGGGAACGGATTTAGATCAATTTCAATCGATTTCCATCGGTGATCGCTTCGTAGACTTGCCGTAGTAGGGAGTCCTTTCAAAGAATTTTACATCCATAGAGTTGTAAAATTTCTTTTCGATAGGTGAATAGCATTTGTAACCTTTCTGTCCTTAGCATACCCTAGGAAAATGCACTTGTGAGCTTTGGGATCAAGTTTGCTTGTGTTGGGCATGGATATAAACAAACACAAGTACAACCAAAGATTTTTGGAGGCAATTGGGCAATAAGATGAGGGCGGGAGTGTGTGGTCGGCGGGGTTTGGATAGGAGTCTTGAAACCTAACACTCTGCCGGGAAGCCCGTTGATTAAGTAAGTGGCGAGTCAATATAGCTTCACCCCACATATATTTTGGAACATTTGTAGTGAACATGATTGATCCGGCCATTTCCGGCAGTGCCTATTCTTTCTCTCGGCAACCCCATTTTGCCGAGGTGTCTCAACACAACTACCGATATGGACAATTCCCTTATTCATCAAGAAATTACCGAGATTAGACTCATAATATTCAAGAGCATTGTCGGTCTTCAAAATTTTAATCTTAATGTCAAACCGAGTAGAGACCATGTTGTAAAACTCTTGAAAGATGGATCCAACTTCGATTTATCCTTCATTAAAAATAACCAAGTGGTTACGGTGTGGTCATCTATGAAGGTTACAAACCACCTCTTGCCTCGTTATACTTTTCACTCTTGAGGGTCCCCATACATCACCGTGAATTAAGGTGAAAGGTGTGGATGGGAAGTGAGGTAATTTAGTATACACAGATTTGGTGAGTTTGGCAAATTGACAAATATCACATTGAAGATCATTAAGATTACATCCTTTAAACAATTCTCGGAATTAAAGACTTTAAATAACCAAAACTTGGATGTCCTAGTCTATAATGCCATAACATGATATTGTCTAAGTTTTGAGTACGAGCTGGCCGAGGCGATTCGGTCTTCGTCTTCGGCGGGGTTGATCACAAACGATCCGAGCGAGGTTTAGCTTGACCAATCACTTCTGTGAAGAAAGATCTGGAAAGTGCACCGATCCTTATCAAAAACAACGGTCAATTCGATCTTTAGTGAGTTTACCGACGGATATAAGGTTACAATCTAACTTTGGAACAAATAAGACCCCTTGTAGATATATCGATTAGTAAGTTTAACCTTCCCAACACCTTTTGCATAAGAAACAGAACCATCGTTGTAGTTTTAATTCGTGAATTTGGGTGCATGGCATATAGTGGGTAATGAGGTTTTTATTACCGGTCATGTGGGAAGAAGCCCCGAGAATCAACAATCCAAGTCTCATTACTAAGAGGTGAGCGGAATATACTGTTTTAGCATGAGTGGCCATTTCGGTAGAGGAGCTACCTTCCCGATCTTTGAGCAACAAAGGCTTTAAAGGCGACAAACCGAGCATTCGGATGGTCGTCATTCTCCTCGTCATCGACAAGTCCGCCTTGATTTTCCCCGATTGGTTTTGAGGTTTTAGAGGGATTAGGCTTGCCATGAAGCTTCCAGCAATTGTCCTTGGTGTGATTTGTGCGTTTGCAGTGATCACAGAACAACCTTCCAGTTTTCTCAGCA
Organism: Gentiana straminea; assembly: GCA_036785695.1. NCBI lineage: Eukaryota > Viridiplantae > Streptophyta > Magnoliopsida > Gentianales > Gentianaceae > Gentiana > Gentiana straminea. The sequence continues at coordinate 2,994,061 of JAVUPR010000367.1, forward strand.
GGCTTCCTGTAAGTCCCAATAACCTCAGCAGCCTTCCCGACATTCGACAGGCGTACCTTCGGTAGGGTTATCGGCGGGGGTGTTCGGCGGCGATGACTTTCCTCCTTGCTTTCTTCATGTTTGACCTCGGCAAACATGGATTTGAGATTTGGGAGAGGTTTTGTGGCAAGAATTCTCCCTCTAACATCATCAAGAGTAGGGTTCGGTCCGGTGAGGAACTTGAATACTCTCTTTTTTTCGATAATGTCTTTAAAGAGAGCGAAGATCTTTAACATCATTCCGGGGGTGAGTTTCCAACATATCTAGGTGTTGCCATGCCTTAGATAGTTGATTAAAGTATTGAGTTGCGGACATATCCCCTTGTCCGCAATTTTGAATACGAGCTTCGAGTTCATAGACTTCGGATGTATTGTCCTTTTTGAGTAAAGGTCTCTGGCATTGTCCCAGATTTCCTTAGCAGTGTCATACATCATGAAGTTCTCATTGATCTCTTTTGTCATAGACCTCGTGAGGATGGTCATGACTTGGTTATTTTCTCGTGTCCCATGCTTCAAACTTGGGGTCGGTTTCGAGCAGGGCGGGTTTGGAACCGGACGGATATCCCATCTTGCCCCGGCCGGAGATATACATTTTCATTGACCTTGACCATAGCAAGTAATTGTTACCATCAAGTTTATGATTTGTAAAAGAAGAGTGTTCGGTTATCCCGGTCGCCGAGGCAAACTGTGAGTCTACCGAAGAAGATGAAACTTCGAGATAATGTTGACATTTTTTCGAAAAAGAAGCGAGTTTTGCGGCGGATTTTAGAACTCGGTAAGGCTCGCTACCATGAAGAGAGTTTGAGAATGTGATAAACACAAGAGTAAACTTCAACTTAGTTTATTCATTGAGTAAAAAGATGTATAAATAGATACAATTGAGATAGAGTAGCAAGCTAGCTTGGGCGGCCACTTGAGTATGTAGATGTGGGCGGCAAGCATGCAAAAGTAAAAGTAAAAGCTATGTCTATGACATAAAGTAAACTAGAGTTTGACATATTAATTGTGTCTATGACATAAAGTAAACTAGAGTTTGACATATTAATTGTTTATATGTATCACAATTAATATGTCTTTTACAATTAAATAAAGTGTACAAAATATCCTGTACGAACTCCTGAGGCTTCGGGCACCTGCTTGAACTTCAAACGGACTCAAGCGATCCGTTGGAAGTAATCTTTGTAATATTTCCACAGAATCTAATGTAAAGTTGTCCAAAATGTTGTACAAAAGGAAGTTAAAAAAACACAATATCCAAAATGAGCAAAGAACAAACGGCGTAACAAGATAAAAAATATTATGGGAGCCAAGAGAAAACGGAAAGGTGATGAAAGAAGTGTTGTGAATAGCAATGGTATATGAATTAGGTTTAAGGTAGAAATGGGGATGGCAGACAAAAAAATAGTAACGAAATATCCAATTTTTCCTAATTTTTCGTTGTTTTGATTTGTTTAAACGGTAAAGAAATAAAAATATGCTAATATGAAAAAGCAGCAACGTCGCCATAGGATCCAAAAAGTTAAAAGAACCGAGGAAAAAAAGAAAATCGATTTGAGGTCATTTACACCCTAAAGTTTATATCATATATAGTTTTGATGATTATTCTTTAGTGAAATCGTATTTTTGAACACATATGTAAATGAAGAAATGAATCCATTGATGATGATCATAATCTGAAAAATATAAAATCAAAGTTCCTTGAAGCGAACGAGTGAGAACATGATAACACTCGGAATGTTATGGAGTCAACGGAAAAACAAAAAAGATTCTGCATCAAATACGAATGATGTCAATGGTACATTATAAACATCATTCATTATATAACTCATGTCTTCTTCATTCTCAGCTTCAAATAAATCTTAGGATAAAAAACAAATAAGTATATGCTGAAATGACTAAGCAACAAATATAGCATAACATTCAAAATTTTAAGCGCTGAACATTCTATGTAAATCTAATAAATTAATAGTTCCAAAAAAAATCTATTTCTTAATTTTTTTTTATAATGATGTGAATATTGCATGTTGGTTTTTAAATTATAAAGGTGTTTATGCACATAAGTAACATAACATAAATATAATTGAAGTGCCATAAACCGTAGAAGGTGCTTGTAGTTTGTGATATGGACTTTTTGTAAAATTGATACATAACATAATACCTTAATGTTTTAGTCCTACATTGTTTTTGCAAGCTACTACACAATAGACCTTGGATCCTCTGTTGTTTTACCATTGCAGTAATGGCTGTTGTGCCTTGTAAAAAAAAAAAGTATTTTCTTGTTTTTTTTCTTCTAATTTTCAGATTAGACAACTACCCTTACATCCCTCCCCCTTACCATAGTATGTGATGTGATGTAATACTACAACAGAGGATCTCATCTCCTACACAATAACATGGTAGCTTGTGTTCAATAAGTGAATAGTGGCTAGAGTGGTTATTCTAAAATGCAATTTAAATTACATAAGTAGGTAGAATGTTGAATTTGATAGATAAATTCACTATTGACTAATGACTAAAATCTTAGGACCAAGGAAAAAAAGTGATAAAAAGTCATTTCTCAGAACTCAAATGACTATAGTGAATTGTGATGGTAAAGTACTTATACAAGTACATTTATAAATGTCATGATCGTGTTGTAGTTTATATTTCCCATGAAGAAGAAGGTCTTATGATTGATGGAATGAAAAGATCTCAAAATGTAAGATGGGTACCTGCTCAGGAAGCAATGTGGGGAATATATGAGTTTTATTTTAATGACATGAAACATGCCGTCATTTCTCTCCAACTTCATCTCCACGGGAAAAATTGTGTTTCATATTGGAAGAATCAAAATCCTTAAAATCTTGTCTGAAATGACTTTGCTTTAAAAACAATACTCACGGAATTTTTTTACCCTTAACCAAACACAAAAAAAGGCCAAAAAATGTTTGTATAGGGAAATTCAAGAATTCTTTGTGTGAATGAGCTCACAAAAGTATTGGAAAGAGCGAAAACGTAAAGATGTTATCGGCCACATAAATGGTGCAAATCCAACTGAAGGAGAAATGTATTATCATTGCTACTCAATCATGTTAGAGGAGCAACATCGTTTAAGAATTTGCTAAAAATAAACAACCATAAATGCAATAGTTGTAAAGAAGCTGTGGAAAAAAGAGGTTTACTAGAATCCGATAAGACAATTTTAGAATGTTTGAGTGAAGACATCGCCTTTCAAATGCCTCATGCATTAAAAATATTGTTTGCAATTCTTTTAGATTATTGTGAGCCGACAAATATCTGTCAACTTTGGGATATATATTGGGAACCAATGCTAGAAAATTTTATACGAGTCTCTACAAAGTTAACAACTTTAATTGATGATGATTAAAACTTTACGGTCCATGAGCTACTTTCTAGAAAGTAAGGGTAAAGACTTTAACTACTATTACTTGCCAAGTCTACAAGAAGATAACATCATTACAATGAATCTACAAAAAGGGATATGTGATGAATTATATATAGATATTCATCAAGAAGATTTTGATGCGGAGTTAACACTTAATTATGAAAAACAAAGTTGTAAACATAGGACAAAGTAAGGTGTTTTTCAGTGATGGTCTTGGTGGGCACAAGAAAAACATATTTATACAGAGAGCATTGCTAGCAAATTTAAGAAGAAGACATAAGATAGCTATAGCAAGAGCTACATTAGGAGTTACAACTGGAATTATGTCTGGTGGACAAACAACTCATGCTTTAAAAGTCCAATTAGTTCAAATGATACAAGCATGTGCAATTATCACATCAAAGTGGAAAGTAGAATTACTGAAGATTGCTTGATATAAGCTTAAAGGACATCATGAAACGTTATGCCGTATTTGGAGGAAATGTGGTTGTATTTGGATGAGATTTTAGGTAAGTACTTCATGTTGTACCAAAAGGCACAATACTACATATAATAGAGGCAAGCTTGGTTAAGTCATACTTGTGACTGATAATAGACAAAATATCACTAACTAAAAATATGATAGCAAGAAGAGATATACAATTCATCGAATTGTTATTATAAGTGGGCTGTTGAGAGGAATCAATAAACTCTTAAGGGAAGACACAATTAGCTAAAGAAATGATCGTCGAATATTATGAAAATAATGATGAGTATTCAGAAATCGTTTGATCAAATGCATATTATCTTCCTTAAAAGAGAAGACATATTTAGCATAATAATTTCAAATCGAGCAATACTAGCAACGACAAACGAACATGTAACACACCAGAAACTAAATCGATAAATAATTGATATCAATTTTTCCATAGGAAGAACATTGTTTCACCCATGAACTAAATCGATATCATTTTTTAATAAATATTATTTAACATAGTATAATTAATGTATGAATATGTACTTGATGAACATGTAATACTAAATTGTATTGTTAATTTTTCAATTTTACTAACTTCATTTAAGTGAAACACGTGCAACGCACGTGTATTTTGCTAGTTCATAAAAAAAACAACCACCACTCACCCACCGCTACCTCTCCCCGCCACCTACCTACCCTACTTCAATCCGTCACCGTCCGACCACCCGCCTTCACCATTGCCTACCCTAACACAACCCTCGTCAATCACCACCAACCCCTATCGCAACTATCCACCGCCATCTACCTCCCCTCACCTCTACCTCCTACCACCACCCACCTCATCACCATCATCTTCCTCATCCTCGGCCATAACATTCCCCACCACCATCCCCTACCACCATCATCTACTATAACCAACTTCATCTCCAACGATCTTCACTCACCCGCCACCACCATCCATCACTACACACCAAACTACCCTTGTCAACACGACCACCGCCACCACAATAACCACCATCGCACGCCTCATACCATCCGTCGCCACCCACCACTGCACACCCCACCACCACCTCTGCACACCTCACTACTATCCCGCACTCATCATCGCGCACCATCATCACCCACCCTGTCACTTGTCATATCTTATGGAATCTCATATATTTGATTACATTGCATACCAATCATGGGAGGAAATCATGTACATTCCATTCCATTGCGGTTTAATTCCATCAGTTTCATTATATTTCATTCTATTCCGGCAATCCAAACGCACTATTAAGATTTGATTGATATAAGAAAAAAAGTGAGAAATGTTTTAAACTATATAATTTTTCCATCCACATCTTAACGTCACCACCATCCCACCACTGTTATGCTACCATGACCTACCCCCATCAAAACTTGCCACCACCAACAACCTTACCACCCACCTCACCACCCGCCGCAAACCCATCCACCCTATCAAAAACACATCGTCTCTTGCAACTACCACTGTCACCGACCCAACTTTTTTTTTTTACCTTAAATCGCAACTAACTCACCCTCTCACGAACCCCATTTTTTCCGTCACTGTCCCACCCTCTAGCTACCTTCCACCACCACCGACTCACCCCTTACTCAGGAACCCTACTACCACCGATCCGTTACTTACCACTGCATGCCCTACTCATACCTACGTACCTTGCCACCACCTGCCCTCATGCACCTGTCTCCACCCCCACCCGCCATCACCTACCCAACTTGCCACCATCCATCCCTCTCTACCCACCCTGCCACAACTTGTCCCAACACATCTTACCGTGATCGTGCGGAGTATAAATGTTAATCAACCAACATGATATATTTGTTGTGTTGAATTTTCTATTTATGTCAAATATGTAAATAGATCATTTTATTTAACTTTACAGAACAGCAAATGATAAACGTATCATTCTTCCCTGTGTGGATACTTGGCAATATATATAGCCTTTGTTATCAAGTTTCTGGCGATTGTGACATACACATGCTAACATAAACACAACATAACCACACACACTAACATGCATTACCGGAGGTGGGAGCTTATGGTTGGGTATCATTTTTTCTGTTTACACTTATGTTCTTGTTTACACACATCGGCAAACGCAACATATATTAAATTTTTTTTTTGGAACAACAATATCAAATTTTTTTAATCACATAGTATATACATATAATCAAATTTATATGATTTGGATTACCATTAATTGCAATATGTAGTACATGTCTCTGTGTTAAAATCAAGACCAATTGGTGGTAGTAAATAATGTTCACACCAGGGTTCGATCCCATGATCTGGCTCCGATACTATGTCAAGATCAAACGCTTATCATTCTATTAAAACCAATTTGTTGGAGTAAAAGTGATACTATATTTCTTTATACATTCAAGAGTGTGAGAATCTCTCTCAGCACTCTGTTAAAACGTTTTATCCATAGATCTAGAAAAAAGAACAACATGATAATTACTAAAGCATAAACGGTAAAGAACGAATATTACTTCCGTTCATCGCCATGATTTTGTTGCCGTCTTGATAAGGATTCCGATATCTCTCTCATTGCCTACAACCGTAATGTGTTGGTTTATGATGGAATAAAACATTGTTTTTATATGTGGGGAGATTTCCGAAATCCGAATTGACATAGAGTTTTGCTTTATTCTCGGCCGTCCATCAAAACCAAGTTTTAATCGGATTAAAACTCTTTTTAAATAACAATTAAATAGAATTAGCACATTTCCTATGGAAAACTATGTCTTATAAAACCACCGTTGTAGTACATGTCTCATTGTGGAGCCGGATCCTCTACGCCTTGTTTGGTTTCGGGTGGAGTTGGATCCATTTGGATCCACCCAATATTTTATTCACTCTACTATCTTATTTATCATTATTTTATTTATTTTATTATTTTATTATAAATTTTCTCATCAATCATTCAACATCAATAAATAAAATAATATGAATCAATTCACTTTATTCACTCACTACACTATTTAACCATTACTTTTTCAATATAATATTTTATTAAAATTTCTTAAACCAATCATTTCTTCAACTATACAAATTTCAACAAAACATTTCAACTTTATAATCATTATTTTAGTATATTTTATTTTACTTTTTCTTTCTTGAATCCATTCAACTCCAATCCTCGCTGTGTTTTTTTTTAATATTTTTTTTTGAGTTCATAAAAAAAATATAGTTCATAACACTTTATATCATAAAGTTTCTCATTTAATCAATAAAAGATCATATATAAAATAAGGGCAATGTTAATGGCACCACACCTAATATACTCGGACACCACACCTGTGCAAAATTTAAATTTAGAGACGGGATCGTAGAAACCCTCTCGGTTGAGGTCTAATTTTTTTTATTTTAAGAAAATTTAACCGGGTGTCTGAAAAAAATTGAAAAAGATGAGACAGAAGTCGTATTTCTTGTTCTATAGTGCTTTCATTTTCAATGCTACTCACCACATAGGTGTCATCATATATGCTGAAAAAGTTTAGCATTTTATAATATTTATTATAAACAATTAGTCTCATTAATCATTACTCCTTTTTTTTTTAACTGTCAATTTTAGAATTTGTTTTGTTTTTTATTTATCTATAATTTTACAATACCAATGCAACATTCATTATTTCTTTTCTCATTTACCGTTCATCTTAATAATCCAAATTTTTATACAATTTTCCATGCATAAGAAGTGTATGATAATTTTGTTATTTTACCCTCTTGATCAGACACATTAATCAGTTTCTTAATCAGTGTGAATCTTATCTATGCGACAGATAAAAAAACGGAATGATGAGGGTCGAAGTAAGCCTCGCCACGTGTCAACTTTATATTGGATAACCATTAAGTGAAGACAGCGAATGAATAAGTAGTAAAGGCCAGGAGCCTCAAGTTTAACTGAAGAAGCGGACCTGAACCCCATGTGGGAGGTCAGCTCGGCCCTTTTTAACTTACCACCGCAGGTCGGCTCGGTAAGAGTGAAAGTCGGGCAACGTAGTACATGTCGAGATGGCCTAGGGGGTTCGACGCAGGTCGGCCAGAACATTCTTCATTCTTATTTGGCACATGTGCTTAATAATATCGGATAGACATGGAAAGAATCTATGACATAATGACATTGATATTGTCATTTAAATATATCCATAATTATCCTAAATTATAGGGATACACACGAGATTATCCTTAGGGACCAAGAATTAGAATCCTTGTGGAACAAGGAAAGGGACGAGGCGTCTCCTATATAAACCATCCTAAAGAACTACGAAAGACTTGATTCCAATATACGATACGTATTTGATGGGAAAATAACGAACTCGGCCTAAAAATCATACAAACCACCCCCGTTTCATTCTTATTCTAGGCTTTTAGATCTTGTTCAAGTTGTCACTAGGAAAATATGGCCCGATTATTACTAGACGAGATCCAGCATCGTCACGGAAGGAGTACAATATTCACCAAAAAACATGCGTAGCTCAGCTAACGAAGACGGCTTCCATGTAACTACGGGTGGTGGGTTCGGAACACTCCTCCTACATATTTGACAATAAGGCTAACTTGGAGGTCTCCGGGTTTGAGTCCCAGTGGAAATGGTGTGCGCGTGTGTATATCATGTATCCGTCAAAAATAAAAAATACAATATTAACCAATTTTTTCAAATAAATAAGGGTAGTGTATCTTTATGTATTCAAATAAATAAGGGTAGTTTATCTATGTTAGATTTTCTCTTCTATATAAAAGAGAAATATTATATCATTTTATTCATCATAACTATAAAACAATAATTCAGAATCTTTGATCTTCGGACGTGTTATGCTTTTCTTTACTAACTTTACTGAAAGATAAATGTTAATGGTGTATTAATCTGGTTTAAAAGGATTGAGAATTACGGAAAATATAAACGTGTTATGCTTTTCTTTACTAACTTTACTGAAAGATAAATGTTAATGGTGTATTAATAATTAATACACCCATCCAAATTTTAGTATTATTAATTTTTATGCACCAATCTGAATTTTTCATTTTAATGATTGAGAAAACTGACAAATATGTACAAAATCATCCTTGTAATTATACGTACGTGTCAATTGAGGTGAAATTATCAACAAATCTATCTGGTTAGGTGAATGATGGTAACATGTCTCCGACTATAGTTTTAGGTGAATGATGGTAACATGTCTCCATTTTATTTTCATTGTGAAAATGACTTTTCCAATGGCATGTGAGTACACAAACTTATTTATTATTTTCTTGAGGTCTAATAGCATCTTTAATTCAAAAGAATCTAGGAAAACAATTATTTTGATTTCTTTCACTTAATCCATGTATTTTAGATTTATCGATTTTTATCATATGGTATACGAGCCGACCTACTATCCATATATGTTATTCGATATATACCGTTTTTAGGGTTATTAGCAGTTCACTACAAATATTCAGTTCTTGAATACTCGATTTAATGATCACGTAGATTTGCGAATATTATCCATGAATTCTTATTTTTTGTTGCGTGAGGCAGAAGAAAGCGGTGGTGAATGGATTTCCTTTTTCATATCGGACTCATTGATTATTGCGTACACTTATCATAATCAGATGTGTAAAAATAAGTAGTATATTACCCATTTTGGTCGGGTGATTGGGCATGCATCAATACTCTTTTTTTTTTTCGGTTTAGGCTAAGTTTAGGCCTTTCGTTTCGGCTCAAAAAAATACGTTGGGCTTAATAAAATACATATATAGAGAAATGGGAGGCCAGCTCTTTGAGCAAGTGGTTGGGGGTGAGCTTTGTTTTTTTGTTTTTGTTTTTGTTTTTTTTTTTGTTTTTTGTTTTTTGTTTTGTTTTTAGGGTGGTGAGCTTTGTGTTTGATTACTGTCGGTGTATTTTTGTGTGTACACCTTTGTGATATATTTAATGAACTATTTTATGTATCACATATAATGACTTTAAACATTTTTTGTGATTTTGTGATTCACTAGAAACATTAGAGAACATACACATATGGACAAGGTGACATAATATTGGCCCCAAAAAAAAAAAGTGTTTTATTTTTTTAATGTTCGGGTTAAAAAAGGCGATGGTTTTTCAAAAAAAAAACAACTTCAACTAAAGACCCAAAAAGAAGGGGCCGGCCCTGGACAAGGTGACATAATATTGTAAAAGTGTTTTTTTTAATGTTCGTGTTGGGAAGACTAAAAGAAGTGAGAAATGTCCAACACTTTTTTTTTTTTTTTTTGGGAAGTGTGGGCCTATAAGAAGAGAGTGAGACCCAACACTTGATTTTTTTTTGGTTTTTTGTTTTTGTTTTTAATTGTGCTGGAAGCGGGGCTTAAACTCGAGACCTCCTGCTTCGATATCATATTTGGATCAAGCGCTTACCGTTGTACTAAAATCAATTGATGTTAGTAAAGATGTTACTATATTTCCTTGTATCAAGGACGGTAGTGATCCGCAATGAGGGATGGGAAGAAGTGATACTAATAGGAACAACGACGTGAATATTAATGGGTTGTGGTTTTCAGTTTTGGCCGAGTAGGGCAATAATGAACGGGATGATCCCGTTGATGAACTAAAACGACAACATATTCCTACACGATTGGAAAACCCGGTGATCCGGAAAGCTTCGAGGGGTGGTCATATGGTTAGTTTGAGGGGAAGAGGCAAATGTGGTTTCCCGGTAAATAATAGTCGTGTTTGAGTCCAACCCACTGCCGTTAATGTCGAGAGAGGCCAAGTACACATTTTACAAAAGGTGTTCATTTTTCCACAACAGGTTACTACTCCTAGCTACTTGAATCGTGCAAGCGGGGGGGGGGGGGGGGGGTTTAGGGGGGAGAAAATATGGATCCGAACAAATGATATGGAAATGGTGTGCCAAGACACCTCAAACATGGAGCAGAATGGAAATGATGAGGCCTATGTCAAGGCAAACCAACCGGATGGGAGCACAACAATAACAATGAGTTCTTATGGTAAGGAAAATAATATTGCAATGGAAATTTTTGCCCCTAGCCCTGGCGCCGTTTAATGGCTCGAACTTGTGTACTTGATGAAGATCATCTCGTGGAATTGCAAGGGGCCGGGTCGTCTAATTTTTTTGTTAAGAACATTTTATTTGTTTTGATGATGGCCATATTAGCTGTTATAGCAAGCCTGAAATAAGTTAGTAATATATGTATAAGACTTTAAGTCAGACATGTTGTATAAGTTCAGTCAGACAATTACCGTACTAGACTGGTAGGATGGCTCAGTGAATTAAAAGACAAAAGATCAGCTAAGTGAAGGCAGCCAAGTACCAGCGGAGTAAAATGAAGACTTGTGGACTAACTTATAACCAGGGAAGTCTGTGATGACCTTGGATAAGTCTAAGATACATTACAAGTGACGGAATCTATTCATTTAAATATGGTGTACACTGATCTCACCCAACTCAAGGATCAGTGAAGTACAAGCATACTTTGACATTGAGAATCAAAGAAAACAGCAAACCGGCTAAGTGGAAGTTCTCTTGGCTGACCATAAAGAATAACAGTGAATGAGTCACTGGACCGGCTAAGCAACAGCCAAGTTAATTAACAACAAAGTCAAGTATGCATTTTATTCAGAACATGAAAATTAAGGAAATCAAGCATTTAATGCAGAATCAATCAAGGTCGGATTTTATGAAGAACGTTTGAAGAAAATCCGGATCACTGAAATCAAGGAGAATAAAATCAAGGAGGAATCAAGGATAGCCAACAGACGAATTTTCAAATCAAGGAGATCACGGCTATAAATAGAAGGCATTGACAGATACATAATATATACGTGCATACACTAAGTGCAAAAACTCTGTCAAAATTCATAAGCCTTCTATCTGAACTAAAAAAGACATTCTAGTAGATCAACTCATAATTTGGAGCTACAAATCTATATCAAGCACTGAGATTGATCAACTCTTTGTGAATCCTATTCACCCAACTGAAGAAATTGAATCAGATCGTCTGAGAAGGAATTGCACCCTTTTGGGATAGCTGCTGAAGGATTTATTCTCAATGAAGCAGTGTTGAAGACTGAGTCACTGAAGCTTTTATAGCCCGGGAGTGATAGTAGTGGAGATTGTGAAGCTTTTGTAGCCAAGGACAATCACACTATTGTATTGGTGAAAGTCAATAGTGAATTCCTCCAATCATCACAAGAGAAGAGTGGACTAAGAGATTACACCACCCTAAACCACTATAAACTTTGTGTCATTTACTTACAACATTTATTTTCTGCATTTACATTCATCATTTTGTTTATATGCTTGTGACTTCTTAAGTTGTTTGAAAATACGCTTTAGAAGGGTTTTAACATTCCGCTACCCAAAAGCTTTTCATCTGAAAAGTTTTTGCAACTCCTGAGGCTTTAAGTTTTTTAAACTCACAATATAGTCATTCCCCCCCCTCTGACTATATTTCACCCTTCTCTGGGACCAACATTTTCTTAGATATCTTAAAGACTTGGTTAAAGAATATCAACCCGACATTCTTTTTTTATGGAAACGCGTGTGTCCAGTGTCAAAGTGAACCGAATTTTACGTCAATTTCATTTTACATAGCTACTATCTGTGGAAGTGAGTGGATTTAGTGGAGGCCTATGGTGTTTTTGGAACGGATCTAACATTAATTTGCGGTTGCTTTTCGCCACAAAAAAGTGCATTACGTTGGCGATGACTCGAAATGAACAGGTTCATTGTGTTTTCACTTTATTTATGCCTCCTGATCGAACTTTTCTAGGTGTCCAGTATTATCAACAAGTGCACCGGGCCAATTGTAGTTTTTAAGTGGTCAATGTCGATTCCACAGAGATTGTGAGGTTAAGTACCGAAAAGCTATTATTATTTTGGTCTAAGTTCACAAAAGACAAGTATGTAAATGGTTCTAAGATCAAGCTACTAATCTCAACAAACTACAACTTAAACGGGTGATCAATTAATAAAAATCCTAGCCAAGATAATGCAATGGTCAAGTATATATCTACTAGTATAATGAGATAAATAAACAACCTTCCATTAGTGTTCAAGTGTGTGTTATCGATGCACTCTTAAACTAGCAATTCCCTCTGATACGAGTGTACGAAATTACTCTATGCCTCCTCGTTTGCCTAAGAAATCTAGACCTAATGATTCAACATGATAAAGTTCTTGAGTTCAATGAATGAACAATAACCCCCGGATAAGAAATCGAGTTCTACTTAAGGTCAATTTTACCTTTCGGTTTTCCTATCTATTTTCCCACACCAAGCATCTTCTTTCGGAATCAACTAAGTGTGTGTGCAAGTGGTGGTTAATTACTCCAACTAAACAACCATACAATGCAAATAGGAAAAGATAATTATACAAGAAGCTATGAAATATGAAGTAACATTCCCAATCAACCAATAAAGATTAAATACTATCACAAATGCATCATCTTGGCTAGTAAGAAAACTAGCCACTCATAGCTATGAAATCCAACATGTCAAGAATGGATTTCATACATATGACAACAAATAAATCACAAGTAACGGCTAAGAATTTACCAACCAAAAGCTATGAATCTGTAGAAGGAAACTTGCATTCAAACTCAAGAATTGCTCCAATGGAGTTTACACCCAAAAAGATGGAAACTTGATTCCAAGAAAGATTCTAGAAATCAAAAGTAAGAATTCTTAATGTTTACAAGTGGAATTAATTGCTAAAATATGGTGAATTTTTTGCTAGAAGATCCTTGAAGATGGAGGTGTCTTCAAGCTAGGTTGGACGGAACGGAAAGATATGTTTAAAATTCCTAAAATGGAGTTTTTATGCTGAAAATCTGCTTCTGCAACGTTTTGGTGGACGTCATTATAAGTTTTTGGACGCTAATGTCACCAAAACTATCTCTGACAGCTTCTGCCAACGTTTGGCGGACGCCAATATTCGCAGCAATTCAGTAAAATGGCGATAACTTGAGTTGTAGACCTCCGATTGAAGTGATTCAAGATGCGTTGGAAATTTTGTTTCTTGATCTACAACTATCATGAAGAAGTATTCTCCAGAAAATGCATCTAAGAGGAGACAAATGTTCGTTGAAGATGTGATGTTGTAGAAGCACTAAAGACAAATGATCCGTTTGAATTCGATGGCTTCCGGAAAACTCTTATAGTCCTCAAAAAACGTGTTTATTCTCAACACGTATCGTCACTCGGGATATTGGTCAACCTATAATCCTGTAATAAATCACCAAAATACCAAGCGTAAACCCGAAACGACGCTCTGATTACTATAACCGGTACAAAACCTATCAAAATATGATATTTTATATAATAATTACTATCTACATATTGGGATGAAACTTAAGAAAATAATGGCTCGAATTGATATTAAAACATCAATAAATGCATGAGAAATAAGGATAAAACATCGTGAAATGTATCATCTAGTTGACTTACATCAACCACTCCCCACTTATCTTTTGACCATCATCGAGCAAATAAAGCGACAAAACAACTCAAGTCAAGAGATAAAATCACACAACATCAAGAAATAAGAGCTCAACTAGAAGATGCAACCAATCGAACCTATAACCGCATGTTAGCCAAAATCTAAGAAAGTAGTGGAGTGTGTGTGTGAATATTTCTCAAATTTGTTACCAAGAAACGAATTATGAAATCATGCATGCAAGACTTATTAGGTGCAATCCATAGGCATAAGAATGATACCAATATCCACTAATCGATGCATTTGGAGTCAAGAAGATAAGTCGGGTAAGACTTGATGGCTTTTAACGTTAGTCTCGGGTAGTTGGATAATCAAAGGGATAAAAAGATAAATCAAAGAGAATAAAGCAAGATAGCAAGAATATACTCCTTACTTCTCATTCATCGAGTACCACTTCAATTGAGTTATCTCCCCAACTTACATCACTTGGACTTGATAAACTTGTCCTTCAAAATTGACTTCAAGCTCACCATTTGTTGAACTTTATTGTACAACCTTATTGAACTTTTTGAATTTTTTATTTTTGAATTTTTTTGGAAAGGAAAGGAAACATACACCAATGGACTTCGGACTTCAAAAGATACCATCTCAACTTTGTGCCAATAACGTCATCCAACTCTTGCCCAACTTCTAATTGTGTCACCACAACAATACATAGAAACATGCTAAATTTGCGGGACATCAAGGAAATGTAGACCAAAATTAGGCTAAGGGCCGGATATAATGAGGTGAATTATGAATGGATAGTTTCAAGTGAGGTCTCGGCACTCTACAATGGCTTAGATGAGGACAAGTGGAAATTACGTTCGAGAAGGCCATTTGGCTATGGACGAGTCAAAGAAATGGCAAAACCGTCATCCCTAAATTCGATTCCAAACACCTTTCTATTTCGCCTCAAAATGATATCAAGCCTAAGTTCTAGTTGTTATGGGATCATGCTTGCATGGTTTCATAAAAGTTTGCATGTTAACAAAAGATCGGAATATATGTACTCAAAGATTCACAATACAATCAAAGACTTGCGGTTAAAATGCACTTACATGTCACCAAATTTACACATTTCATTGAAGTACTCACTCTATCAATTGCAAAACCATATCTTTCAACAAAAGGTGGTTTGTCGTGCTTTAAAGTATTCGAAAATAATCAAGGCTAAGAGTTTCTTATGCATTAGTGATATTTCCGTTGTTAGACTAACTACGTTCCCATTCTCCATTTAAGAACTTGCATTGTCTCCAATGTAAAGTGAGTGGTAAGAAAGTAGTTAGAGAAACAAAAGAAAATCAAAACTAGTCAAAACAAGTACCGGGATGCTAAAAATGGAGGGTGGGTGGGCATGAACATAAAAGACAACCAAAGAAATGACAAGCAATCCAAAGTACGAGAAAAGTATCAACCAAAATGTAGAGACAAAAGGATCATTGGCCACACCCGGACTCATAAAAGAGAAAAAAATATTATATCAAACTTTTACGGGCTGCCTCCCGGTAGCGTTTTTGTTTAACGTCGTTTGCTCGACGGGATTATATGGTAGAAACATGGATTATACAAATTATCATGAGAGATACCACTAACAATTACTTACATAAGCATATAGAAAATAAGCGCACAAGTCGACCGAATGATAATGCTTAAGAAGTAATAAGAAAGATGGTACCCGTTGTTGCTAAATTTATAGTCTATAGCTAGATTTGTGCACGGCATATTTCTTTCATGCACGGGTGGTGCGTCATTCTTATGCACCACATCCATCTCTTTTATTAAAACCGGTCTCCAACATAGTGTAAACGAATGCCACCAATCCAAACGTTCATTGACCTTTTCTTTTGATTTATGAGCTTTCGGTTTGTGAGCCTTCACATTATTGCTCACATACTCTTCATCTACCCGCATGTTAGTGCGATCACAACAAGGGGACACGATGTGTCCGTAAAAGAACAAGATTCAAGTGTCGTGTGTGGAAATTTCAATGAGGTGTAGATGTTGAAAACGACGCACTCATCATTCACTCCCAAACTAAGCTCTCCCTTACAAACATAGACCTTGGCTTTCCCCGTTGCTAAGAATGGTCTACTGAGGATAAGAGATGTATTGTACCCTTCCTCCATATCCATAACAACGAAATCGGTATGGGAGTAAAATTTATCAACCTTCACTAGTACATCCTCGATGACTCCCTTTGGACGTTTAATGGATTGATCCGCAAGTTGGAGAGTCATCTCCGTATGCTTGAGCTTGCCTATGCCAAGTTTCATGAAATTATCATAGGAAATGAGGTTTATGCTCGCACCGAGATCAAATAGCACCTTCTTAAACAAAAAGTCCCCAATATCACATTGGATCGTAAAACTCCTAGGGTCTTTAAGCTTAAGAGGAAGCTTGTGTTGAAGCACGGCGGAACACTTCTCACGTAGACACGCCGTCTCATATTCTTCCAACCGTTTCTTGTTGGTGAGTATGTCCTAAAGAAACTTTCCATATGCCGGCATATTCATGAGTGCTTTAATGATAGGGATGTTAATATTTAAGTGCCGAAAAGTGTCAAGAAAACGTGCATATTTTTTGTCAACCTTCATCCTTTTAATTTGTGTTTGTGGGGGATAAGGAAGTGATTCAAGATCAATTAAATTAGGGTTAGAATGTATACATCCCTTACCCTTGTCGTTTGATGAAGTGTTGAGTGGCCTTTGCAAAATCTTCATATTTGGCGGCCGCCCGTTAACCTTGGCGGATGCCGACATCTCAATTTCAAAATAGAGACATACCGATTGCCATTGGCGGATGCCGAATCCTCTTTTTCTACGCCAAAGTACTCTATCTAATTTCTAAAGCCTTCTAGTTTTAGATTGGAAAACGCCAAATCCTTATTGTGGACACCATCGTGTCATCTTCCTTGAATAAGCTCCCCAAAGCATTATTCTTCAAAATTCTAGGGGCCTCTCCCCTTCTTCCTCCTCTTCTTCAACAAGCTCAAGTCCACCTGCTCTCAAGAATTCTTCCATTATGCTTTCCTCTTTTCATTAACATCTTTCACAACCCTTTCTTTAGCACATACATGACCACTCCAAGTAATAACCATGTTCATTTCTCTAGGATTCCTCTCGGTATTTATAGTAAACCTCTCGATGGTCGACTACTATTCCACTCACCTTCTCTACTCAAGTGATCTACAATACCTCTCATTGATGCCTCCATCGTTCTCATTCTTTTATTTTTCCCCACCACATATGTTTTCAAATTTCCAACATCTTGGGACATTACTCCTATAGAGGTCATCATAGATTGCATGTTGGCGGACTGAGTATCCACTACTCCCATCAAGTTCTCCATCATACTTTTCAATTGAGATACCTCCTCCATAGATTGATTAGAACTTTTTGAAAATGGGGTATGTTGAGTAGGAACTTTTTGGTATGTAGAAAGTAGTGGTGGTTTTTTAAGAGGATTCCCTTGGTACTCACCATGTTGTTGGACATTGTCATTGAAGGATGCCTTTTTGTTGGGCAAGTGATGGTCCGGGTCCATGATTGGTAAAATTATCGAACCAACGGAAATTGGGATGAACTCTCTTAATATTGTTTTACGCGTTGGTGTAATCATTGTTGAGCTTCCGGTGTTGTTGCATAAAACTCACTACTTCCCTTGAATATTCACCGGGTTTCACTAATCCCAACGGTACGTCATCATTCCTCATGCTTTCATAAGCTACATCACTAGGCTTTCCAGTCCCCAAACTTTTGCTTGCTCGCATCTTATCAACCTTATTTCTTATTGAAGCTAATTGTGCCAACACTTTGCTTCTCTCTGACGACTCACCTAACAAAAGCAACATTCTTATAGCTGGAACCGGTTTACCACATCCGGTTATTCCTTGGACCCACTCAATGGCATCATAAGCATCTTGTGCCGCACTCAACATTATAGAGCCATTACACGCACCATCAATTTGAGTACATGCTTCTTTCTTCAAGCCTCGAAAAAAGAATGGAATTTACATGACCAAAGAGTAATCGTGGTGTTAGAAACATTTTATTATGTTTTGATGATGGTCATATAGCTGTTATAGCAAGCCTAAAATAAGTTAGAGTTCTCCGTATAAGTCTTTACTTAGAGTCTGACATGTTGTATAAGTTGAGTCAGACAAGTATTGTACTAGTTGGTAGGACGGCAAAGTGAAACAGATGTTTGGCAGAGTAAAGCCAGCCAAGTACCAGCAGAGAAGCAATGAAGACATTATGGTCTGACTTATAACCAAGGAAGTATGTGATGACCTTGGATAAGTCTAAGTTATGTTTTAAGTGATGAAACTTAATGTTTAAAGATGGTGTACACTGATCTCACACAAATCAAGGATCAGTGAAGTACAAAGATTCTCCTTTGACTGAAAGAATGAAGGAAATAGTAAATCGGCAAAGAAAACTGACTTTCGGCTGAGTGAAGACAAAGCAGTTAAGGAAGATCTAAGCGGCAAAGTCAGAAGGATCACTTGACCGATCAAAGAACGGCTAAGTAAACTTTACTTAATCAGATTTCTAAATATGATGAAGATAAAGAGGATCAAGCATTAAATACACAATCAATAGAGGATCAATCAAGAACGGATTTTCTGATAAACGTTTGAAGAAAAATCTGATCACTGAAATCAAGAAGAATACAATTAAGGGGGAATCAAGAATAAAATCAAGGATTATTCTCCTCATTAATATAGACAACAGACGGAAATTCAAATCAAGGATTATTAAGGCTATAAATAGAAGGCATTGACAGACAAAGAATAAAAGGAGAATAACGATAAAAAAAAACTGAGCAAAAATTCTGTCAAAGTGAAAAGCCTTCTATCTGTGCGAAAAAGAAATATCCAGTGATCAACTCAAAACTAAGAGCCACATTTCAACATCAAGCATTGAGATTGATCAACAAGTTTGTGAATCCAATTCACATCAATCAAGCAACTGAATCCGAGTCATCTGAGAAGGAGTTGTGTTTGTGATAGCTGCTGAAGGATTTGATCCCAAGGAGCAGTGAAAGAGACTGAGTCACTGAAGCTGTTGCAGTCAAGGAGTGATAGTCTTGTAGATTGTGAAGCTTGTGAAGTCAAGGACAATCGTACTATTGTATTTGTGAAAACAATAGTGAATTCCTCCAATCATCACAGGTGAAGAGTGGATTAAGGGATTACACCACCCTGAACCACTATAAGCCTTATGTCAATTTACTTTCAGCAATTTACCTTACTGCATTCATTTAATTACTTATATTTATATGTGTGATTGCCCAAACTACTTTGAAACAACATAGTAAGAAGGGACTTATCCACTGCCCAAAAGCTTTTAAATACAAGAAAAGTTTTTGAAACTCCACTATAGTCATTCACCCCCTTCCCTCCGACTATAGTTTTACCCTTCTCTGGGGCCAACAATTGGTATCGGAGCAGTGTTCCTAGTATCAGAACCTGTTCAGATCTAATTTCTGGTAACAATGAGATCACATATTTTCAAAGTAGCTTTCAAATATGTGCTTTCTACACATACACATATATCTCTTATTTGTACTCATGGATTCCTCAAACTTTATATCAAAAGTACCTGTTTTCAATGTTAACAATTTTGATGAATATAAAATAAGGATGTTATCTCATCTTGCAGCAACTCATGAGGAGATGCTGGATGTAATTAATGATGGCTCGATCATGATCATGACTGTGGCAGCCACATGAGCAGATCAAGGAAAAGAAGTGGACAAACCCAAGAAAGATTGGACCAAGGATGATAGGAGAAGAGCAAATCTGGACTTTGTTGCAAAAGATATGATTTTGAAGACCCTAGATAGCAACATGTTCATGAGAATCAAAGATTGCAAAACAACAAATGAGATGTGGGACAAGCTGGCACTGATAAATGAAGGATCTGAAGCAGTTAAAGAAAACAAATTATCTGTTGCAAAACAGAAATTTGAGAACTTCAAAATGAAGGCTGGTGAATCCATTGATCAAATGGACAACAGATTCTCAATCATCATCAATGAACTGCAACAGCTTGGACACACATATCCTCAGAAAGAAGTGTGCTTGAAGATCTTAAGAGGCTTACCTGAAAGATGGAAGATCATCACATCAGTAATAAGAGGGACAACAAATCTTGCAATCACTGACACACTGACTCTGATGTCCCAACTAAAGGCTCATGAATTTGAGTTGAACGGCGAAGACATTGTACCAGCAGAGGCACATAAGGCCAGTGCACTGGTTGCACCCCTGCAAAGTCTGTTCCAGACACATGACGGGAACAAGGGATGGATCACTGACTTTAAAGCTTTTGATGGACCCAAAGTCACCTTTGGAGGCAAAGAAAACCCTGGCAAAATTAAGGGGAATGCACAATGCTCAAAAACAATTTGTAGATTCAAAATGTGGCATATGTTAAAGGACTAAACTTCAATCTGCTAAGCATCAGTCAATTTTGTTACAAAGGCTACAATGTACACTTCAACAAGGAAGGATGCAACGTGATTCACAGTCAAACCAACATAGTGGTTCTTGCAGGAAGAAGAAAAGATAACATGTATGTGGTGGATTGGTAAACAGCTAAGGCAGAAACATGTTTGTTTGTCAAAAATAAACAATCAACCAGCTGGATTTAGCATAGAAGATTAAATCACCTAAATTTCAAGACCATCAACACATTATCAAAGAACAAGTTAGTTGAAGGCCTGCCAGAGATCACATTCAAGAAAGAAAGCCTCTGTGATGCATGCCAGAAAGGAAAGCAAATCAAAAGCTCCTTCAAATCAAAGCCCTATCAATCAACAACAAGAATTCTACATCTTCTACATATGGACTTGTTTGGACCGGTCACACCAAGTAAGTGTAAGTGGTAAGAAATACACTCTAGTAGTGGTTGATGATTTCTCCAAGTACACCTGGACCATATTCATGAACAAGAAGAAAGAGACACTCAAGAAGCTGTCAGATTTGCTAAGAAGGATTCAAAATGAGAAAGAACTAAAGATCATCAAGATCAGATCAGATAGAGGCATAGAATTTCTAAATGAAGTCATCAGAACCTATTGTGAAGAAAATGGAGTACTACATCAATTATCTGTAGCAGGAACTCCACAACAAAATGGTGTAGCAGAAAGAAGAAATAGAACTCTCAAAGAAGCAGTCAGAACAATGATTGCAGAAGCATGCCTTCCAAAGAGGTTTTGGGCTGAAGCAGCAAACACAGCATGCTATACACAGAACAGATCAATCATCAACAAATATCATGGAAAGACTCCATATGAAATATAGAATGGAAGAAAACCTAATATCTCATATTTGCATATGTTTGGATCAAAATGTTTTGTTTTGAATAGGAAACAGCTGCATACCTTTGATGAAAAAGCTGATGAAGCAATCTTTATGGGATATTTAGACACCAGCAAGCATTCAGAGTACTCAACAAAAGAACATTGGTGATTGAAGAATCAATACATGTAGTCTTTGATGAACCAAACACAAATGGTGAAAGTCTTCAAGATCAAGAAGAAGAAGCAGCACAAAGGGAAGTATATACAAATACAACCATACAAGCTACCATTCTGAATCACCATTTTGATAATCAAGATGAGCCACATGACAATACAACAGAAGAAGCACCAGAACTTGAAGCTCATGCACAATCTGAAGGTGTAGAAGCACCAAGTGAAGAACAACTTCAACTTGACCTCAATTGGTTGAGAGATCATCCTGAAGATCAAGTCATTGGAGACATTCACACAGGAGTTAGAACCAGAAGACAACTGGAGCATATGCTAACATGTTTTCTATCACAATTGGAACCCAAGACAATAGATGATGCAATTCAAGATGCAGACTGGATTACAGCCATGCAAGAGGAACTAAATGAATTTGAAAGAAATGAAGTCTGGAACTCGTTGACAGACCAGACATAGCGAACATCATTGGAACAAGTATTCAGAAACAAGATGGATGAACAAGGAACAGTTGTCAGAAACAAAGCAAGGCTATTTGCAAAAGGCTACTCTCAAGCAGAAGGAATAGATTGTGATGAGACATTTGCTCCAGTAGCAAGATTGGAAGCAATCAGACTCTTTCTAGCTTTTGCTGCACACAAAGACTTCAAAGTCTATCAAATGGATGTCAAGATTGCATTTCTGAATGGACTGTTAGAAGAAGAAGTATATGTGGAACAACCTCCTGGTTTTCAACTCAAAGGAACATAAGATAAAGTATACAAGCTCAAAAAGGATCTTTATGGACTCAAACATGCACCTAGAGCTTGGTATGAAACACTATCACAATTCTTAATCAAGAATGGATGCAACAAGGGAACTATAGATAAGACTCTCTTCAAATTAGAGGAAGGAACAAGTACATTGCTAGTACAAATCTACGTTGATGATATTATCTTTGGATCAGAGGATGAAAAGTTGTGTGAGAAATTTGCAAATCTAATGAAGAGCAAATTTCAGATGAGCATGATGGGAGAATTAAATTATTTTCTTGGTCTACAAGTGAAGAAAATGAAGGATGGTATCTTCATTAGTCAAGCCAAGTACACAAAAGACTTAATACACAAGTATGGTATAGACACAACCGGCACAGCTGACACACCAATGTGTGCAAGAGTCATTCTTGGAAAAGATGAAGCTGGAAAAGATGTTGATCAGAAAATGTATAGAGGAATCATTGGATCCCTACTTTACTTAACTGCAAGCAGACCTGACATAACATTTGTAGTAGGAGTATGTGCAAGATTTCATGCTCAACCAAAAGAATCACATCTTCTAGCAGCTAAAAGAATAATCAAATACATGAAGAACACCATCAATGTTGGAATTTGGTATCCAAAAGATGGAGGATTCAAGCTGATATCATATTCAGACTCTGACTATGCTGGATGCAAAATAGATAGAAAAAGCACATCTGGAACATGCTGGATGCTAGGCACAAGACTAGTCTCATGGTTTAGCAAAAAGCAAAACTTCATATCTAGGTAATGTTTCGGCCTGTGGCCGTTAACTGTGAAAGTTTTCCAAGAGTGTTCATGTCTAACTTCACATGCACATGAATTGTAGACTTTCGTGACTACATGTGGTCCATACCATCTAGACTTCAGCTTCCCAGGAAAAAGACGAAGATGCGAGTTGTATACCAGCACTTTATCTCCCACTTGAAATGTGCGGTTCAGAATCTTCTTATCATGCATGCGTTTCGTTCTTTCCTTATAAATCTTTGCATTCTCATATGCTTGAAGTCTAAACTCTTCCAATCTATTCAACTCTAGCATTCTCTTTTCACCGGCTAAATCCTCATCCATGTCCATCCTCTCGAGATCGGAAATGTTGCTCGAGGATGTGTACTCATCCGGGCCCACTGGTGGATTTCTAACCCCAAAATGAGCGTTGATCCGCTCGATAAAGAAGTCAACCTTGATACCGCGAACCATAGCAAATGTGGCTCCGGGGTTATGCGAAACGTATGCATAGAATTCTCTTACCACCGTGGCGTTGAACCGGGCCGGTGCCTCAGCCATATCCAATAAATCTTGTGCTTGTCGGGCCTCCGGCAATATCGACCCACAGTCGTCCAAATATACCCCTCGTTCTCAAGCCACTGGCCTTGCATTCCAATGGCCTCGGAACGACTCGTAAATAGCTAAAGAATGGAATTGCGCAACCCCGTTTATCAAGAGATTGGCATCTCCATATACAGTTTGGTAACCACTTGGACGAATAGCTGACCGTTGATGCTTAGGACCCATCCTGAATGAGTACAGAACCTGAAATAGAAGCTGCTTCTGGAAAAGAGGCCTCGGTAAACCGGAGGTAGGGTACGGTTTACCGGCCTGAGATTTTCTGATTTTCTTCTGGGACTGTGCCTCTGATGATAATAGATGAAGAATTTTAGCACTTAACCGTAGCAACAGCACTACAGAATAGCAACAGAGGTATTGGATGTGTTGTTTAAGGTTTGGAAAAAGGAAGAAATTGGTTTGGTTATGGTGATGATTTGGTGGTGATGGTGGCCGAAATATATGAAGAAGGAAGAAATGGGAGAATTTTGGTGAATGAAAGAGATGAAAATGATAAGAATGATGATATTGGTGATGAAGGGATGGTTTAAATAGGCAGAATGGATTGAATATGGATGGTTTTAGTGGGATTAGTGGTATAGAAGTTACTAGGGTGAGGGATTTGAGGAGGTGATTGATGGGATTGAGGTGGAGTTATGGTGGAGTGTGGGAAAGGATGAAAATTTTGAAAAGAAGGGAAAATGGTTAAGTTTCTGCTGACTGACCGTATCTGGTGCAACGTGTGTCCTCCACGTGTCTCTAAAAATTTAGCTTGATGGACTGACGTTCCGAAATCTAAAAAACCAAACACGGTAACCCGGAGGTTACCCTCGAGATACCGGGGGTATCTTTTCCCTAAATCTGCCTTTGCTGCATGATGACACTCTAAATGGTACCAATAATTATACCTATATTCACCCCGAGTTCTGCTCAAGAGAGGATAGATAGGCTCGTTATTGCTTAGAATATATGTTAAATGCTATGTGAGTGTTTCTAGGATCGTAATTCGGCATCTATGCTATTTTACTGATGTTTGGTACTGTTTTGTCTCGTTTTGTGTATTTTATAGGATGTGCCAAATCTGGAGCATTGGAGAACGGATCTGGACCAAAAGGAATGCATTGGGCTGAGTAATTGAAGTCTAAGGAGAAGCCTGCTGAAGAAAAAGAAGAATAGAAGGCCCGGTAAACCGGTGACTTATTCAACACGAAATTCATTCTGCCGTATTGTCTAAGTCGGTAAGGGTTTTAGAGAGTCTTAAGTCGGTCATTGTATCTATATAAGGCCGCAATTACAGATTATTGTATAAGTTTAATAGTTCATTATCAATTCTTTAAATACATTACAATTATTATTATGCAATAAAGTTTTCTTGGGCTTTGGAGAGTTGTTTTTGGTTCCCTCCCTTCTTCCATCATCTCTAGCTTGAGTAGATCGAGCTAGATCTCCATTGTTGAAGGTATGAAGCTTTGAACGTTCCTTTATCGTCTTCAATATGGTAGATCTGTTCGTATTTATGTGTTTTAGTTAATCTGCATGTTTAACAACCCTATAATTTACTTATTTTAATCGTACTGAGCAATGTAGATCCAGAAATTAGGAAAAGCCGCCCCCGGTAAACCAGCGGTCTATCCCGGTTTACCGAGGTATATTTTAGAAAACCTAAACTGGGATTCACTACAGCTATGTTGATCGGCAGAAATAATTAAAATGAGTAATAGGTCTGGCCAATCTAGTATTCGTAATTCGTAAATTAACAAGAAGGACCGCAAGTGAAGTGTTAATTAGGACATAGTCTTGATGGACCCTAGGAACGTTCTGGTCAATGTCGACAGCTGTCTAGGCGGGTTAGTGGTATGTTGTAACGCTCAATATCGGAAATTTTTCTTTATACATATGGCTATTACGGACCAATTAAGGAGGGTAGCTTGCGTATAGATTGTCTACTGCCATTGTCGGAGTAGATAGAAGTAGGAATTGCACCCGTAGCTGAAAAATATGATAATAATCATTAAAAGCTCATGATTAATCTAAGGAAGTTATGTGGGGAAGTAAACATAACGATTAACTAATCCAAGTTAGTAGATCGGTGAGGAGAGGGAGAGGTATACCATGTTTGTTTTCTTTTATGTTATTGTTGGTCAACAACCGCCTATATGTTGCTTCTTAATTAGGTTAGAATCGTTTATATGTATAAGTTGCATTGTCTTTGTGGGATCGACCTTGACTCGTATTTACTATACTGCGATGTACCTAGTATTCTTGCTAGTAATATCGATGTTAGTGACTTACACGCGAGCACTGCACTTCTTACTCAACCTTTCTGCTCAATTCTGGCCTCAAATTGACTACCCTTTTATTCTTCAATTGTTATTTCCGACTCAAAACCTAACCTACTTCGCTAGAATCCGCAACGAGGTAAAAAACCTTTCCACAACCATTCGGTTTCAAGCCAAAGTTTGTGGTAGGATGAAAAAAGCTCGTCCCTTCATCTGGATACTTTTATTCAATCATAAACTACCTAAAGGTTTGAAGAATTAGTTCTGAGTTTATAGTCGCCAGCTCGACTTTCTCCAGATCTCCGATCAATCAAGGGTTGGAGCTCTAACTCACCAAACTTTCGCTTCAGAGGCTTGTACCTTTATAGAACCGTTTTGAGCTCTCTTCCTAGCACGCCTTTCTCTAGTAGCTTGTGTGCTAGGTCTGCCTCTGTGTCGAGATTTAGACTTTAAACTCAATGACTCCACGTTTTCCATTTTAAGCTCAACTCGTTCACTACGCAACACGGAAGGACTAGCTTCCGTGAGCATCTTGTCATTGTCCTTATCTTCTTTCTCTCTCAGCATTAGTCTCATAAACTCTTGCTCAACGGTTTCTATGAGAACCTCTCTATGTTTATGCCCTTCGATTTCCAAAATCTCCACCTTTCCTGAAGCATACGTCATCTTACAACTCTCCGGTCGGTTTTCTAAGGGTTCTAGGATCTTAAAAGATACAGCGTCATTATTCAACCTAAGAGTAATCTCCCCCTTATCAAAATCCATAACCGCCCTACTCGTCGCTAAGAAAGGTCATCCTAAGAGAATTGGGGCACTCGGGTCCTCAGGTACGTCTATGACCGTAAAGTCAATAGGATATCTGAACCCTCTTACCTTAATTGTACACTTTCTAAGCAGACCAGCAGGTATGTCTCTAGTTCTATCTACGAAGGTCATGGTCCTGGTTTGATTCAATTTGACCGGAAGTCTTATCTTTTGACAGAGGGAAAAAGGTAGAATATTGCAACTCGAGTCAGAGTCGCAGAGACCTAATCCTACGGATATTCCATTAACAGAAATTGGGAGTCTGAATGTGCCAGGGTCTTATAACTTCACCACGTTGTCTGAGTCTGGGTAATCCTCAGGCTCAGAAAACATCGTGTCATGATCCTCTTCAGGATCATCAG
Source organism: Gentiana straminea (assembly GCA_036785695.1). Taxonomy (NCBI): domain Eukaryota; kingdom Viridiplantae; phylum Streptophyta; class Magnoliopsida; order Gentianales; family Gentianaceae; genus Gentiana; species Gentiana straminea. The sequence continues at coordinate 3,021,473 of JAVUPR010000367.1, forward strand.
AATCATAATCCGAAGATGATATATCAATTAATTCGCAAGGAAACTCACCCGGACGATACATGCTATACTCCTTAAGGTCATCTTCAGGCTCTTGCTTGATTGTTTTTTCCTCTTTTTCCAACCATTTCTTTATAGTCTCATAATGCTCTCGTGCTTTAGATCCGGGATACATGGAAATCGGTGTGATGTTCAAGATTGTTCTGGCATATTGCTTGGCTTGTTTTCTCTTTGTCAACTCTGAATGGATCGAATTTCTGAAGTGTTCTGATCAACCTACAAAAAGACAAAATAAAACAAAGAAAGGTTTGCAACTTCAGCTTCAGCTGGGTGTGATCCTAACTGTTGTGGACCTACTAACTAAAATCAACAGGGAATAACTCAGAATAACAGGAACTGTTCAGAAATTGATTTTTCTTGCCTCGTTAACTCGGAGATTACCTTCGGGAAACCGGACCTGAATTTTCTCTTTCTGGCAGTTTAACATATGCAGGGTTGATACAGAACGACTCAAGACTCAAAATAAAATAAAATAAAAGAAAAACGACTTCTTAATTAGAATTAAAACGTTTATATTTAAAATTGGCCATTGTCCCCGGAAACGGCACCAAAAATCTTTATCGCGTGTAAGTCACTAACGTCGATATTACTAGCAAGAATAATAGGTATGTCGTAGTATAGTAAATGCAAGTCTAGGTCGATCTCACAGAGACAATACAACTTATAAGTATAAACAATTCTAACCTAATTAAGAAGCAACATAAAGGCGGTCATTGACCAACAATAATATGAAAGAAAACAAACATGGTATTCTCTCCCTCTCCTCACCGATCTACTAACTTGGATTAGTCAATCGTTACGTTTACTTCCCCACATAATTTCCTTAGATTAATCGTTAGCTTTTAATGATTATTATCATATTTATCAGCTATGGGTGCAATTCCTAACCCTATCTACTTCGACAATGGCAGTAGACAATCTGTACGCAAGCTACCCTCCTTAATTGGTCCGTAATAGCCCATACGCATAAAGCACTAGAATTTCCGATATTGAGCGTTACCTCATACCGCTAACCCGCCTAGACAGTTGTCGACATTGACCAGCACGTTCCTAGGGTCCATTCCAGACAATGTCCTAATTAACATTTCACTTGTGGTCCTTCATGTTAATTCACGAATTACGAATACTAGATTGGCCAGACCTATTACTCGTTTTAATTATTCCTACCGATCAACGTAGCTGTAGTGAATCCCAATTTAGGTTTTCTAAAATATGCCTCAGTAAACCGGTATAGACCGCCAGTTTACCAGGGGTGGCTTTTCCTAATTTCTGGATCTACAATGCTCAGTACAATTAAAATAAGTAAATTATGGGGTTGTTAAACATGCAGATTAACTAAAACACATAAATACAAACATATATACCTTATTGAAGACAAAAATGAATGTTCAAAGCTTCATACCTTCAACGATGGAGATCTAGCTCGATCTACTCAAGCTAGAGATGATTGAAGGAGGGAGGAAACCAAAAACAACTCTCCAAAGCTCAAGAAAACTTTATTGCATAATAATTGTAATGTAAAATATAAAATTGAAGATTGTGTTAAGCATCATATGAATTGTATGAAAGCTTTCAGTATATGCAGTTTTATATAGATACAATAGCCGACTTAAGACTCTCTAAAACCATAACCGACCTAGATATTGCGGCAGAATCAATTTCGTGTTCCACAAGACGCCGGTATACCGGGCCTACTTTCCTCCTTTTTCTTCAATAGACTTCTTCTTAGACTTCAATCACTTGGCCCAATGTACTTATTTTGGTCCAGATCCGTTCTCCAATGCTCCAGATTTGGTATACCCTATAAAACACGCAAAATGAGACAAAACAGTACCAAAACATCTGGAAAATAGCATAGATGTAGAATTACGATCCTGAAAACACTCACATAGCTTTTAACACATATTCTAAGCAATAACGAGCCTATCTATCCTCTCTTGAGCAGAATTCGGGGTGAATATAGGTATAATTATTGGTACCATTTAGAGCGTCATCACAGTGCTCGGTGCTCGAGTTCTACCGGTAAATGACATGCTTTTCCAAACACTATCATATATGGTGACATCCCAATCATGGTCCTATAAGCAGTTCTGTACGCCCAAAGAGCGTCATCCAATTTCAAAGACCAATCTTTCCTTGTGGGATTCACAGTCTTTTCTAAAATTCTTTTAATCTCTCTGTTCGTGACCTCCACTTGTCCACTTGTCTGGGAGTGATATGCTGCTGCAATCTTATGTCTAACCCCATATCTTTTCACAACTTCTCAAACAACCTGTTACAGAAATGACTCCCTCCGTCACTAATTATGGCTCTGGGCACACCAAACCTCGTCAAAATATTTTTCTTAAGAAATCTCAGGAAAACCCTGGCATCATTAGTAGGTGAAGCTACTACTTTCACCCATTTTGAAACATAATCGACTGCTACCAGGATGTAACAATTTGATTCTGACGATGTGAATGGTCCCACAAAATCAATTCCCCAAACATCGAATAACTTCTAAGATACTCTGCAGTGGCATCTCGTTTTGCTTAGAAATATTACCAGTCATTTGACAGGAATGACATGATCTTGTAAACTCATAAGCAGATTTATGAATCGTCGGCCAATAGAATCCACACTGCAGTACCTTTGCTGCTGTCTTGTCTGGTCCATAGTGACCTCCAGCTTCTCTAGCATGACACATGTGTAAAATACTTGGAATCTCATCATCATGGACGCATCTCCAAAGAATGGCTTCAGGGCACAATTTGTATAGGTAGGTGTCCCGGATTTTATCAATATAAAACAACAAGTAATAAACCGGTTAACCTCAAGTGCAAGGATCGTAGCATGGAGGCTAATGCCGGGTCGATCTTACGGGGAACTAGACAGTTGTGAACCCTAGCTTTTGTTTTAACTAATTATGTCACGAAACTAAACAGTGGAACTAACCTAAACAAATATGCATAAAAGTAACTAGACAGAGGTGATTAATCCAATGCTAGGAGAGATTGAAAGCGATAAGAATAAACTAAAAGTGCAAGAAAAATAAATTAACTGATCTAAACTAAGCTACGAGGATTGTAAATCAAGTTTATAAAAGACAAACGAGGATTGATCCACCTATCAACATGCGTTGATCTATTATCTCGATTTTACGTGGTATTTACTTAGGTTGTGATTCACCTTACCTAAACATGAACTCCTAATTCCTTGGGCAATCCATCTATTAACCTAGTATCTTCCAATACTAAATTAACACGTTAAAAAGATCAAAGGTGTCAACTTTTACGTTAACGATCTAGTTTTTAGACTTACTAACTTCCGTTAATGTAAATCTAATGAACTATTCTTATCTATGGTGATCTATGCTATTAAAGATTTCCATCAAACAATAACATATCAAGCATACAACATATTTTCCAATATAATTGCATTAAAACAAGAATATGCATAGATAAGAAACAACCGTAGTAAATACTCACAGTAAAAGTCGAAATAAATAGATCAATTCAATGCTGATGGCTTCACAATTCTCGTTTGAAGGAGGTTCTAGCCTCTGAGCATCCTCAGCAACCCAGAAAAGCAGGAAAATAACATAAAACTAGCCTACTTTGGTCGAATTTAAAGTTGCATAAAACTGGAAATAAAAAGTGTAAAAACGCAGCCTTAGCCGCCCCTAGGGTTTAGGGTTTGTATGATGTCGAATTCTTCTTTTTTAGGTTGAGAAACAGCCGCTTATTTATAGATTTCGAAGTCGGTTTCACTAAGTCGGCCGACGGACGCTCGTCCGCCTAATCAAACGCCCGTCCAGATAACCCTAGACTGCTTCAGACGCCCGTTCAGACGGCGTCCAAACTCTCTGTATCAAAATCGCTCCTCAGGACGCCCGTCTGCTTCATCAAACGCCCGTCCACTCTGGACGGAGTATGGACGCTCGTCCAACATGACTTGAAGGTGATTTCTTCATATTTATCTCTTTTTTCCTTCACTCCACTTGATCATTATCTCTTCCTTCAATCTTTATAGCTCGAAATTTATCTCTTTAAGTCATCATTTGAGCACGATAAACATACCTATAACACATGGAAAACATCGCAAACTGTAGTAATATTCAAATAATCATATTTTAACCATGAAATCACATAAATAAATCGATATTGCGATTAAGCCGTTAAAAATATCGTTTGCTCAATATCTTAATATAAAGACCAATTATTATGCAAATTATACAAATAAAAGGGGAAAACATCACAAAATATAACCTTATAAAACATATAATTTCACCCTTAACAACTCCCCCACACTTAGCTTTTGCTCGTCCCGAGCAAAATAAAACGAAAATTAGGCTCGAGATAGTATAGACATCTCAACAAATATAACATACATTCAATAACTTAGAAGTTCACCCACGTGTGTGTGCATAGCCATAAAAACTTCCACTACATCCAAACTTGAGGAACTCGAAGTAAAACTAGCAATACCCCCTCGTAGAATAGTAATAAATGACACTCATAAGATGTACCCTACAAACGTGACATATCCCTAAAAAGATGATCGAATGAATCTAGGGCCTTTCTGAAATACTCAGAGGATAATCCCTACAACATATCCTTCAGTTTATACTGGGGATAAGATAGACGATAACTTAGTCTTATATTCAATTCATAACACATTTCTCATAAGTTGATTTAATTATTCACTTTAAACACACATTAGAATGAGCTATTGCCCTCATAGCGAGTAATAGGACATTTCGAGATAATCCCCTACCTTACTCAAATCATAAGGCAGCATTTTTCCTAACTCGTCGTGAGCTTTTAGTCATCATGGTGGAATAGGACATACGTGGTACACCCTACCTCACTCAAATCATCGACTAGCTTTCGACACACACAATTAATTCATTAATTCAACTTTTTCACTTTGGACAATAGTTACGTGTACTTATCACATTCAAACTTCTAGATATTCACAGTATATCATACTTCGGAACTAAATACAAACTATCATAATTCGCGAGATATATACGTAGCACTAAGCACATGACTTATAAGAAAATCAAAAATCACTAATCCAAAACGGGGTATAGCTTTATAAAATAGCTCATCGTCACTATGGCTCGTGAAAAGTAGTGACAGGTGAAACAACTAACTTATCAAGTACATGAAATATCGCATAGATGACTATAAAAACAACGAACTTCAGATTGAATTGCCTACTCGAGACCAACCAAAGACCAAAGTGTCGGAAAATTTTGAAAATTTTAGCTCATTTTTCATAATAAACAATCTGACGTAGTAAACAAACTCATATGCATAGGAGTAAATCGAACTATCCCCTCCCCCACACTTAAAAAATCAACATGTCCTCATGTTGTGCAGAAAGTAAAAAGGATAAGAAACTTAGCTGAAGTTGCGTGGAAAACCGAGCCGTTGGTCAGGCTGGAGCATGAAAAGGCCAACGCTCGCAAAAAGCGTGGAAAGACGTCCCAAAACTAACCCAATCGGATCTCGACAAAAACTACCGCTGCAACACTCGAGAAACAGAAAACTCGGGGGGAAACGGGGTATAACATGGCAATAGAGATAATAAAGCAAAACGGAATGAAAAGAAAAGATCATCGATAAACATGTCAAGTTGTCAACACAAGTCAAAGGACGAGAAACTAGAAAGTAGCAAAATGTATAGGTACAGCCAAATTAAATGTAACAAAAAGTGCAACAACAACCAGAAAGCTAGATATAAAATAGCAAAAAAACTCAAGGCAGCCCCGGAGTCGGCTCAGTCGTAGAAGGATCAGCAACAGAGTCACCAGCAGGAGCATCAACAGAAGGGGGATCCGAAGCAGGTACAGCAGCCGTAGACGTCGTCTGTGAAGGTGCCGGCTGTGTAACCGGGGCAGTAGCAGGCCCAGGAGGTCTCTCCTCCGCAACTTCCTCAGCATCGGGCTCTTTCTCCATATCAAGCACATCGGCAATAACCTGCTCGATCGCATCGGAAAAGACGAACTCCGTATAACTCTCCTTGAAAATCTGCATATCCTTCGGTTTCTTGCCCTCCACAATGCACCTCAGCACGTACATCATGTTGTTTTGCGTCTCCTGGATATCCGTCATCCAATCTCGTAGACCGTTGGCCATGCTGTACCGAGTAATCTCGGAAGAAGACAATCCAGAAATGGCCGAAGCTCTGGGAGGCATAGAAGTAGATCCCGGCTCGATGGCGGAGGTACACCCTTCTCCCTACGAATAGGGGGAAACTCTTCGTCTTGTGATCCGATGTATACTCGCAACTCCAAAGCATCCAAACACAAACTCGGTGAATCAAATGAGGGACTATCAAACTCCGAGTGTAAACTTTTCGGTTCATGGAAATCTCATCGAATAAGGCTTGACCTACATCTACATTCAACCCGAACGTCAAAGCATATAACATCCCGAGATCACTAATTTGGAAATGCGTGAGGTTGTTCTTTGGTATCAACCTACTCTGAATAAATCGACACTGGACTCTCCAGTCCTCGGTCCATGTCGTAGTGATCAACTCCTTCCTCTGGCCATTGGGTCTCAATGTCCAAGCCACATCCGGACATACTCGTAATCTCAACTCCTCCATCGGGTCACGACCATCCTCACGTTGCCTTCTCGCAATTTCCTCTTTATAATCTAAACCCGCAAAAGCTGGCATCTGATATTTCTCATTTATCACCGTAGCAGAAAAAGGAACCTTAACACCTCGCACCGAACATACTCTTCATCCAAGTCCGCCTCGTAAAAGTTTGCATAGAACTCTCGGACAATAGAGTCATTGACGGGGAGTAGGGGGATTTTCAAAGCAAGGCACTCCATTTCCTAGCCTTTAACATCTCAACAAATGCCGGATCAACTTGAAGCACTTTGACCTCCCTATCAAAGATAAGACTCCTTGTCGAGTAATGTTTAGTGTAGGCATCGTGAGCTCGAGGATTGACAAACCGACGTGGCATCGAAAGAGGGGTAACATTCTTAGACTTCTTCTTGGAGGTGCCCTAGGTTCGTGTTCAACTTCTTCCCTAACCACATCATCAACATTCGTCTCTCGAACTTGCTCACCCCCTAGATGACGCACCCTTCTTAAAGCGGGATGTCTAACCAATGGAACATCATCCCGTGTATCCGAATCGGAGGAGGATTCATCTCTCAAATCAGCTCGGGCTTGTTGAGATGCCCTAGGGGGTTGCTCACGGAAGACTATGCCTCGGTTGGGGTCTAAATTGGAGGGCTCATCGTCCAAACGTTTACGTTTACCAGATTCAACAACCTTCTCTTTACCAGGCCTCTGCTTAGTAACCGCTTTCTTCCCCATGTCAACCTAAATGGCTAAACCAAACGATTCACAGCAACAAAGGTTACCCGTTTAACATCCAAAGCGGGGTTTCAAGCAAACCGTCCAAACCACCAACATCAACAACACACCATCACAATCACCACACCACCACAGCAGAAGGAAAGAAGAAAAGAACCAACAAAAACGAAATAAAATCAACAATAGTTGATAATTCAAGAAAATGAGCCGACTCGAAAATCGAACTCACAAAAACATGAATTAAAACGAGAAAAGTTGTATCAAGCTTACCAAACACTATGAGGGAATGATGATCGAACAGATTAGAGTCCCAGAAACACCAGGATTGGCCCCCAAAATCCGACTTTTTGTCAAAATGGCCGCACCGAAGAATCTCTGATTCTGCAAATTTTGTTGATTGTTGGAGAATTTGGGTTATGGAAGGGAAAAGAGGGTGTTTAGAGCGTTCTTTTGCAACTTGAATCGCCCAATTTGGTTTAAAAACAAGGATTTTATGTTTGGAGAAGGGGGAAAGTCGGGTTCACCTTTGAATTTTGCAGAAAAATGAAGGTTCGTGTCCAGAACATACATATATAGGCTCAGAGTGGACGCTCGTCCACCCTGACGGACGGGCGTTCACAAGTAACTGCATGAACTGGACGGGCGTCCATAAATTCAGACGCTCGTCCATAAGGCATATTTGAATACAGGATAGGAGGGAGTGTTTCAGACGGGCGTCCACTATAGTGGACGGGCGTCCTAATTGAGGAATCAGAACAGGATTGAATGGACGGGCGTCCATTTCTAGTGAACGGGCGTCCATCAGAGAAACTCACAAAATTCCATTTTTTTCACACATAAGGAAATAGAATCGATAGTTTTTATTAATACTTGATAAAATTCAAACGAGTACAATAATGACATAACGAAGATATAAAATAACTAGAAAAATTAAAAGAAAAACACAACTTAAACAGTAGGTTGCCTCCTACTAAGCGCTTTCATTTTACGTCGGAGCTCGACGAAGACAAAACTAACTAAGAAACAATAGCTAGTCATCATAAAGCTCTGCCCAGTCTATAACCCTAATAAAACGACGGAGTAAATCAACAAACCGGAGGAAAGTCATAGTCATCCCGAACACCCCAATCATCATCACCGCCTCACACCCCGGAAATGCTCATCCCGCAAGACTAGGGCTAAATCCGTCAGCATTGGATCGTTAAGGATCCGGTATGGTCTTCCTAAAGCTGCCTGCAACTCCTCAATGGTAAAATCTCCACCCCCCGAGCATCGGGGAACAATGAGAACATAAGTGACAGTCCTGACGCGGGTAAGAATATCTATATCTATATCCAGAACTATCGTGCCCCCAGGTCCATCCGAAACAGTGAGAAGGGAAATCCTACTAATGAGAGTGAACTCCTCTGGCAAAATACCGTACTCCATATCTAACTGAATGCTAAACTGATAGAAACAGACAAAACTTAATTAGACTTAGCTTAAAGGATTAACAACTAAAACAAAAATAAACACACATAGAGAGTAACTAGTATAATACGGATATCTAGGATGCCTCCTAGTAGCGCTATTGGTTTATGTCGTTAGCTCGACACAGTTGAAGCTCAGCCTGGATCAGGCCATTCGACTTTTCTGCCAGCCATTACCTCGTTTAAGTTCTGATCAAGATTGTGGCCGCAGAAACAGCACTTAACACATGGGGTCAAATCTTTAATGGCTTTCCATATACGCTTGAACTTCCCCATGGGTGATCTCTTCATTCTCTGAGCCCTCTGATGATGCCTCAATTGACGCTCCCTCTCCAATTCTTCCATATCCCAACTACCGGCTAGAACTTCTTCGAAGGACCACTACAAATTCTTCTTCCGAAAACAAAGTTGAGTGAAGATTCGTCGAATTCTTCGACTTCCGTAGCACCACACCCGAGAATATCGAGGAATTTAACAATCAAAGGCTTATCCTTAGGTTCACCGATATAATGCTTGCACCTTTGGCCATTCACTCGAAACGGGTCGCCACTATAACCACGAAGTTCTAGTACGCCTCCCGGGAATGATTCGGAGGATCTCGAAAGGGCCGGACCAACGTGTCCTTAACTTTCCAGAAACGAGATGTAACCTAGAATTGTATAGAAGAACTTGTTCGCCGACTAGAAATTCTCTCTTCTTAATCTTAGCATCGTGGAGTAGCTTCATCTTATCTTTACTAATCCCGGCACTTTCGTAAGCCCGGAGTCCGAACTCGTCTAGCTCATGTAACCGCCGTAGTCGATGTTTTCCACAAGATTGGGAATCAAAGTTCGAAACTTTGTAGCCCAATAAGCTCGATGCTCTAACTCGACGGGCGTGATGACATGGTTTCCCGTAGACCATTTGATATGGGGATGTACCCATAGGAGTTTTATAGGCGATTCTCGTAAGCCCAAAGTACATCATCCAATTTCAAACTCCGATCCTTTCTATGACTGTTTACCGTTTTCTCCAGGATTTTCTTAATGCTCTGATTGCTCCTTTCAACCTGACCACTAGTCATCGGATGGTATGGTGTGCCAGTTTTATGACGAACACCATACTTTTCAAGGACTTTCTCTAGGGGTCGGTTGCAGAAATGTGTCCCTTCATCACTAATCAAGGCTCGTGGACATCCAAACCTCACAAAGATATTCTTCTTTAGAAACTTCATGACCGTCTTATGATCATTGTGAGGAGTGGCTTGAGCCTCTACCCATTTCGATACATAGTCCACGCAGACTAAGATGTATTTGTTACCGCAAGATGATGGGAATGGTCCCATAAAATCGATACCCCATACATCAAAGACTTCGCATTCGAGGATGGGTTTCAAAGGCATGTCAAACCGCCTTGTCAGAGCACCGGTTCTTTGGCATCTATCACAAGCTTTACAGAAAGCTTCTGTGTCCTTAAAAATTGTAGGCCAATAGAAACCGGACTGAAAGATCTTAGCAACGGTTTTCCACGGACCAAAGTGACCTCCGGTGGGTCCACTGTGGCATTGCTCAATAATATCACGTTGCTCAGATTCTGGAACACATCTCCTAAGCAAACCATCTTTACTGGATCTTAAAAAGATAAGGTTCATCCCAAACGAAATATTTCAAATCAGAGAAGAACTTCTTCTTCTCCTGATAAGACATTTCTGGATCAAGATAGCGGGCATGAAGGTAGTTTACAATAGAAGAATACCAAGGAACATCAGGAGGACAACCGTCTATTAACATAATGTTCTCAGAGGAAAATAAAGGTCTATGTCATCAGGATCACCCTTTTCCTCACTTAACATCCTAGAAACATGATCCGCCACTACGTTTTCACTGCCCTTTTTGTCCTTAATTTGAACGTCAAACTCTTGGAGGGTCAGTATCCAATGCAGTAAGCGCGGTTTAGCTTCCTTTTTGGTCATGAGATACCGCAAAGCAGCGTGGTCAGTCCACACAATCACTTGAGCGCCCAGCAAGTAACTACGAAACTTATCCATAGCAAAGACTACGGCTAATAATTCCTTTTCAGTTGTCGTGTAGTTAACTTGAGAAGTATTCAGTGTGTGACTGGCGTAATAGATAGGTTGGAACTTCCCGTTAAGCTTTTGCCCTAAGACTGCACCAACTGCATAGTTGGATGCATCGCACATGAGCTCGAAGGGTAGGTTCCAGTCAGGCGATATAAGTATTGGAGGAGAGATCAGTCTACTCTTAAGCTCCTCAAACGCGCGCTTGCAATTCTCATCAAAATCAAAAGTAACGTCTTCTTTGAGTAAAGTAGACAGGGGCTTGGCAATCTTTGAAAAGTCCTGGATGAACCTCCTATAGAAACCGACATGCCCGAGAAAACCTCGGACCTCCCGAACATTCTTAGGATAACTCATCTTCTCAATAGCTTCAACCTTGGCTCTATCTACTTCTATACCTTTGGGCGACACTTTGTGGCCGAGGACTATGCCCTCATCTACCATGAAATGGCATTTTTCCCAATTAAGCACTAAGTCCTTTTCCACACATCTAGACAACACCTGATCAAGATTATTGCGGCAATCATCGAAGGATTGACCAAAGACCGAGAAATCATCCATAAAAATCTCCATGCACTTTTCAACTAGCCCGTCAAAGATTTCCGTCATACACCTTTGAAAGGTGGCTGGGGCATTACAGAGACCAAACGGCATCCGCCCGTAGGCGAATGTCCCATAAGGGCAAGTGAAAGTGGTCTTCTCTTGGTCAACGGGATCGATGGGTATACGGAAGTATCCTGAATATCCATCCAGGAAGCAGTAGAATGCGTGCCCCGCCAGACGCTCAAGCATCTGGTCAATGAATGGAAGGGGGAAATGATCTTTCAATGTGACCTCATTGAGCTTTCGATAATCGATACATACTCTGTATCCAGTGACGAGCCTCAATTCTATCTCTTCTCCTTTCTCATTCTTCTCAATAGTAATTCCACCTTTCTTGGGAACTACTTGAGTTGGGGATACCCACTCACTGTCTGCAATGGCGTAAATGATACCCATATCTAGAAGCTTTATTATTTCCTTCTTGACTACTTCTTGCATATGAGGGTTAAGCCTTCTCTGAGGCTGTCTAACTTGTTTTGCACCCTCCTCAGTCTTGATCTTGTGCATACAGATGTCGGGAGATATACCTCGGATATCTCCCACCTGCCATCCAAAGGCTTTCTCATTTTTGCGCAAGACGTTTAGCAGTTTAAGCTCTTCTATTCGAGATAGCTTGGCAGAGATGATCAAAGGAAGCCGGTCACCTTCTCTCAGAAATACATACTTAAGATGTTTAGGCAACGGCTTCAGAACCAAGTCTACAGGGGGTTCCTCTAGACTTGATTTAAGATCTCCACTCCTCAACTCAACATCGTTGAGCTTACTTAGTGGCCCTACTGCCAAAGCTTCTTCTCTTAGCTCATCCTCGAATTCAGCTGCCAACTGATCTAGATTGACCGCACCATGGCTATTCAGATTATCGATCAATCGCTCATATTCCGCTTCTACAGCCAAGACTTGCTTATCCATGAAGTCATTGAAGTCATCAGACGTCTCCTCAATGGAACGCCGGTTGGAGATCCGAGAAGGTACATTGATAGATTTTGAAACACTATAGCTCACCTCCTGGTCACCAACTCGAATGGTGACATGCCCACCATCACAATCGATGAGGGCTCTAGCTGTAGATAGAAAAGGTCTTCCGAGAATCAAAGGGACATTTTCACTTTTCTCAATATCTAAGACGTACCAGTCAACTGGAAAGGTAAACCTATCTATTTGAACTAATACGTCCCTTAGGATCCCTGAAGCTTTCTTAGAGGACCTATCAGCGAACTGCAAGTTCATGGTAGTGGGTTCTAGAAGACTCTGTAAACCAAGCTGATTGTAAATAGACAATGGCATCAAGCTGATGGATGCACCCAGATCACATAAGGAGTTCGGGAAGACTAGGCCTCCCATTTGCAATGTGAGCACAAATTTGCCTGGGTCACCCCTCTTGGTTGGTAAGTCTTGATGATTTATCAAGGAGCAATCCTCACCAATTTGCCTTTCCATGACTGCCAATTTCTTTTTCGAAGACACAACATCCTTGATGAATTTTGTATACCTAGGCATCTCGACCAAGACCTCGGATAATGGCGATTTACCGAGTATTTTTCAAAAGGTTAAGCACCTTTTCATATTTCTTGTCTTCACTCAGAGAGATGTTGCTCTTCCTCGGTGGAAATGGAAGCCTTTTAAGGTCACTCTCGGAAAATACTTTCTTTGATGATGCACTTACGGCCTTGTCTTCCAGATCTTTCCACCTCACAACTTTGTCAGACGTCTTATTGGTCAGGGGATCAGCCTCCTGACTCTCAACCGAATCTTTTTTTCTCAGGGGCTCAGCCACCTGAGGTGTTTCAACTCTTTCATCTCTCGGGGGATCAGCCTCCCGAGTACGCTCTTGCAGGACAGGGGATAGTGGTTGCTCAACTTCCCCTCCTGCCTTATCAGTGGCAGGAGGGGCTAGTGGTTTCCCTGGAAGCCAGGGGGACCACTCAGCTGAGTGCCACTTCTTAAATTCATCGCACTGGCCTCCTCTTTACCGTATTGCATTGTTGGCACGAGGTCAGTGCATTGGTTGCCGCTTAAATCGGCCTGAGCAACATGACCGCCTTTAGGATTTTTCTCAGTAAAGCTGGGCAGATGCCCAGGGGGTCTTGACGCTAATTGCTCAGCCAGCTGCCCTATCTGTCTCTCAAGATTCTTATTCGTACTCATTAGGAGCTGAATATTCTTGTTTTGCTCTTCTTTGAATGAGTTCCATTCAGCCTTAAGATCATTCGAATTCGAGGGACCTTGAGAGTGCTGGAAGTTTGAAGAGTATGGCTGGCTGGGCCGATTTTGAAAATTCGAATTGGAATTAGAAGGCCAATTCTGATTGAACCTTTGTGTTTGATTGGAAAAATTAGAGTTTTGGTTTTGAGCAGAACCAGGGTTCCTATTGAAAATTGAATTCGAATTAAAACTCGAATTCGGATTGAAACTGGAAGCTTGATTGAACCCTTGGTTCTGGAGTTGATTCTGGCCAGATGGTTGATTAAATCTTTGGTTGTTCTGGCCATAGAACGCATTTACTTCAGCATTCTGCCCATTCATAGGACAGAATCTGGACCTGAGTGTACTGTCCATCATCATGGACAGTATTGACTTGGTATGAAGAATTGGGGTTTAATTGACATTGGCCATTTACGTGACCAGTCTGACAGCAAGATTCGCAATACAGAACCTGAGGGTTCTGCGGAAACGAAGGAGTCTGATTCATAGGATTCGGAGTTTGAGGATTGGCCATCCGCCTCGCAAAGCATGGCAATCGACTTTGAACATTTACTTCCTCCACCTTAGGAGGAGGAGGAGCTTGAATTGCCCGATAGGATGGGGCGTAATTGTACTTGGCAATGTCCTCGAACAATGCCCACCCCTCGTCAGTGTTTTCCTCAAAAACGCCCCACGAGATGAACTATTGACCATGCCCTTGGTGAGCTCGGTCAATCCGCTAAAGAAAGTAATGACTTGCCTCTCCAAAGGCAAGCCATGATGGGGACATTTTACGAGAAGAGATTTAAACCTCTTCCAGGCCTCGAAAAATGATTCATTTTCCTTCTGAGAGAATGTGAAAATTTCATTTAAGCACTGGGCCGTCTTAGAGGGTGGAAAATATTGACTCAAGAACTCCCTCTCGAGTCCAGCCCATGTAGTGATGGATTCAGGAGGAAGAGAGTGATACCATTCCTTCGCCTCCCCTCTTAAGGAAAAAGGGAAAAGTTTAAGCTTGATAGCATCCTCACTTACACCTTGGATGCGGGTAGTACCGCATATCTCTAAGAACGTGTGTAAGTGGGTATACGGATTCTCTGATTGGTAGCCATAAAAAATTGATGCATGCTGCATCATCTGGATAAGCCCTGGCTTGAGCTCGAAAGTTTGAGCAAGTAATGGCGGGCAAGACTATAGCCGGGTTGACGGATCGCACCGGGCATGGCGTAGTCTCGCCAACGTACGTCGATCCTCTGCCGCCATTATTACTATTTCTTCGATCTCTTTTATCAACTTCCGTTCAATTTCTTGGTCGGGTGAACTTCCTTCGTCCGAAGGATCGGTAAAACGAAGTTTTCGCCTATTGGGTCGGACTATGGTCCGCTCGGGGTCGAGTGAAAAGAACGGTGGTCCTTTCTGACTTCGAGTTTGCATAAACCGACACCCTACTCAAGATGTTGAACCTAAAAACTAATAACTAAAGAAAAATTAAAAGCTTAGAGTAGAGATTAAAAACCTAAAGAAAAGGAAGGGAAAGAAGAAAAGGAAACAAAATTATTGAAGAAAACAGGGCCAGACGGACGTCCAATACTTTGGACGGGCGTCCGGGTGAAGTTCGGACTGGACGGGCGTTTAATGGTCCAAACGCTCGTCTGAAAGGTGGAATACTTGGACGGGCGTCCAAATCTTATGGACGCTCGTCTAAGTGAATAAAACAGAATCAGAGTTGAAAATTTTTCAGCGGACGGGCGTCCAATATCCCAGACGCCCGTTTGATAGTGTGGAAAAGTAGAACAGAAGCAGAAAAAAAAAATTTGCAGAAAATAACAGAAGGGTTGGGGGTACAAAAGAATCGAACAGAAACAGAGAGAAGGGATAGAGGGGAGAACTAATCACCAGAGAACCTTAAATCCTAAGCTAAAACCCTAATTATCTAATTACCTAAACGTTTATCAATTAAAACAGGAAATTAAAACGAATTAAAAACAAAAATAACACAGAAAAACGAAGAAAAACAAAAACTAGACAACCGTCCGGCTCCCCGGCAACGGCGCCAAAAACTTGTCCCGGATTTTATCAATATAAAACAACAAGTAATAAACCGGTTAACCTCAAGTGCAAGTATCGTAGTATGGAGGCTAATGCCGGGTCGATCTTACGGGGAACTAGACAGTTGTGAACCCTAGCTTTTGTTTTAACTAATTATGTCACGAAACTAAACAGTGGAACTAACCTAAACAAATATGCATAAAAGTAACTAGACAGAGGTGATTAATCCAATGCTAGGAGAGATTGAAAGCGATAAGAATAAACTAAAAGTGCAAGAAAAATAAATTAACTGATCTAAACTAAGCTACGAGGATTGTAAATCAAGTTTATAAAAGACAAACGAGGATTGATCCACCTATCAACATGCGTTGATCTATTATCTCGATTTTACGTGGTATTTACTTAGGTTGTGATTCACCTTACCTAAACATGAACTCCTAATTCCTTGGGCAATCCATCTATTAACCTAGTATCTTCCAATACTAAATTAACACGTTAAAAAGATCAAAGGTGTCAACTTTTACGTTAACGATCTAGTTTTTAGACTTACTAACTTCCGTTAATGTAAATCTAATGAACTATTCTTATCTATGGTGATCTATGCTATTAAAGATTTCCATCAAACAATAACATATCAAGCATACAACATATTTTCCAATATAATTGCATTAAAACAAGAATATGCATAGATAAGAAACAACCGTAGTAAATACTCACAGTAAAAGTCGAAATAAATAGATCAATTCAATGCTGATGGCTTCACAATTCTCGTTTGAAGGAGGTTCTAGCCTCTGAGCATCCTCAGCAACCCGGAAAAGCGGGGAAAATAACATAAAACTAGCCTACTTTGGTCGAATTTAAAGTTGCATAAAAGCGGAAATAAAAAGTGTAAAAACGCAGCCTTAGCCGCCCCTAGGGTTTAGGGTTTGTATGATGTCGAATTCTTCTTTTTTAGGTTGAGAAACAGCCGCTTATTTATAGATTTCGAAGTCGGTTTCACTAAGTCGGCCGACGGACGCTCGTCCGCCTAATCAAACGCCCGTCCAGATAACCCTAGCGCCGGACGCCCGTTCGACGGCGTCCAAACTCTCTCGTATCAAAATCGCTCCTCAGGACGCCCGTCTGCTTCATCAAACGCCCGTCCACTCTGGACGGAGTATGGACGCTCGTCCAACATGACTTGAAGGTGATTTCTTCATATTTATCTCTTTTTTCCTTCACTCCACTTGATCATTATCTCTTCCTTCAATCTTTATAGCTCGAAATTTATCTCTTTAAGTCATCATTTGAGCACGATAAACATACCTATAACACATGGAAAACATCGCAAACTGTAGTAATATTCAAATAATCATATTTTAACCATGAAATCACATAAATAAATCGATATTGCGATTAAGCCGTTAAAAATATCGTTTGCTCAATATCTTAATATAAAGACCAATTATTATGCAAATTATACAAATAAAAGGGGAAAACATCACAAAATATAACCTTATAAAACATATAATTTCACCCTTAACAGTAGGGATCGTCCCAATGATAATGCTTCAGATATGTGAAAAACTTCTTATCTGCATTATTGAATTCTGGTGGTAGGTACTTTCCTGCTAAGTAATTGACAATGTCAGCAAACCAAGGGTATACCTTGCCCACTCTTGATGTATGATATCGGGTCTGAGATTCTACTCGAGCCACCACTGAGACGGCAAACAGTTGTTCATCAGGAAAACTTTCCTTGATCTCAGTCGGTTGCACTTCTTCCAGCAAAGTTAATCCCAACATGTGATCAGCCACCTGGTTCTCGGATCCCTTTTTATCTTTGATTTCCACATCAAACTCTTGTAAGAGTAGAATCCATCTTAAAGGTCTCGGCTTGGAGTCTTGCTTGGTTAAAAGGTATTTCAAAGCTGCATGGTCAGTGAATACAGTGACTTTCAATCCTATTAGATAAGGTCGAAACTTGTCAAATGCAAATATGACAGCTAAGAGTTCCTTCTCCGTAGTCGCATAATTCCTCTGGGCACTATTGAGGGTACGAATGGCGTAATAAATAGGCTTAAATATTTTGTCCTCCCTTTGTCCTAGGGTTGCTCCAACTGCCGTGTCGCTTGCATCACACATAAGCTCAAAAGGTTTGTTCCAATCTGGTGCTACCAGAATTGGGGCGGATATAAGCATTTGCTTTAATGTGTTGAATGCTTTCTTGCATTCTTCTCCAAATATGAAAGGTACATCCTTTGCAAGTAATTCCGTCAAAGGTTTAGAAACTTTAGAGAAGTCCTTAATAAACCTCCTATAAAATCCTGCATGGCCAAGAAAGGCTCGCAACGTCTTTAAGTTCGTTGGAGGGGGTAACTTCTCTATCACCTCTATCTTTGCTCTATCAACTTCCATTCCCTTCTTTGAAATTCTATGACCCAACACTATTCCTTCTGTAACCATGAAATGGCATTTTTCCCAGTTGAGTACAAGGTTGGTCTCTTCACATCTCTTTAGCACTTTAATCAAATTGTCCAAGCATTTATCAAAGCTATCTCCAAATACAGAGAAATCATCCATGAAAATCTCTAGAAAATCCTCCACCATGTCCGCAAATAATGACATCATGCACCTTTAGAAAGTTGCTGGTGCATTACATAACCCAAAGGGCATGTGATTGTATGCAAAAGTTCCATAGGGACATGTGAAAGTTGTTTTCTTGCGGTCCTCAGGGGCAATATGGATCTGATAATAACCAGAATATCCATCTAAGAAACAATAAAATGCGTGACCGCTTAATCTTTCTAACATCTGATCAATGAATGGTAGGGGAAAATGATCTTTACGAGTTGCATCATTCAGTTTCCTGAAGTATGCAAACTCGATGTCCAGTAATTAGTCTCATAGGGATTAATTCATAAAACTCATTAGGTTGTATTGGTCCCTTGAAAAGGCTTTGGTTAAGTTTAGAGGGGGGGGTGAATAAACTTAACACTTAAAACTTTTGGAGTTAACAAATTCGCAACTTCGGCGGTCCGCGATACTTCGATAGTCCGCGATACCTCGCAGCTCCGCCGATAAACGTAGTCTACCGATAGTTGAGTTTCTTTGAATTTGTGCGGCGGAATTATATCAAAATTAAGCCTTAATACTTGTTGTTAAATATGATACTAAGTATTAGATACTCGTAGTGCAAGTGTGTGATTTCGGTTGCTAGATTCGGTAGGTTGATGTGTAAAATAAACTAAGTGCGAGAATGTAAATGCGAAAGTAAGTAGGCGAGATTTTATAGTGGTTCCGGGTGGTGTAATCCTCGTCGGTCCACTCTTCTCTTGTGATGTTGGAGGAAATTCACTAGAGATCTTTGATGTAGCTTTTACAAAGATTCCTAAGGTTGCTTGTCCTTCACCAATAACTATGGCTTCACAAACCGAAAAGCGGGAACAGTAGGATTGTCGCTCCCGAGTCTTCCACCGGTCCTTGAAGGGTAGGATTGCCTCTTCACCGGCTCCACCACAAACAACGAGTCTTTCACACAACGTCGTGCTTCACTGTCTTCGGCGAGATTCTTTATAAAATAAAGATTGAATCAAAAAAATGATTCAGATGCAGCAGCTTGACTAGGGTGATATAATCAGCAGCTTGCAGGCTTCAAGTGTGTATGCTTGATGTAGCTTGAATACAGAATACACTTGAAGAATTTCTCTGGATCAGTAGCTTTAAGTTCAGTAAGTTCAGCAGGGTGTTTTTCAGCTCAATAAAATATCTCTTCAAAGTTTATCAGTTTTCATCATCTTGTTTCTGAGTTGAAAGGCCTCTATTTATAGGCAAGAATGCATGTGACTTGTATTTGAAATTCAAATGTAACCGTTCCTTGTTTTTGTCCCATCTGATTTGCATCTCGTCACTATTCATAGGATCGACACCTTTCGTCGAAATTCCTTTTTGACGGTGCGATCTCCGTCCACCCTTTGACTTATAACCATTGGATAAAGATCTGAATCATCCCAACGTTCTTTTAATCTCAGCCTTTGATTTCTTTGACAAGTCAGAGGTAGTTGGCTATCCTTATCCATGTAATCTTTCAATATAATCTTGAATTAACCGAGGTATATTATCAGCAGGTTCATCAGTCTACTAAGATACCTATCAGTCTGCTGAACTGCAATTTGATGTGTATAAAATACAATGCAGCTGACTTCTTTTATCTAACTTTTATCTGTGAAGTTAGATTACACCTTTTTAATTATAACCAAGTTCCAAACATCATCCAGCTTGTGGAACTTAGACCTTCTACACAAGGTGTATGTAATCAGTTTAGGTCATCATAGACTTGCCTAAATTCGATTCCATATCCTTGACTTAAGTTACTAAGTTTGATCCCTTAGCCTTCAGAATCGAGTTTGAGCCCTCGGCCTTCGGTCTTCGGCGGGTTCCGGACTAGTCTACCGACCTATCTACCCCTCGATATGGATCATCACGGCGATATAAATCGGCAGCCACTTTACGATGCTTGTTTGATCAAACCTATTCATAAATCAAACTCTAATAAACCTATGCATTTGATCTAGACATCTTTTTGCCTTTGCACTATAACAGCTAGTCTGGCACTCATCATCAAAACATAGAAATAAGTCCAACAATTTCCCCCTTTTTGGTGATGATGCCACTACCCTCACCTAACAGCAAAGCAAAAAGATAAGAACAAAGACAGAACAAATATAGTCATCTTTAATTATAAACAATTGTTCAAAGATATTACACTCTAGAATCAGCAAAAATATAATGCAGTTAAAGTATGCTGATCTACTGTCTTCTTTCTCTTTCTTGTCTGGCCTTCTCCACTTGTTCTTGATAGGCCCTGATTTCTGCTATCATATCCCTCATCCATTCATTTTCAATCATTGTAAATCAATGTAGGGATTGACTTCTTTCCACCAATTCCATGCTTCAGGCAGGAGAAGGTTTATCTGATTCACTTTGAATCCAAATTTCATATACAGTTCCTTGAACTCTTCAAGTGAATCCTTTGCTTTTGTGATAGGCGAGTTCCTATCACCTCGCCACTTCTTCCACCTCTTCCACTTTCGCCACCTCTCGTTGGTTGCCCTTAAGGCTCTAATCCTTGCTTCCCAAAATTTCGGTCCCAAGAAAGAGTTGAGTCCTTCATGAAACCCCTTGTCTTGATAAGGTTTCCTCCGTTGTAGTACTCTTTCTTGTACCGCCTAAAGAGATCATCGCAATTTGGACTCGCTGTGCGGGTTGCCCGAAAGCATTGGTTTCATCTAACCATCTCTTTTGTGCAAAAAGTCTTGCAGCCTCTTTTGCTGCTGCTGTTTGGCCCTCTTCCCCCTTAGTGACATCATCAACAAACCGGGACATTAGGCCATGAACACTCTCCTGTGAGATAACCAGATTATTCAATTGCCCTTCCATAATCTCAGTTCTTTTGTCAACTGCAGTAATCCTGGATTGCAAAGTTTCTTCCAGTAGATTGATCCTCTCAGTAACTTTAGGATCCAATCCAGCAGGTTGAGATGTTCCAGCAGCCTCAAGGCTTAGGTGTTTCAGCAAGCTTGTCAAGTTTCTGATGAATGGATATAAATTGGTCTTTCAGAAACTTCTCTTTTGCTGTGTTTCCAACCTTGATTCCCCTCACATCTAGTATCAGATCATTCACAGCATTTTGAGTAGATGTGAAGTTTGAAGCAACTGTACTAGTAGATCGTCAGTTTTCATTCACCATTTTCATCAGTTCTTCAAATCTTTCTTCCTGTCTATCCAGTTGAGTTCTTAACTGTTGCATATCATGCCTCACAGTCCTTAACTCATTCAAAACTTCTACTGGTATCTCACTAGTCATTCTTCCACCAGTAGCCTCATCAGCAGGCTCCTCAACATTGTATTGTGGCCTCTGATTGCTCACAACCAATGCCAACTCCTATCTAATCCAGCAGGATTAGGTCCTTGATATTCTTCCAAGATAGGATCAAGGGCTGGTTCTTCAAAAATAGGAACAAATGCCTGTGGGGGATCAACATCAACATTTTCTTCTTCAGGCATTTGGAACTCCTCATCACTAAAGTCATAGTCCAAGTAACTCGCATCCATCCATATTAAGCGGTCTGGCCGACCATCTTTCCCTTCAGTGGTCTTGTCTCCAGTAGGCTCCACTACAGCAGCCTCTTCAGCAATAGGGGTATCCTCCATACCCAAAATAGGTTCCAACCTTTGTCCAGGTGCTGTTTGAGACTCAGCAGCCTGTACCTCCTGTTGCAACCTTTGTGGAGGTGCTGTTTGGAGCCCAGCAACCTGTACCTTCTCTTCAACTCTTTGTGGATTGAATATAGCCTCATTATCCACTTGAAATCCTTCAGCATGACCAATTTTGTTCAGGATAATGGCGGTTTTAGTAAGAATGCCCTCAAAGTCAAATCCATCTTGATATTCAATAGATTCTTCTGAGCTGGCACTAGGTTCACTAAAATCAGTAACCTTCTCTCCATCCAAATCCTCACTCTGTTCAGCTTCAGTTTGTGCAGTAGGCTCTTCAGCATGGAATGTAACAGATTCATCAGCTAGCCTACCAGCACTTAGATTAACTTCTTCATTGATCAATGCCTCTAGATCATCCATGGTGAGATCCTGTAGATCCTCATCCATCTCTCCAGTCTGCTGGCCCTCAGCAGACTTACCAGTCTCAGTGGGTTCAGCTTCCATGCCATCGATGGCTCCTTGACCAGCAGCTTCAATTGTTGTTTCTTTAGCCACTCCACTGGTCTCCCTAGGAAACATAGGGGAATCATCATCAGAATCTGATGAATCACTGTCTGGTGTGTACTTTGGATCTCTGAACATGATTCCTCCACTTTTCTTTCCTTCATCCAAAAGATCCATCAGCCTGGATTGCAGCATGCTAGTGTCTAACAAATCCAACAGGCTGTCCACACCCAGCTGCTCAAATGCCCATTCTTCAAATCCACTCATCGGATCAGCAGCTGGTTTCTGTTTCTTGTAGAATCCAAACTTCCACTGAAAATAGTTTTGCACTTTTTTGAAGTTAGGATCTACTTTGTCCTTCTTAGATGCCTTCTCATATGGCATAGATGGCTTTCTAGTGGCAGGTTCAGTAGCTTGCTGACCTCCAAAAGCTCCCACAAGTAAATTCATTGTTTCTCCAACAGATGCTTCAAAGTCAGTAGGTTGCTGAGGTGGTATATTTGTGCCTACTACTTCCATCTGTACAACACTTGGTTCCCCCTGACTTACATGCTCATCGCGGGGTTAGCGAGATCGCTCTTCCCCCGAGTTCTTGCAACACTTGCAGGGTCTTCAACCAATTCTTCAACTACCACAACAGGTTCAGGTTCAGTGGTTTGTCGCGGGTCTTCGGTAGATACTACGGCAGGCTCGGGGTCGATGTAGGATCGTCGTATATCTCCAACAGATTGCTCAACAACAACCTGTGCAGCTTCAGTAGACTTTACAACCTCTTCTGGTGAGGAGTCAGTAATTTCCACAGGCTTGATGATAGTTAAGGGCTCAGCCTCTATAGCCTCTTCTTCCCTTTCTACTGATGCTTCTTCTTGGACTCTTTGTGCCTCCAAGTTTTTCAATTCTTTCCCCTTTCCATGTTTCTTTTTGTGGATAATTTCTTTTCTTCTCTTGGAAAGTGGTTCATCATCTTCAGTTCTAGTAGACTTCCTCTTTCTACTAGCTTCCTTCTGTTGTTCCCTCATAATCTCAACAACAGTTCTTCTTGCAACGAACGGGGTCGGTACCTTCGATTCATTTGGACCCTCGGCAGACTCAACGATCTGTCTTTGTTTGCTTCTTTGTCTTCTTAGGCTTTAAGATCTCGGTGATCTTCCTTGTATCTCTGACCTTTCTTTTCTCACCGGTCTTCTTTGGTGCAAGGGTGTAGATTTCTTCTTAGTTTGTTGGACTCGCTCACCACCAAGCATCACCATCATCTCCATTCTTGTCATCATCGCCACGGCGGGGTCAAAGCAACATCTTCATCATCATCTAGACCAGGAATAGCATAGTCAATTTCCTCTTGTATCTAGACCGATTAATCTTCTCAGGGTTCAATATCAGGAACCTCCAAGTGATTCAAGCGGGGTCGAACCATTAATCCTAAGGGCAAGGCCTTGGATTTCCTTTTTCCCTCTTTTCTTCCTTGGCTACCTTCTTCATGTAATGAATGAAGTAACCGGCCCAGTCAAATCTCATGCTCCTGCAAATAATCATCATCAACTCTATCTTGGGTCCTGATAGAGTGTCCATACTGCCAACCGGTCCAAGTATGTTCTTTGCAATGAGCTTGCTCAGCAGACTGTACTCATTTCCAATATGTCTGCAATTGATGCCTGGAATGGATTTGGCGGCTGTATTTGTCTTGATTTGATCAAAAAAAGCCATCTTGGATAGTCCCATTGCTTCAGGATTTACTGGACCATCCACTACTTCCTCAAATCCAAAAACTTCCCTCAGTAGACTAGGGGAAATTTCAATCTCCTCAGCATTCACATTTGTCTTGAATGCTTCAGTTCCTTCTTCCACAACCATGTTCTTCCATAAATCAATAACATTTGTGTATGATATTGTTTCCAATCTGATATTGATTTTGTTTTCCAAGCCTGCAAACCTCCTTATTCTTCGACCAATGTTGATGGCCAATTCTGTTTTTTTTGCATCAGCAACAAAGCCTCTAACACTTTGGGTTGATTCAATCTGGACATCAATCTTTTCCGCCATTGTTATGAGAAAAATAGATGAGAAGATGGATTGTAAATCTGTGTTCACACAGTGTAAATACAGAGATATAGCAGATTTTGCAAGTAGTGAAAATCTGCTGAGTGTAGGTCTGTATATATGGACAGACGGTAGTTGTAACTGTCAGTGCACGTACATTGATGTTAACCACGATTAATCTAAGTAAATGTTGTCTTGACACGTGGCCCATAACTCCTACATAACGTTTGTAACCGTTGGATCATGTTAACTATGGTAATAAAGGGTAGGATAAATATCCCGCCAAACTGCTTATTGACTTTAGTAAAGTTTGACTGTGTAACGTTCCATTCAGCAGGGTTGTCCTCAGCGGGGTTGGCTCAGCAGTCTGCTGATAGAGGTGCTTCAGCAGCTTGCTGACAAAGTGACTCTGCTGATCCTTGATTTCTTCTTGTTTTGTTCAATTGATAATACAAAATGAAGTTTAATACCAATGACTGATCTGTCAAGTGAGCTCACCCAACATGACAAAGACCAATCCCCTTGGCAACCTCATTTGCTCAATTGTCCAGTGCTCAGCAAGTTGTAATCCAGTCCTTCTACATATGCAACATTCTTGATTGTAAGTCCATTTCTTACAAGTGTGCCATATCCTCTTGTGTATCCAGGTGTATTCTTGTTGCCAAAATTCACCATTGGACCATCTTTTGCCACAAAGTTTGATAAACAGTGCTTATTCTTTGTCATATGTCTGGAACACCCACAGTCAAAGTACCAGACACCCTACAAAACAAAGTTAATACATTTTAGGTACCCAAACCTGTTTGGGTCCATAGTGGTCAGTAGTAAGCATGACTTTTGGTAAGTTTCCATAAGGTCTTCTCCTAAAAGTGTCATACTTTGGTTCATACATGCATTCCACACATCCATAAATTCTTATAGTAGGTTGTGTAGGATTCACATATGTTTTCTGGCCTTTTGGTTTATAATGCTGTTTGAAGTGACTTTTGATGTTAGAAGCATTAGTATAACCATTTGTTTGCTGTCTGTTAGGAACAGCCATGTAATATGGAGTCTACTGAGGTCCCTGTTGAGGCCTCTTATAAGTCCTCTGCTGAGTCCTTTGCTGATTCCATTGCTTAGGTTTTACCCTAGCAGCATGGTTATACTCATTGTTTCTATCAGCAGGTGCAGGAATATTCCAATCATCATCAGCAGGGAACAGTCTACCTTTCCCCCTGAGATAAGTATCCCTTGAATGATTAACATTTTTAGATTTGGGACTCTTATTTTTGGAATATTTCTGACCTTTACCTTTTTGTGGTCCAGCAGACTTGGTAGCAGGTCTGCTATCAGTAGATCTAGAAGGTCCAGCAGTCCTATCTTTAGATTTGTTCTTTTTGTTAGGAGCTGTTGACTTCTTTGACTTCGATTTTGCTTCCTTGAAGTATTCTCGGTAGGTTTTCTTGCCTCGGCAACCTTACTTGGAGTTGGATCTTGTCTTTGGTACAAACTTAGGACCAATTCTGGTGCTAGGTTCAGTAACCTTATTGGATCCACTCTTTTTGGATTGTTGAGTTCCAAATCCAAGCCCTGTTTTATCACCATAAGGTTTTCCAGATTTGTATGCAGTAGTGGAGCAAGATGGTTCAAATAGATTCGGGGCCGCTGGATGATCGACGAGCTTACACCGATTCCGTCCAACATATTTTTCCTTACCTTTGAGAACTCTTAATTCGGCTTTCAATCTTCCAACTTCTAATTCAAGAGCTTCTTTTTCGGCCTTCACAATCTCATAACCAGATTGTATTATCCTCGATTGATTAAGGATGGCATCCAAAGTCTCATTATTGTCGATTTCTAGGATTTGAACCACAAGTTGATTCACAATCACTTCCAAAGCGGGAGTATTGATGGATACAGTATTGTATACCTCCTCAGTTTCATCCATATTGGCCATCAAAGCATAATCTTCCATGTCAGCAACCAGTGCTGTGTCATCTGATTCATTTCCTTTTTCAGATTCCACTTCATACCCTGATTCATCTTCAGCAACCATAGCCTTCTTGCCATGTCTTCTTTGTTGAATCTTGGTCTTCAGTAGGTCTGGAAAATTAGGTCTAAAGTGTCCAGGATTCTTGCAGTTGAAGCAAAGATAATAAGGTTCCTTACTTTGTTTTAACTCAGGACAGTCAGGTTTGAAGTGTCCTGGTTTCTTGCAATGAAAGCACAGATAGTCATTATCTTTCTTTGATTCTTCTTTCTTTCTTTCAGTAGACCTTTTTGTGAAGTTTCTTGCAGGGGCCTTTCCTGTCTTCATCATCCTGATTTTCTTGCTCAGGAGGGCAATCTGTTCCTGCATCTCATCCAGCAGATCATCTTGTCCTCCAGATGTTTCTTCTTGATGTGAAGCAGCCAATGCAGTGGTTTTTGGCTCTTCTTTTTCAGTCTCAGGTGCAAGTTTTTTGCTAAATTCATAAGCCTTGAGATCTGAAAACAACTTGAAGGTGTCTTCTTCATGCAACTTTCTCATTTCTTCTATTGCGGTCACCTTCATTTTCCAAACATCTTTTGCGGTAGAGCCTCGGGATTTTGGTGTTTATCTCTTCCTTTGAATAACTTACACTTAGCAGGGTAAGTTCATCCAGGATTGCATTAAATCTTGATTCCATTTGCTCAATGGTTTCATTTGGTAGCATCTTGAACTTTTGAAACCTCTTTTTGACCACACTGATTTTATTCTTCTTTATTGCATCAGTGCCTTCACGGATCAAGCTTGTATCTTGTCCCAAAGTTCCTTAGCAGTTTTGCAATCTTTAACCTTCATTTACATATTGCTATCCAAGGTTCTATAAATGATGTCAATAGCAATATTGTTGAGGTTTGCTCTTTTTCTCGTCTTACGCATTCCATTCTCTTTTTGGTTTAGGAATGTACTCGGTTGTATCACCCATCGTTATTGCCTTGGTAATCTCAGGTGGTCCATCGATTAGTACATCCATCATCTCATCATGAGTTGCGGCAAGGTAAGCTCGCATTCGACGTTTATACTCATCAAATCTATCTAGAGAACACATCGGCATAGTTCTAGCATACCGTGTGTTATCCATGATGCAAGTCTTTGAAAATCGGTAACTTGAAAGAAAGTTTCAAAGAATTTTCACAAGCACAACAAGTAGGATTTCTTGAACGGAAACGCTTTGCTACGATACCAATTGTTGGTCCCTTGAAAAGGCTTTGGTTAAGTTTAGAGGGGGTGAATAAACTTAACACTTAAAACTTTTGGAGTTAACAAATTTCGCAACTTCGCTAGCCGCGATACTTCGTAGTCCGTCGATACCTCGCAGCCCGTCGATAAATAGTAGTCTACTGATAGTTGAGTTTGCTGAATTTGTGCAGCGGAATTATATCAAAATTAAGCCTTAATACTTGTTGTTAAATATGATACTAAGTATTAGATACTCAGTAGTGCAAGTGTGTGATTTCAGTTGCTAGATTCATAGGTTGATGTGTAAAATAAACTAAGTGCAGAATGTAAATGCTGAAAGTAAGTAGGCAGATTTTATAGTGGTTCCAAGTGGTGTAATCCTGTCAGTCCACTCTTCTCCTGTGATGTTGGAGGAAATTCACTAGAGATCTTTGATGTAGCTTTTACAAAGATTCCTAAGGTTTCTTATCCTTCACCAATAACTATGGCTTCACAAACTGAAAACTGGGAACATGTAGGATTGCTGCTCCTGAGTCTTCCATTGGTCCTTGAAGGGTAGGATTGCCTCTTCACCAGCTCCACCACAAACAACAGTCTTTCACACAACTGTGCTTCACTGTCTTCAGCAGATTCTTTATAAAATAAAGATTGAATCAAAAAAATGATTCAGATGCAGCAGCTTGACTAGGATGATATAATCAGCAGCTTGCAGGCTTCAAGTGTGTATGCTTGATGTAGCTTGAATACAGAATACACTTGAAGAATTTCTCTGGATCAGTAGCTTTAAGTTCAGTAAGTTCAGCAGGGTGTTTTTCAGCTCAATAAAATATCTCTTCAAAGTTTATCAGTTTTCATCATCTTGTTTCTGAGTTGAAAGGCCTCTATTTATAGGCAAGAATGCATGTGACTTGTATTTGAAATTCAAATGTAACCGTTCCTTGTTTTTGTCCCATCTGATTTGCATTCTCGTCACTATTCATAGGACCGACACCGTCGAATTCCTTTTGACGGTGCGTCGTCCACCCTTTGACTTATAACCATTGGATAAAGATCTGAATCATCCCAACGTTCTTTTAATCTCAGCCTTTGATTTCTTTGACAAGTCAGAGGTAGTTGGATGTCCTTATCCATGTAATCTTTCAATATAATCTTGAATTAACCGAGGTATATTATCAGCAGGTTCATCAGTCTGCTGAGATACCTATCAGTCTGCTGAACTGCAATTTGCTGTGTATAAAATACAATGCAGCTGACTTCTTTTATCTAAATTTTATCGTGAAGTTAGATTACACCTTTTTAATTATAACCAAGTTCCAAACATCATCCAGCTTGTGGAACTTAGACCTTCTACACAAGGTATATGTAATCAGTTTAGGTCATCATAGACTTGCCTAAATTCTGATTCCATATCCTTGACTTAAGTTACTAAGTTTGATCCCTTAGCCTTCTGTAACTGAGTTTGAGCCCTTAGCCTTTAGTCTTCAGCAGGTTCCAGACTAGTCTACTGACCTATCTACCCTACTGATATGGATCAGTCTGGTGATATAAATCAGCAGCCCTTTACAGTGCTTGTTTGATCAAACCTATTCATAAATCAAACTCTAATAAACCTATACATTTGATCTAGACATCTTTTTGCCTTTGCACTATAACAGCTAGTCTGGCACTCATCATCAAAACATAGAAATAAGTCCAACAGGTTGGACAATGAATCCTCCTTTCTTGGGCACCACATGAATCGGGCTTACCCACTCACTGTCTCCAATTGGGAAAATGATTCCCATCTCCAACATCTTTATGATCTCTTCCTTAACAACATCCTTCAGTTGTGGTGTCAACCTCCTTTGAGGTTGTGCTACCGCTTTCTTCTCATGGTCTACAGAGATCTTATGCATGCACACTGATGGACTTATTCCTCTAATGTCTGCAATCGTCCACCCAAACGCTCCCTTATGCTCTCTCAGTACTCTTAAAAGTTTCTCCTCCTCTAAAGGTGATAATGATGCCGAGATTATGAGGGGAAGAGTATCATCGTGTGTACACGTACTTCAGGTGAGAAGGCAAAGGTTTCAACGTGAAGTTCCTTGGTGGATCTTCTAACGATGATCTTAACAACTTACCAGTCAACTGTAAGTCAAAGAACTTGTGCCATGAAGGTCTATAAATGGTTCCTCCTGAATCCACAGAGGATATAGGCTCTATTTCTCGTACTTGACCTTCACTACACCCATGCCAGGTATTCTCATAACTTTGCTCTTCTTTCAGGAGCAAAGTCTCTGCTACCTCAGGGTCTATAGCCACTTGTTGATATAATTCTAAAACAAGCTCGTCTATGGTATCTAGAATGGCATGCTTCTCCTTCATCTTTAGCATATCTCATTGAATTCATCACATTGAACACTACTTTGTCCTCATTCACTCTCAGAATCAGCTCACCCTTATGAACATCTATCAAGGTTTTACTCATAGCTGGAAAGGTCTTCCTAAGATCAATGGAACATTGTGATTAGCTTCCATGTCTAACACCACAAAGTCTACAGGGAATACAAACTTATCAACTTTTACCAAAACATCCTCCACCACTCCACAAGGTTGCTTCATAGACCGATCTGCTAATTGAAGGGTTATAGATGTCTCATTTAACTCTTTCATGCCTAACTTATGAAAGATGGAGAGTGGCATTAGATTGACACTAGACCCAAGATCACACAATGCTTTATTTAGGCATACTCCTCCAATTGTGCATGGTATGAGGAAGCTCCCTGGATCTTTATACTTAGGAGGCAGTTTGCGTTGCAAAACGGCCAAGCATTCCTCGTTAAGGCATATACTCTCCAGGTCTAAGAATTTCCTTTTGGTAGAAATTGCTTCTTTCAAGAACTTTGCATACTCTGGCATTCCAGCCAGAGCTTCTACCAAAGGTATATTCACTTGCAACTTTTTAAACATCTCTATAAACTTTTTATAACGCGCATAATCATTATTCGGCTTATATTTCCTAGGGATAGGGTAAAGTAGCAAGATTAATACTTACAGTTCGTAAAGACTTACCTGCTGACTGCTGCTGCTCTGCCTGCTTGTCTGCTGAATTTTCAGACTCCCGGTTTGTCGGAGTTGTGTCCCGGGTTACCGGCCCCTCCTTTTCTCCAGATTCTGCTGCTTTCTGCTGTTGACTGCTTCCTGATTCTACCTGGATAGTTGGTATAACAGGTCCAAGCATTTATTTTCCGATTCTAGCCATGATTGCATTCACGTCCTTCGGATTCTTCTCAGTATTACTTGGCAATCCTCCCGGAGGACGGGCTGACACTTGTTCTGCAATCTGCCCCACTTGGTGTGACAGATTCTGCACTAGATCTTCTTGATTGGTCAGTCTTGTATCATTCTTCTGACAATAAGTGGTGAAGTTTGTATTCAGCTTAGTCATGGATTTCGTAAGTTCATTGACCGTATCGGTCACAGTTGAGCTTATTTTATCCATGGCTGCTTCCCAAGTACCGGACTTATTGAATTGAGGCATGAATCCACCAGTTTTTCTCGGTCTCTCTCCACCGTTTGAATCACTTTGTCAATAACCCCCAGTAGGGTCACTAAGTCTAAAACCAGGGTGGTCATGAGAACCTGGGCGATATCCGCCCCCATAAGGATTTCCTTGCCTCCCCATATAGTTCACGTCCTCAGTGTTGGTTGCTTCTATATCTTGTACTTTCTCAACCTTGGCTATGCGATCTTGCATGCCATCTATCTTCTCATTCATCGCCATTAGCTGATATAAGATCTTTTGAGAAGTATCTTCTCCAAATAAGCCTTCAGCTACTTTGGCCATTTCAACTTGATGCGTTCCTCATTGACTTGTCAGGGCGATTTGATCCAACTTCTCTTCGGCTTCTTCAGGTGATAGCAACGCAAAACATCCATTGCTTGATGCATCAACTCTCATTTGTTCACTTGGCCGCAATCCATGATAGAAACTATGCATTCGTATGGGCAAAGTGATATCATGGTGAGGGCATCTCCTCTGTGCTTCCTTAAATCTTTCCCAAGCTTCTTCAAAGGTTGCAATGGGTTTTTGCTTGAAGTTCATAATCTCTTGTCTCATCTGCAGTGACTTCCCAAGTGGGCAGTACTTATTCATAAATTTCTGCAACAGATCGGTCCAAGTTTGGATCGATCCCGGTGCTAGAGACAATAACCATATCTTCGCTTTGTCTTTTAAAGTGAATGGAAACAATTTCAACTTGATATTATCTTCCGGCACTCTTGCTGGCTTAACCGTGCTGACTATCTCCCGAACATTGGTGACGTGTACACTAGGATCTTCGTTCATTACTCCATGAAAGGTAGTGTAATTAGTCACCATGTGTATCACATTTGGTTTCGGGTGAAATAACTCAGCTGCATCCTCAGGCTGAACAATTGCTGGCATGAATTGCTCAATCGTAGGCATTGCATAACTCTATAGAGTTCTCCTATCTGCTTGCACCATAACTCCTTCTCCATTCTGTCCATTCTGTCCGTTCTGTGCCATGTCGATTTATGTATCCTCTAAAGGTGGAATTTCTTCTTCCTTTTGTGCTAACTCAAGACTCAACAAAAAAAGAAACAGTTAGTGACTTGCCTCGGTGGCTGTTACACACGCCTGACAGACTCAAAAATACAGACTCTGACTACTGACTTGACGCTGAATTAACAGTTTTGATTCTGTTGAAACTGGAACCCTCGGCAAACCGGAAGCAATTTTTCCAGATTTTTAACAAAATCGATACTGTATGGCTCCATTATAAACAAACTATAAAATAGACTCAAATATATATAGAAAAGTCAATCTTAAATAAAAAGTATTCTTGACACGAGTCCCCGGCAACGGCGCCAAAAATCTTGATCGCGTGCAAGGCACTTACTAGCAATAAGACTAGGTCTATCGTAGTAGAGTACTGGCAAATCAAGGTCGATCCCACAGAGACTCGTAAGAACGTCTAATTATCAAGATTGAGCTTGTCACGATAACGGTCTACAACCAACTATAATATAGATATTAGTAAAATTGGCAACAATCAATTAGCAAGATTATGCATGTTCAACGAAGCAAACTAGAGTTTCTAATGTATTAGTTCAATTATGAGCAATTAGTTATTCTCCCCACACATGCAACAGTCCTCCCCATTGGTGAATTTATTCATTGTTCAGCTATGGGTACAACTCCTGTAACGGATTTTATGCAATGAAAAACAACAAGTAATAAAATTTATAAATCCGGTATTCCCCAAGTGTAGGGATCGTAGCATAGCGATTAATACCGGAGTCGGTCACAGGGAATCGGGGTATCTAGTTCATTAATTTTCCTAAGATTGTTACTATTATTATTAAAACCTAAAATAATAAAATAAACTGGACAGAGGATTGTCAGTCCAAAGCCAGGAAGGATAAAAGTGAAAACGATATCCAAACTATAAACTATAAAATAAACGGTAAACAAGAAGATGATCATGGTGATTAAACAACGAACAAACAATAATTCACCGATCCCGCAACCCTCTATTTCCTCTCTAAAGTTATCTTGTGATGATTTAATTAAAGATGTGGTTCACCTATCAAAGGTATGAATTCCTACTCTCGTAGATAATTCGCCTATCAATCTCTCATCTCTCGATATATAAGATTGACGCTCTCAAAACAAGGTGTAAGATCTCTCAATCTAGCAACCTAGATATTCAACCTATCAACTCTCGTTATGTCAAGGTTAAAAATCCCATCTTTCCTATGGTGATCTAAGGTTTACACCGACTCTCGTCATAGAAAAGATAACAACTTTAATCAAATTCACAAAACAAATCTAGATTGAAAATAAAGAACCTGCTGAAATGGATTCACATAGTTTGAACAATTGCTCAGCCTCCAAGCATTCAGCATAAAGAAAAGCAAAACGGAATCTTCAAACGGAAAAGAAACAAGAAAAATCGCAACCCCAGCCTCCCCTAAGGGGGCCGGGGCCGCCTAGGGTTTTCTCCTAATGATTGTGTATCAATAGGTCTCAATAATGTATTTTTAGGGTTGAAATCCGCGCTGCTATTTATAGGGAAAGTAAGTCGGCTGTGCTGAAGTCGGTGCTGGACGCCCGTCCATCTAGTTGGACGCTCGTCCATCAGTTCTGGCCTTGCTTCAGACGCCCGTCCACTCAGCGTCCAAACTCTCTGTATCAACTTTTTCCTCCTGGACGCCCGTCCAATTTTCTAGACGCCAGTCCAGGCTGGACGGGACTTGGACGCCAGTTCAGCTGTATCCAAATTCGAAATCTTCAACTCTATCTCTTTTCTTCTAGCCAATTCCATCCTTATCTCTTCTCCTCTTCATTAATCCGATTTTTAACCTCTTTTAATCCTCTTCTTGGTCGAAATTGTGTATCTACAATACATCAAACACATTGCAAAATGTAGTATCTTCCAAATAAACATGAAATCATCAATTTTACACATAAATCATACAATTTTGCAACTAACCCATTAAAAACATCACTTGCTCAATACTTCAATATAAAGCTCGATTTCTATGCAAATTATACAAATATGGAGGAAATCATTATAAAATATAACGTTACAAATCGTATAAAATCACCCTTAACAACTCCTAACCCTATCTACTCCGACAATGGCAGTAGACAATCTATACACAAGCTACCCTCCTTAATTGGTCCGTAATAGCCCATACGCATAAAGAACTAGAGTTGTCGATATTGAGCGCTAACTCATACCGCAAACCCGCCTAGACAACTGTCGACATTGACCACCACGTTCCTAGGGTCCATCAAGATAATGTCCTAATTAACATTTCACTAACAGTCCTTCATGTTAATTTACGATAACATGCAAATAGTTTATCAGGCTAAAAACATGTAAATTAAATCTATCGATCAACGTAGCTGGCGCCGATTATCATGAATTAGTAATTTACTAGGTATTCAGATCTAGCGATATAGACCGTCGCATATCTGAAGAACGCAACTACTATTTCATGATTTCTTCACCAACGAATCAGATCTATAACACATGGGGTAAAATAAACTAACTACTACATAATTAAACTAAATAAGCAATTAAAACATACTAGTCGAATAGAACAACGATAGATCTACATCTTGAAAAAGACAGAAAATCATACCCTCGAAAACGAGCGTAGATCTCCTTCGGATCTCTCCCTAGGCGGCGACTCCGTCGTCTCTCCGACCAGAACTCATAAAATAAAGAACTAAGAACTTTTATTGCATAATATTTGTCTTGAAAATTGTACACTTGTGTTTTGAGGCGAAACCTCTTATTTATAGCTATCTAAACCGACTTAGGTACAACTAGTTCGACCCCTCATCCAAGAAAGCACGTTTCGGAGGATTCTCGACCCTCGGTAAGTCGGCACCGCCTCTCGGGTTACCGAGGGTATTTTCATCTTTTTTCTTCAACCGATTTAACTTGGATGCTTCTGGAATACCCTAGGCCTATTCCTTTCATTCAGTCCACTACAGATTCGTCCATCATGCTCAGCCCAATATTTCGTATCCTGAAAGTCATTAAATAATACACGAAATAATATCGAAATAGGGAAAATATACGGCAAGTGCAGATTTTTCGACTCACGAACCCGACATATGCTATTCAACTCAAATGGTTCATATTTATAGGTCGAAACAACTATTTTTAACTCATAATGGATAGAATATTGATGCCGTAGGATAGACTATTTTAACCGTCATCAACTTTTTCTGAGACGGTGTACTCTAAGGTATACAGCTATATCTTAGATGATTGTTTGAAAACGGTATACTCTGATTTAGTCAATTATAATCAGATGAAGGATAGAGTACTGAGATTTTGAAGAAGAGTAAAAACTCAGTTTATGCTCTTAAAAACTGGAAACTGACTACGTCATGTTTGAATCAGTTTTTAACTGAAGATAGGAGAAACTGAAGATAAATCTGACCGTTATAAGATAAGCAGTCTTATTGGACACGTAGAAATGTCAGGAAGGACACTGACACAAAAAGAAAATCAGGACCACTAATGGCTATAAGGATTCAAATTCAAATGATCTAACTGTTAGAAGAACCCCTATAAATAGATCACTTCTACTACAAGAAGAAAAGCGGAATTCTAAGAATAAATCTAGTCAAGAAAGTTCATACTAAGGGGGAAAGCAAATTAAAAGAATTCCTGCTAAGCACTTAATTGCAAGATCAAGAAATCTCTTTAAGTGTTCATAAGAATTCAAAGAAAATCAAGATCATTCACTTGAAGAAAATAGAGCTGTGCATAATTTTATACATCTAGAAGAAGAAGAAAGCTCAAATCACAAGTTGAATCATTGTTATTGATTCAAGTCTCAACTTTGATTTTATCAAATGTTTTAGACTGTGAAACACCAAGAAGGTGTGAAGGACAGTTGAGCTGCAGTCAGGAAGACTGTGTTTGTGATGAGCTGGTGAAGAGGCAATTCAACCCTCTAAGGACCAGTGTAGTGAGCTTAGTTCAAACAGCAATCCTACATGTTGAAGACTGAAGCTGGGAGATTGTGAAGCTAGGGATTAGTGAAGGACAATCAAGTGTCTAAAATTTACTTTGTGTCTTGTAACTGTAAACCTCAAGAACATAGTGGATTTGACCTCCGCATCACAGGGGAAGAGAGGACTGACATGATTACACCACTTGGAACCTTTATAATTCTTGTTTACTTACATTACGCATTTACTTACTACATTGTAGTTATATTCATCTAGTTCACTTACTCAGCAAACACCAGAAACTAAGACAGCATATTAACTGATAATTCATATTTTACAAAGGCTTAATTAAATCTGATGTCAGTTAACTCAACTAAGGATAAGTCAGTTTTGACTTATACTCAGCTAAGTTAGCTTAACTACGCACAAGTTTTAGTTGAACTAAATCTGGTTTAAGATTCAGTTTTTGGGAGACGTTTTGGTGACAAGTTTATTCACCCCCCCCCCCCCTAAAGTTGTGTTAGTCTTTTCAAGGGACCAACATGTACTACAACAACAACAAATAGAATGATTTCTAACCATAAATCATACTTAAAACACAACTTTAACATCACAAGACCTTAAATAAACTTTAGGAAGAGCCTCTTACTTGATCAAAGCAAACTCCTAAGCAAAACTATGAGAAAGACTGCAACAATACTTCTCCAAAAATTTGCTAAAATCTGAAACATTTTGTATCCACACGATCCTTGTCCTTTCACGAGTCTATTGCTCGACTTTGATCTAAAAGCCGGTGAAAATCTGATGAAGAAATGTAAGAACTCTCCTCTTGCTTTCCTGTTTTTTCTCTCAAGTTTGAATAAAGACAACTCTCTGATTTCCTGGGAACTCCCCCTCTTAATGGGAAGTTATTTACCCCAAAAGAAACCTCCAGCCACAACTTCTTTTACTTTCAAATATGTCCCTTATTTTCCATTTAATATATATATATATATATATATATATATATATATATATATATATATATATATATATATATATATATATATATATATATATATATATATATATATATATATATATATAATACTCTTAATGCCTTTATTGAAATAAATATAATATTACGAACTTTACAAATTGACACGTACGCCCTTTCCTAAAGTTCGGGATATTACATTCCTCCCCCCTTAAGAGGAGTTTCGTCCTCAAAACTTGAACATGCTCAATCTGTAGATCTTCCTCCAACACTCTTCCCAAAACGAAACCAAAACTGAAGCTTCACTTGTACCCTGATCTTGCTAGCCAAGGAACCAAACTCTACGGATCCGTAAAACTGGACTAACCTTTGTACACTCAAACCAAAACTGATCAACCACTTTTGAGCTATTGAAACCGCACTAACCAAACTTCTATTCAACAAACGGCCCTCTATAACACTTACCTGGATGGTGACCAAAAGATTTCTTAAAGGTTGAAGGGTAGGCTTAACTTCTTAGCTATCTTACTTAACACAAAAGTTTTGACATCCTGTATTAATCAAGGTTCACATAGCTAAGTTGTCCATTAATAAAGTATCTAAAAGTCATTTCCTTTACTTAAGTACTATTACAACGTGAATTCAATTCATGTCATAAGAATACTTTAAGAAAACAAACAAACTAAAAGGTACCTGGCATGGCTGCATCTAAAGCAAACACCCGTGCTAGTTGACTTGCACTTCCCTGTTTGTCTCTCTGGTTCCTGCTAGCTTTCCTTGAAGGACAATCTCTTGCAAAGTGTCCCACATTCCCACAAACGTAACATCCATCGGTATCTGCCCGACATTCCCCGGAGTGATTCATCTTACACTTTGGACACAAAAGTGTGCTACCTGTTGATCTTGCCGCAAGTGGTGCCGTAACCCTTTTCTTATCATGTTGTTGCGCTGCTTCTTGATCTTCTATGGGGCTGCCCTCAAAAGGTCTCTTTACTCAAACCAAAACCGTGGGATTGTCATTTAAAGTCTCAACTTCCAAAGCCTTGTTCAGCAACTCCGCCATGGTCCTTGGTGTGAATCCCAACATCCATGCTTGTATTTACCAAGACAAACCGTTCTTGAACAAAGTCATCTTCTTTTCTTCAACACCCATAATCTCGGGGTAGAACCGACCCAACCCATTGAACCGATTGGTGTATTGTGAAACCGTCCTATTTACACCCTGGTGTAGTTTCAAAAACGGATTTGTTTTATTTGCTTGTACCGTAGGTGGAAAGTATTCGGTGTAGAACAACTTCTTAAATACTCCCCAATCCGTGACCTTACCATTGCTGCTCTCAAGTGCATCTATCCAACTTTATGCTGCCCCAAGGAGGAAACCTATTGCCAACTGTGCCATCTCTGTTTCGGGTACATTCACATTCCTACACGCCTTCTCAAAGCTCCTTATCCACAATTCTGCTTTGGCCGGTTCCACGTTACCGGAGAAGTCTTGAACCCTGTTTCTCTTCAACTTTGTATACAAATCAACTGGTGGAGCTTGGTCTAGAACCGGTGGTGCCACTAGAGGTCTAACCGCTTGAGCATCTGATGGGTAAACCGGAGGGTAAACTGGTGGGTATCCAAAGGGTATGGAGGTGGATATGGATGTTGAGGTTGAGCCATTTGTGGTACATGGTGGTAAGGGTAGTATCCTTGGTGTTGAGGTGGGATGTGGTAAGGTTGGTGAAGTCCGTAGGGTGGATAACCAAAACCATAGGGATGATCAACTCTTGGTGGCGGTGGTATGGTAGGTTGAGGCGGATAACTTGTAGGTGGAGGGTAAAAGGTTTGCTAATAGGGTGGGATCATTGGAGAAGATGGATGACTAACCGGTGGTGGTGGAGGGTACACTTTCGTCACTGGAGATACGTACACCGGTGGTATATCACCTACTATGGTGACTCGTAAGGGTTCATCATCAGGTAGTCCAACATTCTGAGGTATCTCTTGATTAACTTGGGGTTGAGGTCGTTGCTGATGAAGCATCTCATTCTGATTCTAACCATCATGTTGCCCAACTCTTGAACTCTCACCTCTGAAAACGCCTCTGTGGGTTTCTACCATTCTGAAAGATCAGGAATGATCAGAATGTTACTAAGTGGTCTAAAGAAACTTATCTCAAGAAAGAAAGCCTAAAGAACGCTTCGCTCTGATACCAACTGTAACGCCCCGCTCCCGGATACCGAGCCCTTATCCGGAAGAGAACGTTCGGCGTGTATAACATTAAATAAATTTAATATTATACGACAGTCTCTACGTCGTCGTATCGAAATTAAAGCAACGGAAGCCCAAAAGGCTCGGGTAAAATCATAAACGCCTCTAAGAATAGAATACAAACCGACTAGGGGTAGAAAGAAAAAGCTTACAACGTACGATGTTTCAAAGAAAAGTCCAACACTTGTCTTACAAAAGTATGAAAAGTAAAGGTACAACAAATTTAATACATTCTTCAAAAGTAAAAGAAAGCGAAAGCATCATCTTGGCATCAACATCATCAAACATCATCCTCAGCAATCTCGTAGCCAACCTGTTCATCTTCTCACCCCACAAAGCATACAACGAAATGCAATGTAGGTAAGTATAACGTACTTAGATAGGAGGAAGAAGCTAAAGAATAATTCAGTCTTACAATAAAAGGTTCATATTATTAATTAAGTTATCTTTATGTGACCGATACAACTCTAGGGTTCACTTCATGTTCATCAACAAGTCATGACTATTAGTTTCTAACTTAACTTATCTTGGTTACATCCGTTTTCAAGGGCACTACGCATGGTGCTACTCACCCCGAAGTATCTGGGTGCAACATATTGATGAATCACACCAATAACTACGGAAGTCAATTCTAGTAGACTCCAATAGTGCAAGCGTTCGGCGAAGTCCCTCTGCCATTTAGTCATTTAGAGGCTAGCAGAGTTATTCACTTTATCTGACCGCCCACACATTGCGAAATAAACAATGCCTTACCAAGAATAGCATGATTTTTAAACTTTTAACTATACAAGTATGTTTGTTATCAGTTGTTAACTAGCCACCTAAGTGTTTTCAAGTAAGCTCCGTCATATCTCCTACTCTCTTACTTAGACCACTAGACACGGATAAACCTAGCACATACATAGACATTGATGAATACTAATTCACCAAAGCACAAGCCTATCATGCCCTTCCAACGGTCCCGGACTTCAACTCCCTTTGAGAGTACATTCGGTGCCGGAACTAAACGCATCAGAAACTCATTCAAGGCTTGTTCATGTTTATTTAGTGTTAATAGATCAAAAATCAACACTTAAAACTCAACACATAGCTCAAAACATCATTTTCCCCAAAAACAGTATCAATGTGTGCGCATTCATTGGTTCAGAGACATGCTGAAAGTTGTTGTTCAATCAATGCATGCGTATTGCCTACAATGCGTACGCATTGCCTGTGCTGAGAACATCCTGAACCAACCTGAAATAGAAATGCGTCCGCATTCAAGGGAATGCGTACGCATTCTACATGTTGAGACCATCCTGCTCAACTCTGAACCAACAATGCGTGCGCATTGCTACACAATGCATACGCATTCTACCTGAAAAGCCATAAACAAGATTTTCAACACTTCTCACGATTCTACAACATTTCCAAACATGTTCTTCATCAAAAAACACATCAAAACAGTAGAAAAACACCCTTTATAAATATAGTAGCATCTTGTACTACAACAACAACAACTAACATGATTTCTAACCATATATCATACCTAAAACACAACCGTAACATCACAAGACTTTAAATAAACTTTACGTAAAGCCTCTTACTTGATCAAAGCAAACTCCTAAGCAAAACTATGAGAAAGACTGCAACAATACTTCTCCAAAACCTCGCTGAAATCTGAAACGTTTTGTATCCACACGATCCTTGTCCTTTCACGAATCCATTGCTCTACTTTGATCTAAAAGCCGGTGAAAATCTGATGAAGAATTGTAAGACCTCTCCTCTTGCTTTCCTGTTTTTTCCTCTCAAGTTTGAATAAAGACAACTCTCAGATTTCCTGAAAACTCCCCCTCTTAATGGGAAGTTATTTCCCCCAAAAGAAACCTCCGGCCACAACTTCTTTTACTTTCAAATAAGTCCCTTATTTTCCATTTAATGTAATATTATATATATATATATATATATATATATATATATATATATATATATATATATATATATAATACTCTTAAGTCCTTTATTGAAATAAATATAATATACCGAACTTTACAAATTGACACGTCTGCCATTTCCCAAAGTTCGGGATATTACATATAAATGAAATGTTCGACACGTGACTTTTAGAGAATTGCCTTCAAATTCACATAAATCGGCACGTGACTTTTAGTGAATTCCCTTAAAACTCATCTAAATCTGACGTAATATCAGAGTAATTTAAAGTTTTTACGGAATAAAGATACATAATGAGTAATGTTCTAGATATACTGTTATATGAAAAATATTTTATCCATTTTTGAAAGAGAAATGCATAAACTTTGTTTTTTAGATGAACTCAATCTCAACCATTGGTGAAGATGTGAAATATTATAAATTCATGAGGCCACGTTGTGACTGCCTAACCTCCTACCCTCAGAGTAAACTAGGGTCGTTATGGGAGCTGCTCTCCGCGTGACTACAGACATAAAACTAAAAACCAATAGAAAATAAATCTATATAGATATATTCATCCATATTCATAGATGATTTACCATCATTCAATTCAATAACTATCTTACGAAGGAGAAACAATAATCGTTCTATCTAATTTGTTGGCTCGTTCTATCTAACTTGTTGGCACAACAATATTGTTATCATATACGGGTGTAGATGAATATTGGGAATGACTTTGCAACCAAATTTCAGAAAAGCTACTGCCTTTTTCCGTTGGGTTAATTGAGTCTCTCCTCCCATGACAACCATATAAAAAAATAAAAAAAAAACCTGAAATGGTTGCAATTAATTCTTGAAACTAAAATTACGTACTGTGATTAATGAAGCAGCTCTTCAAATAAATAAGGCTCGATCAAGTTTTTTTTTATGGGATGAGAATTGAGATAAATAGATTAAAAGAAGAATATTAAGACAAATATATCATTGAAATAGAAAGAGATAGGGAAAAATTGTTTTTGAGAAGTAGATACTGAAGCAGAGGACACTCTGCAAATTTATAGCTTAGAAACTCCCTTATTTCATTGCGCCATCTTAGTGTGTTACGATCCGGGCCCACTCCATTGCATAATTTATAGACTTGAAGTAACAAAGAAACTCCCTTATTTCATGGCGCCATCTTAGTGTGTTACAATCCGGGCTCAGCTCTTAGACTACATGTATTCGATATGTAAGAAAGTTTGACTCGATTCGTATTAAAGTCGAATTATTTGAATAATTATACGAGCCGATCTTAAATACATTAATTGAATAGCTTATGAGTTAATTGAGGTATATTAAATAATTATTATAAAAAATTAAAGGAATTCTAACAAGATATTGGTCATAGTCACATTATATTGGGTAATTAATGAGTCGAGTTTGATCTTTGCATTTTTCATTGCTCGATGGAATTCGTGTCGAGTATCAAGCTTGAGTTTTATTAGTCACGTCAAGTTCGAGCCCTAAAAGGTATTGTTAGCACACATAAATAATTCTGGCTCAATTCGATTAGCTTAGCTCACTTTACTTTACTTGTTCGCTAAGTTGTAAAATGCTATTTATATTACCTTCTCTTGTACCAAGAATCAATCAATCATCAATGAAAATATTCAATCATTATATCCTTGATACCACTTGATATGGTATCAGAGCCATAGGTTGAAGCCGCCATTTCATCTCGATCCTCTTCCGTCTTCTACGTCCCTTCATCCTCTTTCTGCTTCTTCACTTTTCCGACCAAATCACACAAAAAAAAATGCCAGCAAGTCTCAATCATGTCTGCCATGGATGATTCTACCACCACAACCACCTCTCCGCTAATGCTTCTTCCTCTCCCTATCCTTCCTTCAATGCCTCCAACTTGGTCAATATCATCAAACTCACATACGAACGAATTATCCGATCTGACTAGCACAAATTGTGCCCTACTTAAAAGGACAAGAGGTTTACGGTTTTGTCGACGGCACTATTCCATCTCCCCCTCAAACAATTGACAGAAAACCTAATCCTGATCACGCCAAGTGGGTCAAACAAGACAATCTAATTTTAAGTGCTATCATTTCTTTGATTTTTGAGACGTTCTCATTCATGTCTATCATACTCGCACTTCCGCCGCCATTT
Organism: Gentiana straminea; assembly: GCA_036785695.1. Classification (NCBI taxonomy): domain Eukaryota; kingdom Viridiplantae; phylum Streptophyta; class Magnoliopsida; order Gentianales; family Gentianaceae; genus Gentiana; species Gentiana straminea. The sequence continues at coordinate 3,064,931 of JAVUPR010000367.1, forward strand.
GGACAGCCATTGAACGGTGTTTCGCCTATCAATCATGAGCAAAAGTTGTCCACCTTTGATCTCAACTTGCCACCACGAAAAGGTGTCTTCACCGCCACAGAATATTTCATGACCATCAAAAGGTTAACCGACGATTTAGCTCTTGCCGATCAACCGCTATTTGCTGATGATGTTATTAACTACGTCATTGCGGTTTGGGACCGGAATATGATGCTCTCGTTGATATGGAGTCCACGAAATCAAACCTTACCGTGGAAGCTGTTCTCCATGCTCCTCACCATGGAAGCCCGCGTATCTCTTCACGCTGCTGCCACCCCTACTCCTCCATCACTGCCTGCTCCACCTTCTAATCCGTCCAGCAACTATGCCATTCGTCTTCCTCTAACCGTGGCCGTGGAAATAACAACAACATCAATCGTGGACGAGGTCGGGGTCAATCTCAAGGTCCCCGCCCTCAATATAATAAACAACAATTCCAATATAATCCGCAACATTCTCAGTCAAATCCGCAACCTCCTTCCCTGCAATGCCAATTGTGCAATCATTTTGGTCACACCGTCCTTACGTGGTGGTACAGGTTCGACAATAAATTTTCCCTCTCTCCCTCACCTCGTCCACCCTCTTCTAATTTTGCAAGCACCTCGTTTGAATCCTCCTCCTAGCTTCCCGACACCAATGGTACTCACCACATGACGCCCAATCCTCATAACATTAACTCTCCCAGTTCCTTTCACCGGTGATGATCAGATTCGTGCCAGTAATGGTAATGGTGTGGCTATTTCCCATATTGGCTACTTCTATTTTCACTACTCCTTCCTCTACATATATTCTTCGTAATGTTCTCCTCGACCCTACTTTCAATAAAATTTACTCTATGTTCAGCACTTTGCTCGTGATAATAATGTTTATTTTGAATTTCACTCATCATATTTCATGTGAAGTATTACTCGGGCAAGGTCCGTCTTAGAGGCTATGTCAAAGATGGCATGTACCACTTCACTCGCCTTCTTGCTTCCACCACAGGCCCCTCCTACTTAGCTACCCACGCTTCCGTCTCTCCCTGGCATCATCGTCTTTGTCACTGCTCTCCATGAATCACCAATATTATTCTTCGTCGGTTAAATATCCCCTTTCCCCGTGATGCCCCCTCTTCTGTCTTTCTGTTTGTCAACTAGCTAAAAGTCACCGTTTACTTTTATCTACTACGCCTTTTACTTCATCAAAACCGTTAGATTTAATTTATTCAGATGTTTGGGGGCCCGTGTTGAGACTTCAATTTATGGCTCGAGATACTATGTTTCTTTCTTGGATGATTGCACTAAATTTATTTGGTTTTATCCTATTACCTTGAAATCTGATGTTGAACATATTATTTTTTTTATAAATTTCAAGCTCTTGTGGAACGACTGTTTAATGCTAAAATTAAAGTTCTTCAAACTGACCGTGGAACTGAATATAGCCAGTTGAAAGATTATTTTTCTCGAATATAGTTGCGTGTGCTCATGAAAGATTGTTTTTTCTCGTATTGGTATTTGCCTCTTAAATATTGGGAGTATGCATTCACTACCGTTGTTTAGCTTATAAATCGTATACTCACATGAGCAATAAATTGGTGTTGTTGAATCCCGATCCCGTCGAAATTTCGGGATTTTTTTCGACATGGGGTTGGGTATAAAACTCAATCCCGTCGGGTTCCCGATCCCGACCCGAATATATACATTTTCGGCCTCAAATACTAAAAACATAAACATACAATCTCATTTGCCTCTTAAATATTGGGAGTATGCATTCACTATCGTTGTTTATCTTATAAACCGTATGCCGTCACATTATTGCAATCCCGAAATTCGGGTATCCCGATTGTCGGGTCCCGACGCTCATCGGGTACGGGCTCGGGAAGAAAAATTGAATCCCGAATTTCTTCAGGATGGGTTTTATGAGGCTCGGGTGTATAAATATCGCCGCTCGTGTATCATTGCCGCCCTGATTATGGCTTTCTTAAAATTTTTGGTTGTGACTTTTGGCCTTACTTACGCCCGTATAATAATACCAAAACTACTTTTCACTCTAAGTCTTGTGTTTTTCATGGCTATAATGATGATCATGGTGGATACAAATGCCTTGACCTCTCCTCGGGCCGAATATTTATTTCCCGACATGTGATATTTGACGAAAATGTTTATCCCTATGCATCCCCTATAGAACACCACCCAACTTACACCCCTGAAAGTGTTCTACTACCCTCACTTTTATATAATCCAGCCCAACATGTGGCTCAGACCAGCAGCTCCTGATCCGCCGTCCAGTCCGGCCCAAATTCCCTCACCTACTCACTTGAACAGCCCGGCCCAATCTCTCTTCTCTACATCTTCTTCGGCCCATTCACCAACTCCCAGCCCGTCCCCTGTTCCCCAGCCGGCTGCCAATGAGCCTGACCCACCAGCCCACCGCATGACCACTTGCTCCCGCACTCACTCTCTCAAACCAAAATTTCTTCCCAATGATTTCGTGTCCTCCCCACCTCCGCATGCCTACAACACTGAGACTTCCTCACCCGCAAGTGAACCAAATAATTACACCGAAGCTTCCCGGTTTCCTGAATTGTGTATGGAAATGCATGATGAGTTTTTTTACGCCCTTTTAAATAATCACACTTGGACCCTTGTCCATCCTCCCCCATCCGCCAATGTGATTGGCTGCAAATGGATTTATCGTATTAAGCGTAATTCTCAGGGCCACATTGAGCGCTACAAGGCTCGCCTTGTTGCAAAAGGCTTTCACCAAACATCAGGTGTTGATTTTCATGAGACCTTTAGTCATGTCGTAAAACTTATTATTATTCACATTGTGCTGACTCTTGCCTTGCAGTTTAATTGGCCCATTCAACAGCTTGACATACAGAATGCCTTCTTACATAGTTATTTGAATGACATTGTCTATATGCAGCAGCCTTCGGGTTACATTCATCCTGCTTTTCCGCATCATGTGTGCAAGCTACATCGCAATTTATATGGTCTCAAGCAGGCTCCTCGGGCTTGGTTTTCTCTACTCACTCAGCTACTGGTCACTCTTGGTTTCCGCCCTTGCTCTGCGGACTCTTCTCTAGTATATTTATCACCATGATGGCACTTATATTCTCATGCTTATCTACGTTGATGACATAATAATTACAGGTTCCTCCTCACGGGCTCTTCAGTGGCTCATTTCTTCCTTATCTTCTGCTTTTCCGGTTAAAGATCTGGGTGATCTCTCTTATTTTCTAGGCATTGAAGTTACTCGTACTGCGGATGGACTATATCTTTCTCAGGCCAAATACACGTCTGAGTTAACTAAAATCGGCATGCAAGACTCCAAGCCTTGTGCCACTCCTATGGCTACCTCTCATCCACTCTCCCGGTCTCAGGGTCAACCGTTTGATACTCCTCATCTTTATCGTATGATTGTTGATAGGCTTCAATACTTGGATTACACACGTCCTGATATTGCCTTTGCGGTCCATAAGGTCAGAATATGCATTCACCCACTGTTGAACACTGGCAGGCTGTTAAACGCATTCTGCGTTATCTTAAGGGCACTTGCACTGATGGTCTTTTCTTATCTTCTTGACCGGGGTCCCAGCTTCATGCCTTCTCCGACTCTGATTGGGCTTCTGACCCCGACGACCGTCGTTCTGTTGGAGGTTACTGCATCTTCCTTGGTTCCATTATCTGGTTAGCTGGTCCTGCAAGCGTAGCTCACTGTTGCGAAAAGTAGTACATAGGCCGAGTATAAGTCCGTTTCCACGGTTGCCACTGAGGCCCAGTGGCTCATGGCGCTCCTTCGTGAACTTCCGCTTTCTGAGGCTTCTTCACCTATCATATGGTGTGATAACGTAGGCGCGATGTATCTTGCTGTCAACCCTGTCTTTCATGCCTGCATCAAGCATTTTGAGATTGACGTTCACGACGTCGTTTTGATGCTTTACACATGCACTGAATGATACATTACTGTAAGGTACTGTAAGGGATCAATGCTCCAATAGAACCCACACAAAAAAAACAACATCCTAGATGTGTGGGGAAACACTTCCTCATTCTCCCTCAAAGCACCACCCCCCCCCCCCCCCCCCTTCCCCCTGTTAAGAATCGGATCGCACCTAACGAGGGAAAATTTTTATAGAACAGTATTTTAAAAATAGCAAAATCCAAAAGAAAAAAAAAAACCCTAGAAAATACGAGATTTTTTATGGTGTGTTGTGGGAAGGTTAATAGAAAGCATCTTATTTTTGTAATATATAACACACTTTTTGTACAATGATATTTTTAACATTTAGAACAGTATTTTAAAAAATTTCCCGTGCGAACACACCCAAGAAAAGGGAGGAGCGTTTCATGGAAAATTAGAGTACCCCGCTTAATGTGGTTACTGTATCTAAAATAAATAAAAACATGTTAGAATTTGTGATTTCGCATTAAAAACATGTTTAAAAACTCCCTACATTTCCTCCCAAAAAAGAGATTCCCAAAATTTGGATTGATGCAATGCTCAACGCTAAGATAAAATTATGTTCCCATCAAAAAAAAAAAAAAATTATGTTTTACTGAAATCAGTAGGGAATTTGTAATTATTCTCTCAATGACATCGAACAAATTGACTATAATGCATTTCACTAGAAGATAATGTCCCATGTTAATGTCATGATAAGCATTTTAATAATAGTCATTTTAATTCAATAACAATATGTAATAACAAGAATTATAATAATACAATAAGCAAACAATGCGAAAATCGCAAATAATAGCCATTTCTGTGGTACAAAAAAAACAGCCATTTCTGATAGCTTTAATATGTTTTGCTAGTGACATTTTAGAATTTTCACAGAAAAGCTATTCGAGGAAAATTACACAACAAAAATTCAATTGAACTAATTAGCTCTTCATTTAGTTAACAAATCCCTTAAACACTTCAATTCCTTAAATCCAAAGTTTCATCTATGAAAAATATATGATCAATCCATCTCAAAAAAAAAAAAAAAAAATTTATGAACAAGAAAAAGGTGTCAAAAAAGAAGAAGGAAACATTGAAAAATAAAGCATAAAAATCGAAAAATGCTTTAAAAGTTGAATTTCCAGATCTTGATTTGAAGATCTACCTTACACTTAGCATTGTCAGTAGAAGCCACTGTTGTTGCATTTTTATCTTTCGGAACAACCCCATGAATTCCATCACATGTTATTTTGATCCCTATCTTTTTACTCTTGAGCTTCTCCACTTTCACTTTCACTTTTGTCTCCATCACAACAATCAATGGCAGCCCATTTTTCTTCGTCAGATCTGATCTCAATGTCTTGGCTGAATCCGAATCCAGAAGTTGTGAACCCATTGCTAAAGTAGAATGAAGAACACTCACATTTTTGGGCACACTGATGAAATTCTCAAAAGTCCCATTTGCAAGAAGGACTTGATTTGAGAAAAGATTGATGTTTATTGGGTTGTAATCAAAGGTGATCTTTTTATTGGGGTTTTTCGAATCAAGTGTGAAATTGAATTTGGTAGTGAGCCGTGTAGTGTCGTCGGAGGGAGTAGTGGTAAGATTAAACTGCGAGATCTTTAATGAGGAAATGGAGAAATCAGGGCGGTGGGGGCGGTAGAGAACATATAAAATAGCTCCGGCGATGGTTGCTAGGAGGAGTATGACGAGGAAGATAAGTATAGACCAGAAACAGCACCGGCAGAAGCAGCGCCGGCCATTACAACGGCGGTGGTTGTGTCGAGCGTCGATAGCTGGATTCGGCCGGTAAGGGTGGCGGGCGGCGGGGTTATATTGATGGGATTTAGGCGGTGGGAACTGTGGTGGGTTGGTAACGGCCGGAGCAGCGGTGCCGTTTGGTTTGCCGGAAGGGTATACTCTGTCTGCCATTTTCTTTCAGTTTTCAGAAAGAATAAATATGAATATTTATGAAAAATCAGTGAAAAAATATGAAATTATAAATGGAAGAAAAAGACAACTGTGAAGTGAAGTTAAAGGAAAGTGTTGAACAAGTTTTCTGAGAGGGAAAAACGAGTTCCAGCTGAATTTGTGTGGGTAACAGCGTGTGTTTTTTTTTTAGCTGTTATGTGTGAGAAATTAAATGGGAAATTATATGCGACTACATATTTGTTTAGTCTATTTTTCACTATAGGATGTATTCTTTTAAAACGGTTAAACTCTAATATCGAGGGTTTTCATTCGTCCGATCCATCATAATGTATAGGATGTATTCTTTTTTATTAAAGTTATGAAATTTTTTTTTTTTGTATAGGTGATGAATTATTTATTGAGATGAGTCTTAACAAAAATCAACGGTGTTGATTGTGTTGTGTAGGATGTCGTGGTAAATTAAATAGAATAAAAAAAAGACTAAGAAAGGACACCCATAATATGTTAAATTGAATCAAAAGGACGTAGACATATTAACCTTTCATATATATTTAAGATTTATAAATGACAAGGCCAAACTCGTTGCCCCGATTGTGTTGAGATCTTATAACCAGACACTCTTTGTTTAAGTCTCACTAGTTATATATGTAACGCCTTCAGACCTCGGGTCTGATAGCGTTAAATGAGACATAAATGATTCGTCAACTGCTTAGACCGTCGTCCTCGTTTGGTCTAAAAGGGCTAACATCGAGTTGACAAAATATTTATGTCTCACACTTATAAGAAGGTCATGTGTTTCTCCTACATCTAATGTGGGATATCACATTCTTTCCCCTATAAACAACTGGTGTCCTCGCCAGGATTCGTCCCGTACTCGTCCTACTAGAAGACTCTAGAGGTGCCTGACATTTAGTTCCGTCTGGTAGTCGGCTCCGATACCAACTGTAACGCCTCCAAACCCCACACCGGTAACGCTAAGTGAGCCATAAATGATCGGGTTAGCCCTTTTAGACCAAGCAACGACGATGGTCTAAGCAATTGACCGGATCATTTATGGCCCACTTGACGCTACCAGACCTGGGATCTGTGGACGTTACACATATGCCGGTTATGCATGTTTAGTATATGTTGTTGTAATATCATTTACATAAAATGAAAGATTAATGGAGATCCGAATCTATTGTGCTTGAACGGAGGAAGTCGAGTGTACACGGATTTTATCTAATGAAAAATAACAAGTAATAAATTTATAAATCCGGTATACCCCAAGTGTAGGGATCGTAGTATAGCGATTAATACCGGAGTCGATCTCAGGGAATCGAGGTTGTTTAATCTAGTTTATTAATTCTTCTAATTTTTTACTACTAAAACAAAACAAAAAACGATAAAATAAACTGGACAGAGGATTGTCAGTCCAAAGCCAGGAAGGATAAAAGCGAAAACGAAATCTAAACTATAAACTATAAAATAAACAGTAAACAAGAAGATGATCATGGTGATTAAACAATGAACAAACAAATATTCCTCCGATCCCGCAACCATTAATTTCCTCTCTAAAGTTATCTTGTGATGATTTAATTAAAGATGTGGTCCACCTAACGGAGGTATGAATTCCTACTCTCGTAGATAATTCGCCTATCAATCTCTCATCTCTCGATATATAAGATTGACGCTCTCAAACCAAGGTGTAAGATCTCTCAATCTAGCAACCTAGATATTCAACCTATCAACTCTCGTTATGTCAAGATTAAAAATCCCATCTTTCCTATGGTGATCTAAGGTTTACACCGACTCGTCATACGGTAAACATCAATAAGCAATACATCTCTCGATATCGATTGCATAACACATAAGCATAGAAAAAAATACAACTTTAATCTAAATCACAAAACAAACTTAGATTGAAAATATAAAAACCTCGTCGAAAAGGATTCACATCGTTTGAACAATTGCTCACCCCCAAGCACTCAAAGATCAAAACATCAAGCAAAACGAAAATAAAAAGCGGAAAAGAAACACCCTCGGCCGGCCAAGCACCAAGGCTCACCGGCCGAGGTGACTTGATCTCGAAATTAGTGGTTTTCTAAGTGTAAGATGCGATCTAAGTACATCTCCTGTGGTTTAAGGAATGCGTATATTTATAGGGATTTAAGGCGGCGGCCGCTAAGTCGGTCTACGGACGCCCGTCCAAAAGCTTGGACGCCCGTTCATCAACTTCCTGAAGACTCTGTACTGTTTTTGCCAACCTGGACGCCCGTTTACTTTGATGGACGCCCGTCCAACCTGAACGGGACTTGGACGGACGTTCAGCTTGCTCAAAAATCGATCTTCTCATCTTTATCTTCAATCGATTTCATCTTTATCTCTTCTCCTCTTCATTAATCCGATTGTTAACCTCTTTTAATCGTCTTCTTGGTCGAAATTGTGTATCTACAATACATCAAACACATTGCAAAATGTAGTATCTTCCAAATCAATATAAAACCATCAATTTTACACATAAATCATACAATTTTGCAACTAACCCATTAAAAACAACACTTGCTCAATACTTCAATATAAAGCTCGATTTCTATGAAAAACATCCGATATTGGGAAATCGACATAAAATATATCCTTATAAAACGTATAAAATCACCCTTAACAACTCCCCCACACTTAAACCTTGCTCGTCCCGAGCAAGACAAAACAAAAACTAAGGCGTAGGATAACAAAATTCCAACCAAAAATACATACGGTCATTTTCAACAAATACAAAGCATATGTAATAAATCGACGTTCACCCCGGTGTGTGTGCATAGCCATATTAAACTTCCACTAAGTCCACACTTGAATTTTTCTCAAGCAACTAGCAAATACCCATCTAAACCACAATAACCGACACTTATAACACGCACCCTACAAAACATAACATGTCCCGAAAAGGATAATAAAATGCGTTTAGGATCTTTCCGACATACTCGAGGATAATCCCTACAACATGCCTTTCAGTTCATACTGGGGATAAGGTAGACGATAACTAAGTCATTCTTTTCACTACCTTATGTAAGTTGATTTAATTAAAATTTTAAATTTAGACACCAATCAGAATAAGCTTTTGCCCTCATAGTAGAATAGGATATTCGAGATATACCCTACCTTACTCAAATCATAAGGCAGCTTTTTTTGACTGTCGTGAGCTTTTGGTCATCATAGTGGTATAGGACATTTCGAGATAATGCCCTACCGCACTCAAATCATAAACCAGCTTCCGACATACTCAATGTTGTTATTAAACAACTTTCCAGCACACTTAATAGTTATATCTTGCTTATCACATTCAAACCTAAGACATTCACAGTATATCATACTCCGACTCTAACCACAAACTATTATAATTCTCCGAACATGCATATTAGCACTAAGTACAAAATTATAAGATAATCGAAAATTACTAATCCAAACGGATACAGCTTTATATTTTAGCTCATCATTTAATATGGCTCGTGAAAAATAATATCGGGTGAAACATCCAACCTACTAAACATACAGTATACAGCATCAATGACTATAAAAATAACGAACAAAGATTATGCATTGCTTACTCGGGACAGAACAAAAACAAAAATTTTGAAAAATTTAGCTCATTTCTCAGCATAGAATAATAATAAATTAAGCAAATGATCGATACACATAAACCATTCCCTCCTCCACACTTAAATCACAACATGTTCTCAGGTTGTGCAGAATTACAGAACGGATAAGAGTGCTTAGCTGATTTGGTAATGATCCGAAGAGTGGCTGAAGAAGACAACAATGGTGATGTCATATGGAGTCCTTCCCAGCTTCAAATCCAAAGTTAACTTGACAAAACAGCGATAAATGTACCTGCGTCACTTGAAAAACATGGCAGTATCTAGGGGAACATAGGGGGGGTATAACATGGCAAAATTAATCACAAACAAGATAGAAGCACAAGATATAATTGCTCAGATGGAACAATCACCACACAGGGAAGACACAGGACACCTAAGCGTCAAACATAAAGCCACAGAAGCTTTACAACACAAATAAGCCCAACATGTGCATACATAAATAAGGATAGAGGACACTACAAAGTAGCAGGGCTAGGTGCACTAAAAAGATAAATAAAAAGAAAAAGAAAAACAGAATAAAATACAATGCAACTAAATGATATGCAACTATACTAAAAAGGCAAAACGAAAATAAAGGAAATAAACTAGCCCAACTAATTCCATAGATGTCGCCCTAATCTAAGCGAGGTCAAATATATAAACATCTACTCAATAACGCCACAGAAGCGCAACAAAATTCGATTATGCAAAGCCACAGAAGCTAGCCATGTGAAGTGTAGACGGGAAGATGATTGGACATGTAGACGGCCCCTAAACAACCCTAACACCCTAGATAGACGACAAAAGGAACAGCATAAGTCAAATTTGGAATCACGTCTAGCTAGGTGAATTACTCAACATGGATTGCAATAGATGGAAAAGAAACCATAACGGTGAAAGAACAGGACATCTACGCATATATACAACGGCCACAGATGCTCAGATTAAAACATCCATGTCAATTAATGAAGTTGTATATAAAAATTAATCAATTATTTAACATGGATTAGTAGATGGAAAGATATAAACATGCAAGTTCAGAACATCTACGCATATATAAAGAGGCCACAGAGGCTCACATAGGAACAACCATGTCAAATAATAGACGTATGTATCAAGATAAAATCTATTCACAAAAAAAAACCGACAGACGGGCGGATCGGCGTTCGGCCAAGACGGACGGACGTTTAAAGCATATTCGGGGCGGACGGACGTTCGGGCATGCGTACGCCCGTCCGAACCCACATGAGCGAGACGGGCGTTCGGGGAAAAAGGCAAACGCTCGTCCGACTCTCTAAAAACATAACGAGCGTTGATGCGTTTTGGGACGGACGGGCGTTCACTTACTATGGACGCCCGTCCGACTCGGCAGGAAAAGCACGGCGAGACTCGACCTATATCGAAGACAAAGAAGAACCCCGAAAAAACCTAATATCATGTCATTAAAATAGAAACCCTAGTGTTTATTAAAAACGAAAACAAAACTATGAAACCTAAAAACGACAATAGACAACCTATGAAACCTAAAAAAAAAAGTTCGTGACAAAAATAGAAAAATTAATGAAAACTAGACAACCGTACCGAGTCCCCGGCAACGGCGCCAAAAACTTGTTCACGGATTTTATCTAATGAAAAATAACAAGTAATAAATTTATAAATCCGGTATACCTTAAGTGTAGGGATCGTAGTATAGCGATTAATACCGGAGTCGATCTCAGGGAATCGAGGTTGTTTAATCTAGTTTATTAATTCTTCTAATTTGTTACTACTAAAACAAAACAAAAAACGATAAAATAAACTGGACAGAGGATTGTCAGTCCAAAGCCAGGAAGGATAAAAGCGAAAACGAAATCTAAACTATAAACTATAAAATAAACAGTAAACAAGAAGATGATCATGGTGATTAAACAATGAACAAACAAATATTCCTCCGATCCCGCAACCATTAATTTCCTCTCTAAAGTTATCTTGTGATGATTTAATTAAAGATGTGGTCCACCTAACGGAGGTATGAATTCCTACTCTCGTAGATAATTCGTCTATCAATCTCTCATCTCTCGATATATAAGATTGACGCTCTCAAACCAAGGTGTAAGATCTCTCAATCTAGCAACCTAGATATTCAACCTATCAACTCTCGTTATGTCAAGATTAAAAATCTCATCTTTCCTATGGTGATCTAAGGTTTACACCGACTCTCGTCATACGGTAAACATCAATAAGCAATACATCTCTCGATATCGATTGCATAACACATAAGCATAGAAAAAATTACAACTTTAATCTAAATCACAAAACAAACTTAGATTGAAAATATAAAAACCCGCCGAAAAGGATTCACATCGTTTGAACAATTGTTCAAATTTCAAGCACTCAAAGCATCAAAACATCAGCAAAACGAAAATAAAAAGCGGAAAAGAAACACCCTCGGCCGGCCAAGCACCAAGGCTCAGCCGGCCAAGGTGACTTGATCTCGAAATTAGGGTTTTCTAAGTGTAAGATGCGATCTAGTACATCTCCTAGGGTTTAAGGAATGCGTATATTTATAGGGATTTAAGGCGGCTGCTGCTAAGTCGGTCTACGGACGCCCGTCCAAAAGCTTGGACGCCCGTTCATCAACTTCCTGAAGACTCTGTACCGTTTTTTCCAACCTGGACGCCCGTTTACTTTGATGGACGCCCGTCCAACCTGGACGGGACTTGGACGAACGTTCGCCTTGCTCAAAAATCGATCTTCTCATCTTTATCTTCAATCGATTTCATCTTTATCTCTTCTCCTCTTCATTAATCCGATTGTTAACCTCTTTTAATCCTCTTCTTGGTCGAAATTGTGTATCTATAATACATCAAACACATTGCAAAATGTAGTATCTTCCAAATCAATATAAAACCATCAATTTTACACATAAATCATACAATTTTGCAACTAACCCATTAAAAACAACACTTGCTCAATACTTCAATATAAAGCTCGATTTCTATGAAAAACATCCAGATATGGGGGAAATCGACATAAAATATATCCTTATAAAACGTATAAAATCACCCTTAACATCGAGCAAACATAAGAAACCTTCGAACATTTTGCCCGAAAAGTTGATTTGACGGTCACGTCAATAACACAATGACTCATCTACGTACAATCACCGTATACGTGACAATCATTTAGGCTCGTTGAAATTTAATACAGGTTGCATCAGCATGACTTATCTCGAGTACGCACGTGTCGTCCTATGTCCTTACTGTAGACATGACCCGTGTCGTCCTCTGTCCAACTGCTGACGTGACGTTGGACGTCTACGACCTTACATTGCCGACGTGACGCAGGTCATCTGCGGTTCTAGTCAACAATAATTATCCATTAATGCATATTTTAGACATTACGCCGACATTACACCACGATTGTAACTACTTCAGTAATGGCTCCGCGATCATCATTCAACTAGTTCAATGGGAATCATTCAATGCCCACGATCAGACACTATATATAACAACAATCCTTCTCATTACCAAGTACATTTACAAATTGAAAAGACCTTTGTACACTACGCTTACAGTCGATAGTATCACCAGTACCGATTTAAGCGTCAGAGTGTCCTCGCAAAGGCAAGCTCCACGACCCCTCACGCTCTGTGTATTTTGCAGGCCCATACAAAATGCTCATTGTATCTTTCTCAAGATGTCCAATTACCCGCTATTTAACCCGCATTATTCGGTGACGGTATCCGGTATCATCATCAATGCATGCGGAGACCAAAAATTGATTAGAACTCATGTGTTTCTCAAGAAGTTATATGCTTAAGGCGAAAAGTCCAAGTCTGCAATGTGTATGAAGATTGAGAATTAATGCTAAAGAATATGATGATATTTCAGGTTTAGCGTTGGAAACATGTTACTTACCTCAAGGGTGTAAAGGAGTACAAGAGAGCTCGGAGCAACCTCATCAACCATAGTACGCAATGGTCCTCAAAAGTTTGATACAATGATATCTAAATCCTTAACGGCTCGAAGACGACACACGATGACCTTTAAAGTACGAGTTCGTGAATGAAGAGATAGTATTGTGTTGTTAGTCGTCTTGAGTCGATAAGCATATATAGCTGTCTTGTTCGAGTTTGAGATGATGCCCTCGAGGACCGAGCCGTATAATATAAGAGTTGTCCGTCGACAAATCTGTATAAGAGTTTTTAGTTTTTTCCTTATCAAATGTAAAACACCGAGTGAACTAAGGAAAATTCAACCATATAGGTATGCATACAGACAGACAGACAGATAGATAGATAGACAGATAGATACATAGATGGTCAAAGGGACTATGCAAAACACCGAGTGAACAAAGGAAAGTACAACCATATGGGTATCAGTGGCGAACCCAGGAATTTCTTATGGGGTGGTCTTGGTACTCACTTTTCAAATGAATATATATCTCTTGAAAAAAAAAAAAACCGTTCATAGTAGAAAAAATTGAATTTTATAACATGGAGAAAAAAAAATCCAACTCTAACATAACATAGAAAGGGAAGGTAAAAAATCCTGGCTATCAGAATCGAACTTCCGCCTATACAAAATCAAACCCCTGTTCCACCAAGCCAATTGTTTAGATTGTTGGTAATGTGACATTTTAAATAATAATATCAATATTACTTGAATTATATATATATATAATTTTATTTATTTTTCTACCGAAGTTGGGGTGGTCTTGAGACCACCCAAGACAAAGGGTGGTTCCGCCCCTGATGGGTATGCATACAGATATTTATGCAGCAACAAAAAAAACAAAACCGCATGTTGGACCACACAAAGGCAAAAGAGAACAAAGTGTAACTGAGGTTCGCCCAAAACCTCCACTGACATAAGAGAGCAAACATTAAGGGGGCTATCAGCATGATACACAACTTGTGCATCATGCAACAAAAACGAACGCAAACTATCCTAGACATGACGATCCCAACAAACGGCGAATCATCAAGCACTCAACCGACCATTTTGCTCAACCATGTCCATCCTCCCGAAGTTACATTTTTTAAGCTCTAAATAAAATTATAATTTTTTCTCAATACATAGGATAAAATAGTGCCAATTTAAATATTAGATGATTCTTTTATACGAGGTGTTATAGGTTCAATACATGTATCCGCATCTGAATAAACAATTCATACATACAGTACCTATAAATTTATCAAATTAAAGATTATTGTAACATCTACACAGCCTCATTGATCACAAGTTATGTGACCTATTGCTCACTATCCTTTTGCTTTTCTCACCCTAGAAGTTTTTATTACAATAATCATCCGGTACACATTTCTAAAAATTAAATTATTTGAAACATTAAATTTTGTGTAAGTCATAAATAATATAATATTGACTGGAAAAAGTCTAAACCTGACATTCTTTAAATCAAAGAGATTAAAATAATTCAAAATTTATTGCCATCACAAATGCAGAAAAGTGATGTACAGTCTTGAAACAAGACATCAATTTTTGCAAGGTGTTTTTCCGTGCTCGTTCATCCAACAAGTTTTACGTCGGCAAAATAAATGGCAACCGAAAACAACGGAAATCTTAGACAAATTAAACAAAGTACGTAAAAAGAAACCGTCTTTGTCTGACAAATCTACCTAGGAAATCCAACAGTTACTTTCGAACAAAACGGAACAACCTTAATTGTAAGTGTAAATGAAATGACATGAATTTTTCAAACTATTGCAGTTGATAATTGGAAAAGTGGGAAAAGGAAGAGAGGAAAAAAAAAGCTTGATAGAAACATCTATCCACCACACTAAGGTTTTCCCCTCCACACGCGGAGATATGAGGAAAAGACAAAATTCAGATTAGATTTTCTTCATAGAATTTTAGTACATAATATTACCCTAATACTTACCCTAATGCTAAGGCCTAACAGGCCCATGATTTGATGATCAAGATACACAATCTAGGAGGGTAAAGGGGTAATAAGGCATACATATTACAATTAATATAAGACTCATATTATACTTTAACATCCCCCCTCTAGCGAAAGGTGGTGTCAACAACATTGAGCTTGTGTATGAATTCTGCAAATTTGGAGTGAGACAGAGGCTAAGTGAAACAATCAGTTGTTTGATTTGCAGAAGGAATGTAATCAACAGTGAGGAACTTTCTTGCAACCAAATCTCTGATGTAGTGAACATCAAGCTCTATATGTTTTGTCCTTGAGTGAAAAAGAGGATTGTAGGCCAGAGCTTGAGCTCCAAGATTGTCACACCATGTAACTGGAACGGCTTGAAGAGGCCATTTGAGTTCAGTAAGAAGAGATCTCAGCCATTGTACTTCAGATCCCACATTAGCAAGAGCTCTATACTCACTTTCTATACTGGACCGTGCCACAGCTTGTTGCTTCTTGGAACTCCAAGACACAAGAGAAACACCCAGGTAAACACAGTAGCCAGTTGTAGACCTTCTGTCAATAAGGTTACATGCCCAGTCAGCATCAGAATAAGCAGTGATATGGTGGGCTGGAGCAGCCTTGAAGTGTAGACCATGTTGTAGTGTACCTTTCACATATCTCAGAATCCTCTTGAGACATTGCCAATGAACTTCTCTGGGTGCCTACATAAATTGACTTAAGACATTCACAGCAAAAGTTAAGTCTGGTCTAGTAAGTGTGAGATATTGGAGTGCTCCCAAAATACTTCTGTACATAGAAGGATTTGTCATAAGAGGGTTGTCTTCAGTGTACAACTTGGCAGTGGTAGCTAAGGGAGTGGGACAAGGTTTTAAGTTTCCCAGATTTAACCTGTCCAACAGTTGTGCAGCATACATACTTTGACGAAGAAACAGACCTCGAGGCATATACCCAGAAAGTGGCTAATCTGTCCAAGAACTTTCAAGGCAAATTTTGAATGCAGTAAGTCAGTGAATTTTTTGATAACTTTACTGTCATTCCCAGTGATCAGGATGTCATCAACATATATAAGGACATATAAAATCTTGGACTGATGATGGAAAACAGATAGAGAACTATCTGCCCTGGACTGTTTGAAATCCCACTGCACAAGTTGAGTTTTCAGTGCATCAAACCATGCCCTAAGGGCTTGCTTGAGCCCATACAATGCCTTTTGTAAGCAACACACATAGTGTGGTCTGTCCACATCTTCATACCCTTCAGGCTGAGGCATAAAAACCTGTTCAGTCAAGTTGCCATTTAGAAAAGTATTATTTATATCAATTTGGTGTATGGGCCACTGTAGGGAAACTGCTACAGTAAGGATTACTCTAATAGTAGGAGCTTTGGCAACATGACTGAAGGTCTCAAAGTAGTCAAGGCCATAGGTTTGACTAAACCCCTTGGCTACTAGCCCTGCCTTGTGTTTAGCAACACTGCCATCAATGTTTAGTTTTACCTTGAACACCCACTTGTTTCCTACCAGTTTTTGACTTGGAAAATGTGGGACTAACTTCCAGGTTTTGTTTAGACTGAGGGCCTTGAACTCATCATCCATTGCCTTCTTCCATATGGGATCTTTGAGGGAATCAGATTCCTTTGTAGGTTCAGTAGTGTAAGGCAAACATTTGCTATGTGCCACATAGGAAAAGTTTTTTTTTTTGGTTTGAGGATTCCATCCTTGGCTCTAGTGCGCATAGGATGTGAGTTTTGAGGTGATTGTGGTGAGGTAGGAATGGGAGAAGAGTGTGAATGAGAGTTGTCAATGGAGGGGGGAAGAACCAGGGACCTGAACCTGGAGATTGTCCAGGTGGAGTAGAGATATGAGTTTGAGTTGAAGAATGTGGTGAGGAGTATGAGGAACTAGAAGGAGAAACAGGGTTTGGACAATCAGTACTAGGATTAGATGATGGAGTAGGTGTCATAGTTGAATTAGAGATGGGTGACTGGTTGGGTGCTGAAAACTCTAGATTTATGTAAAAGGATGGAAGCACAGGTAGATAGGAAGTGATGGGGAAGAGTATGAACAACAGGATCAGTGGTGTTAGACCTTTTCAATGAGGGAAAATCAGATTCATTAAACTTGACATCTCTAGATACATATAACCGTTGTGCGTGAGGCTCAAGACACATGAAACCTTTATGATTTGGACTCAACCCAAGGTAAACACATTTGGTAGTGTGAAACTGGAACTTTTGACTTTGAAAGGGTCTTAGATAAGGGAAACAGGCACATCCAAACACTTTCAAACTGAGATAGTCTGGTTGTCTCTTAAAACAGCTCAAAGGGAGATTTATGTCCTAAGAGAGGAGTTGAGAGAATATTAATCAAGTGTGTAGCATATTGAAAAGCATGCCACCAGAACTTGAGGGGTAAGGAAGCCTGAGCAAGAAGAGTCGATCACATTTCAGTGATATGCCTATGCTTTCTTTCAACTCTACCATTTTGGCTATGGGCGTGAGGACATGGGTGTCTAAAAACAATTCCAAGATCTTTAAGATGAGGTTCAAAAGTTCTAAACTCCCCTCCCCAGTCAGATTGGAGACACTTAATTTTTGTGCTAAACTGATTTTCAACTAGGGCTTTAAAGTGTGTAAAGGCTTGCCAAGCATCAGATTTTAGTTTAAGAGGGTAAATCCACACATACCTACTGGAATCATCAAGGAATTGAATGTAATAAAGGAAACCACTAGAACTTTGGATAGGAGCTGGTCCCTACAAGTCAGTATGAATAAGATCTAACACATTTTCAGCCCTAGATGAGGAGTTAGGATAAGGTAAGGCATGCATTTTACCCATTTGACAAGCATCGCAAAACAAAAAATCGGAATTCAAAATTTTATTGCATCTTTTTAGGACAAGACTCAGAACACTGGATGAAGGGTGGCCAAGCCTTTCATGCCAGAGATTTACAGACTCTTTCTTAACTTGAAAACTACCAGAGGACTGACTCAAGACTGTGGATGACTGAATAGTAGCTGAAAGAGACGGATGAAGATGCTTGGATTGAGGAGAGCTTGAGGAGAGGGTCTTGATTGAAGGGATAGACAGCTGATAGAGACCATTACTAACTTTACCTTCCAGAAGGACCTTCCCTGTGATTTTGTCCTTAACAAAACAAGAGCTAGAGTGAAACTCAATATAGCATAAGTTATCATGAGTGAGCTTAGAGACAGAGGCAAGATTTTTAGTTATTTCAGGGACATGTAAGATGTGTTTAAGTTCAATTTATGAATGAGGTGTACTAAGAGTGGCATGGCCAGTATTAGCAATAAACAAACGCTTACCATTCCCTATAGTAAGGGCATCTGATCCTTCATAGGCAGAGTTGATGTGCAAGTGTTGAGGTCTAAAGTCACATGGCTGGTAGCTCCACTGTCTGCATACCAACTGGGATCACCTACAGTATCTGGTGAGGCCAAATAAGTTGCGTTCCTCTGAGTTCCATCCTCACTAGAGGGATTCACATTTGAATCAAACCTGTGCCAGCACTTTGCAGCAATGTGTCTTACCTTACTGCATGCAAATTTGACAGGTAGGCTTGGGACCATTTGAATTTAAGGAGTTTGGAGATGGAGAGCTTCCTGACCTGCCTCCCCTGGCTCTGCCTTTACCGAATTTCTACCTCTACCTCTGTTGGTATCTTGATAACCTCCTCTGTTGTTTCCATAACCTCCTCTTCCAGTACAAGCACCTCTATTTGTGGCAATATGTGCAGAATGCCCAAATTTTGAACCAGCAGAGGGATTGAAGCGTGCAATTACGTGCTCATGTGTAAGAAGTTGAGCCTGTACCTCTTGCCATGACAAGGATCCTATACGAGAGGTAAGGTTCACAATGACTGACTCATAGTCCTTGCCAAGTCCTCCTAGTGCTGCAAGAATGAGTTCTGATTTGGTTATAGGATAACATGCTGCAGCGAGTCCATCAGAATAGGATTTCATTTGAGCGAGGTAATCCATCATAGACTTGCTCCCCTTCTCTGTTCTTGTTAATGCAGTCTTCAATTGCAACATCTTGGCTTCAGATTGGCTGTTGAAGAGAGACTCGAGAGTAATCCAGACTTCTCGAGCAGAGTTGCATCCAATGACTTCAGTGAGGGCTTGTTCAGTCATTTGGCTCATGAGCAAATTATTTGTGGTTGTCCAGATCTCAAAAGCTAGATTCTTGACTGGAGTAGGCATGGAGAAGGATCCAGTAGTGGTGGTCAACACAAACTCTGGTGGTGGAGGAGCAGTGCCCAGAATGTACCCATCATGATGATGACCACGAATGATGGGAAGAACTGTTGATTTCCACAAGAGAAAATTGTTGCGATCAAGTTTCACAGAACAAGTTTGAGGAAGATGACCTCCAAACGGTGCTAGGTTAACACCAGTGCTTCCAGGGAACCCAGGTAGAACAGATCCTGAACGAGGGAAAACTGGAACATCAAGCATCGTTCCTGAGGTAAAGATCGAACCAGGAACATAGGGTTGTGAAGAGAATCCGGTGACAAACGGAATAGATGAGAACGAAGAAGTGAAATTTGGAACGGCGGTGCTAAGTCCAACAGAAACGGGAGTTTGAGAAGTAACAATGGGATTTTCTACTTGTGTGGTGTCAATGGAGATTCCACCAGAGTTTGGAGGATCAGAGGAGACCGGTGGTGTTCCGGCTCCGGTAGTGGCGGTGGCCATCAGTGCGGCTCTGATACCAACTTAGGAAAAGACAAAATTCAGATTAGATTTTTTTCATAGAATTCTGGTACATAATATTACCTTAATACATAATATTACCATAATACTTACCCTAATGCTAAGGCCCAACATACCCATGACTTGATGATCAAGATACCCAATCTAGGAGGGTAAAGGGGTAATAAGACATACATATTACAATTAATATAAGACTCATATTATACTTTAACAACTACCGATGACATTCAAGCCATAAAGATTTATCTCAAAATTAAATTGTGTGGTCTAATGTCTCTATATATGTTGTTTCTATATTCGGAGACACAACGATCACATGATGTAGAAGAAGTGCACCGTCAAGTTGTCCTTAATGTCAACAAATTAGTTGTAATGGACCGTGTGGTTGAAATAAATTGATTGGCCATAGGGCCGTACCTGACATTTAGTAGTCCCGGGGCAAAACTAAAACAAGGGCCCTTTTTTATTACCCAATTCCAACAAATTTATCAAGAGCTCCTCTTTGAAACTCTCGAAACTGTTCATCTCATTTTTTTTTTCTTTTTACCCTTTTCACTTCCTGATAAATGTTTTTTATGCACTATCATAAAAATAAATATTCAACAATAACACAATTGTACAAGGAAATTAACGAAACACCTGTATAGAGTACTAGTTTCCAAGAAAAAACAATGGCTACCCCCTCAAAAACTTCGTAAACCTCCCGATTAAAACTGTCACTCAAACACAATTGAGCAAACAATATAAATTATAAATAAAAAAACTAGATCAATGTACCAAACCAATAAATCAATAAAATCATTCACCGGGAAATCAACAGTTTATCAAATACTAATTAACAAAAACAATCTTACCCGACCACAGAGGCCGCGAGCAGTAGACGAAGGAGAGATGAATTAAATTTTGGATATTTTGTTTTAGAAAATTGCAAGAAAAAATTATGAAGATCTTAATTTTTTTTAAAGAAAACGATTGGTGGAAGTGGAACATGAATGAGACGTGAAGAAGCTTGAGTGCTAATAGGGTTTACGGTTTACCGTTCCAGTTACAACATTTATAATTTTATATATAAAACAGAAAGAAAAAAAAAAGAAATAAATTGTAGTTGAGAGACTCGAACCTGGATCATTAAGTTAGACTATACACCCTTCATCCATTACGACAACATGCATTTATATCAAAATAATTATTTTTGGCCTCTTTATATAAACGATAAAATTGTAAACATGTAGCTATAGGCCCCACTTGTATCGTGGGCCCGGGTCGGTCGCCCATCCCGCCCGGGCCTAGGGCCGGCCCTAATTGGCCAATGAGGCATACTGTGACGGTAGTGTTGAGGCACTAGAACTTAAGATGTCGTGGGTTCGAGTCTCATCAACTACACGTGTGGGTTATGTCCACCACATATGTTATAAGGTTATACTAACTGGGCTAGTAGAGAGTGATTGAGTGAGCTTTTATTTTACAAGCTACAAGGTAGCTAGTGTTTGTAGGATTTATTCATTTTATATATATGATATTTAATTATAACTGATTCTTCTACCTCTTACTAAGTACTCCCTCCGTTTCTTTTTATCTGTTACATTTCAGAATTTGCTCTGTTTTTATTTATCTGTCATTTTACATTTTCAATGCATCATTTATTTATTTTTTTCCTTACCAATAAAGTATTTATATCTCCAATAAAAAATACATTTTCAATACTAAAATCTCCTTTACCAGAAAAGTATTTACATCTCTAATAAAGAAAATACATTTCCAATACTATAATTCGGACACATTAATTACTTTCTTAATCTGTGTGAATATTTTCTTAGCGACATACCATAAAAAGAAGCGGAGGGAGCACATATGTACTTACCCATTTCTTTATTGTTCCCACCCCGAGAATGTGGTGTATAGTAGGTTGTTTTTATTACCACTGATGAGTAACCCGGAGATGATACAGCTGAAGTTTGTTATTCTCTATTCCGTTGTAATTTGGGTATAGACCCTCATGTCTTTGTAATGTTGGAAGATTAGTGGTTTGAGTTTGTGGTTATCGAGATGTAATGAATTATTTGTATTTGATAGTTATAGTAAAGTCGTTGAATGATGTTTTATATAGATGCAGCATGTGTTGCTTTTTGATGGTTGTGTTAGTCGTTTTAGTTGTTTGAGTCTATCGTTTTGTCTTCCGTCTTGTCCTCTGATGTTTGGCTACGTAAGTGCTTACGTATATAATTAGATTAAATTCTTATTATATGCGTGTCGAAAGTTATTTTTCGGATAAAAACTCGATATCTGAAATGACGTCACAATATGAGGATAAGAGCCGCCACTATGGAGGTCACAAGTGCAGTTGCGGTAGCGGTCTCGTGGATGGCCATAAACACCACGGATTTCCCCAAATTCCTCTCGGTGGAAGAATTGACTCAAAACGGTACACACAGATTTAAAAGCTTGAAACTTTAACTATGAAAATCAAATAAAAAAATTAAAATAATAAAGCTTAAATCTCCAATTTACGCGTTTCTTTACCAATAACGGGTAGTTTTTGCACAACGAGATCATTGTCCGTGCTAAACTTTTATTTAATTTTACTATTATTTAACTTTTCTCCTCTCTTTTTACCTGGCTAAACCTTGGCTTTAATGTTAATATGGACAATTGAAAATAGAAATATACAAAACATTGGATTTTTTTTTGGGCAAAAATGAAATATGTTTCTTTTTCGGTTGATAAGCTTTACCTTTTTCACTTCCCATATGGTGGCATATTCATAGACTTTATTAGAAAGACACCATTTATATGAATATTCAATTAATTTTGGGATGCTTAAAAGTTAGGTGATATGCTAATCGGAAGAAGGAGAAAACTTAATATTATATGCTCCAGTCTGTTAAAGGTTAAGGCTACTCCAGCCCCTATATAAGTTAGTAAGGTGTAATAACCCGTATTTTTCTAGGGGTAGCTCGGTCATTTGAATCGGTACGGTGGGCGCTTTGCGGTTAAAATTTTTTTTTTCTCTTGAACTCAACACCGATAATAGCAAAAAATGGAGTCCATAAAAACAGCAAAACAAAGCCCCAGAAAAGTAAATAGTACCAAATATACAGAATACAGCAAGCAAAATCAATAAATCATCAACAAAGTGCAAGTGCTTGATGCTTCTCTGCATATCATATATATATATATATATATATATATATTTTTTTTTTTTTTGAACGGCACTTATAGACTCTGAATATTCAGAATTTCAGATATTCTCCTCAAATTTGCACAAGTAAGCTCCAATCTGCTGGTTGAGATGGTATGAACTAAACTAAATCAACTAATTACTTGAACTTGAAAGTTGAAACTTGAAGAAATTTATCAATAAAAGCTGAAAATAGAAGAAATAAATAAATAAATGGGCTTACCAAAATTTTGTTCTTGTTTGATTTAATTTACTTTTATGCAAATACCATGGATGATGGATTGCTCATTTGCTCCTAATAAAGCCTCCTATTTCTTTGAATAATTGTTCTTTGCTGCTGGCGTACTTTTCTTTGTTGTCGTAAGGTTTGGGACTTGGGAGCGAGTTGGGGATGGAGTTGGAGTGTTGGTTGGGATTGGTGGAGACAAAGAGACGAGGAAAAGTAAAAAAAGTGGTAGACTTTTATGTTTCTTTTCTTTATTTTTTTTTTTCCCCGGCTGAGACATTATAAAAAAAAATTGGGCCTGGACCAATTTTTTTTTTTTGCAAAACAGGTAATCCAAAAATGGGCCTGGACCAATTTTTTTTTTTTTTTTTTTTTTTTTTTTGCAAAACAGTAATCCGAGGCCCACCCTTCCAAGAGCTTAAGGCAAAATTTGGCGCGCGCCTTATGGGTGGGCCGGTCCTGGCTGTGCACCTTGCACCGTTGGGGATCTCTTCCCCACTTACATGTCATGGCTTTACTTTTGCAAATAAAAGGGTGCTAGTCTTAAGCTTACGTAGAAGGATAACGAGATAGGAGAGGGGGAAAAAAAAAGAAAAAGAAAGGAAGACTGGTGATTCAAATAGTAGGTAGTATATATATGGTGTGCAAAAAATATATATGTTATGGTGATTTATTTTTCTACCATGGGTTAAGAACGAAGAGGGAAGAGAATTGTGTTTGTGCATGAGGGGAAAATATGAGGATACCTCCGGAGTCTTTTTCCATGATTATCCGAACGTTTATTGTGCATCAATTCATCGGTCATCTCGATAAAGTGGCAATTTGGGTTTTGGCAATTCAGTAACGAATTATCGACTTGTAATCGAGGTAAGGAGGATTGTATCAATAGGGCCTTTTGTTCATATTATTTATTTTTATGATTTTATTGTGTTTTTACGGAATTAAGTTTAGGTAACATATTTCAAGACTTTCAATACACCGTGCTAATCTTTGAAAAAGATAGAATTACTATTTTTATATGGTGAGAAATAAGAAACAATGATTTATCTCAATATTTTAATTTCATTAAAAAAAATTATGGTAGCTTATAAATTTTCTATAACCTACTAAATTAAAAGATTTTCGGTCAATAAGTAAGAATTTGAAAAGTAGACATTATTTCATGGTTAATTGCAATATACTCTCATAAGAGGTTATTCGATAACTTATGCCATAATTACAAGTTTATTTTTCCTGAGGATTTTATGAAATGTAATCTCCAAGATAACTAAGTCTTTATGCTATCTTAGAAATTATGTATGTTTTAGACTATAGTTTCAGAAATAGTTATTTATGAATTTATTAGAATTATGAATAATCATTTGACAGTGAAATAAGAGAATGTGACGGTTCATGGTTAAGTATTAAATTAAGCAGAGCAATGAATCATCGAAGGTCCCCGGCACTAGTTTCCCTGCTCACGGGCTATAATAGTGAGAAAAGGCCGGCGCCGGTCAATTTCCCCATTCATGGAAAATAATAATGAACATCTGGTCTGCAATATGTATATTAGTATCCCTTCTCATGGTTTATAATAAATGAGACATAATACTCTTGAACCTTTACAAACTAATTAAGTTATGAGCCTCTCTTAGTAGGCTATTACGTGCAAGAGAAGAATAACACTGAGAATATTACTTAATCAACATTTTATTATTATTATAGCATTTTAATTTTAGTAGACAATATATGTATTTTTATCTATTTTTTTACATTCATTATTTTATGTCTTGCATCACAACAATTAATTAATAAAGGTAATACTGCGTTACTTTTGAGAAATTATATTAATCTAATCATGTCATTTATTTTATTTATTATAATTTGGTATTTAACTAACAAGTTTTACAAATATTATAAAATATTTTATATCATTAAATTATTTTAATTTAAAAGTGAACTCTGGATAGTCTGCCCGGTGGCTGCCTTAGTTCTTTCCTGATACGACTCTCCTTACGGGACATTATTGTTCACTCTTTACATCCTTGTGTTTTTCAGATAATAATATGAAGTCAATCATATGTTGGTGATCTGAGACGTCTAGCGAAGTATTGGTGACAGTGGTTATGATGTTAGTGCGATTACTTCTTGAGGTAGTACATTTGATGAATAGTATATTATAGTATTGTATTTGTGATTAGAGTATAGTTGATGTAAAGACTGTTTTTTTGGGTGTTAGTAATTAAATGATGTTGTTAGACCCAAGTTGTGTTGTTTAGCTTCCGATATTAATTTAAATGGATGTTTTAGTTAGAAAGGCTTCGTGTTACGAAACTTTATCTCGAAATATGGCCGAACGGTCCGTTTTCCGAAAAATACTCGGGTTTTCGGAACGGGTCGTTACATAAGGTGTATTTGCATTTGCATGGTAAACTTGATAATATGAAATCCTTAAGACCATCACACCAAATCTATTTGAGACACCACATCAAGATTTAAAAATATATATGAAATGTGGTGTTTTTAAGAGCAATGATAGATTTAGTGTGGTGTTGCCGCTCTAAAGGCCCCCTTATAATAACATAAACAGATCTCATGTGTTGAAAGAGTTTTGGGTCCATTTAGAGCAGTGGTTCTCGATATTGAAAATTCAACAAAATCTAAAAGAAAAGAAAAGGGAAAAACTGTTGATTCCATCATTTAATGAGCATAATAATTGTGTTGTGATGGTATGTGACATGAGTATGATTCGGAAGTCATACACATGTCACTCTTAGGCCTCACTCGGATCATATTGGTAAATTGGCTAGTCCAAATTCAGCCCACAATTAGGCCCTTTTGTGTGATATCTCACATTGAAAGTGAGGGAAACACATCACCACCATATAAGTGTGAGACTAAAGGTCTTGTCAACTCGGGTTAGCCCTTTTAGACCAAGCGAGGACGATGGTCTAAGCAGTTGACCGGACATTTACGACTCGTTTAATGCTACCAGGCCCGGGATCTGAGGGCGTTACAGAATGATATCGGAGCGGCAAGTAACAAGGCTCCATAGGATTTAAACTAATAACAATTGGTCTAGTTGTGTTTAGATACGTAAGATGGGAATAATGGAGGTAGATCTTTTAAGTGTACCCTCTTAAGCAAGTCCGTTAAGCGATGAACCCTTAAAGGTTGAAGCTTCTAAACCAAACCATGTCACCTAGGATTAAGTGAAGCCCCTTTAAGTAAAGCTTTGGGAATGGAGTCTTATGCCTATACCTAAGTTGAGGTCTTCTTGGTTGGGTTTTCTTTACACTCCCTATTGGGATCTCTCCAGTTTCCCTTACACCTCAATATCAAAGTATACTTTTGACTTGGCCTACCTTTGTGGGGTATGATGTCTGATTCGACTCTACAAGTCCTCCGATTTTTCCTTTCACTATTACTTGCTTTGTGTCAATCAAAATTCTTTGACCTTGCTTTGCGCGAGATGGGTTCCACACACACCCAATGTATAATTCTACCTTCCTAATGCTTCCAATTCGTTTCAATTACAAGCGTTGAAAGTTTCTTGCTTGACACATTGTTTCCATCATCTTTGTAGTTAAATTGGTGCAATACGGGTGAATGCTTTTTATTACCGTGTTTTCCTCCCGCGTAAAACTGTTTTCCCCTACTCCAGAAATTCTGAAAATTTATAGAAAAATAGAACAATTTATTTTCTGCAATTTCTCTTTTTACATCAACTCAAAAATAAACATTGATTGTTCATAAAGTTCATGTCAATGTCGGACACTAAGTCCAGAAAATCTGCAGCAGCACTTCTACTTCTTCTTCTGTTTTGAACATGTTACACACCTTCAAATGACCTGAATTTTTGATATGTTGCAAACAACACTTTTATCTACAACTTTAATTTTGGAATTAAGTCCAAATTCCTTTTTTGTTTGATCACAATCTGCAATTCAAGTCAGCTTTTATTAATATGGAAATCTGACAGCTTGAGCAATCGGCAAACATAATTGTTTTTGACCAACTTCTTCTCATTCAAAAATTCTAATCTTTTTCCATCACCTGAGAAACCCCAGTATCTAAATCTTTTCTCTTTTGATTGTGCTTAAATTACTTTTCGTTTGGGCTGCACAAGTCGATAATGACATGTTTGGAGTAAATAGCATACATAACAACCTAAAAGGAATCCTCCCCTCTTAGACTTAGGGTTTAGGCTAAGAGAGTAATAAGTTATGATTGTTATGTTCTAGAAGTTTCCCCGAAGTTTGATCTCCTTCTAGGTTAAGGATTTTACTAGGATGTTTGTAAGGCTAACGTTATGGTCTCTTTTGCAGTTATAAACAAGCACCAATATGCTACCTTCCTGTAAGCCACGCTTGAAGTTCAAATCTTTTCATGCCTTTCTTCGATCATGCCTTTTCTAGTAAATTAATTTCCATTCGATACCTCACTTGAGGTATTTGAGTTCAATAATTTCTCACCATCTTCTGTAATGAATTATCTCCGAGACATATTGTAATACCCCCAGACCCCGGGCCTGGTAGCATTAAAAGAGTCATAATGGTCCGGTTAACTGCTTAGACCGCCGTGTTAGGTGTAGTGCCCGAAAGTCAATTATCTAATTGTTTTAATGACAAAATTAATAATTCATCTTATTATATGTATGCTTATAATTAAGACACTACTGAAAACCGTAAATACCTCGTTTATGTAATCACATAACTAAGTGTATGGCTATATACAAGAGGATTGAGTTAGTGAGATGTACTTAAAATTAACGTAGTCCGTAGAGTTTATTAATCTGAGTACGGGTCTCAAGATTAATTTGCTAATAATGCGCCCAGAACACTTTATGTGTGACAGTCTTATCCGGACTGTCGGAAATAGGGTAGCTAATAGGGCATTTATATATGATGATAATCATATAGGGCTGGACCGATTTGATTTGAGTTCTCGATATAATTCCGTGATGGAGAAGTCTAATCGAATCACTAAAAGATCATATATGGATTAATCTCAATCTTGACGTGATCACATACAACTGCTTAGACTAGGGTAGAGTTTGATGTGTTAGTAAGGATCACTTCGTAGTATGTGGTCCGACACTTCTTGTTGGCTCTATTCTAGAATAAGTGAGTAGTCTGTGCTATCACAGATATGGAATCCATTCCTTCCCTCAGGAAGTAGACAGACAGTTCCCTTATTTGTTAATCCTAGAAACTGACCGATGCTCGCAGTTCATATTATATTAGTTATGAACTATTTGGTCACTAGGGGGTTAATGGTAAATAAGGATAAGAGGTTTCGAGAAGGGTTTACGGAGATATCCCGAATCGTAACGAACAGTCTATGAAGGATTTATCCGTATGTAATGATTATATCAGTGGACGCTTATCGACTCAAAGTTGAGTGTAGGTTTATATCTATATTAAGCAGAGTTCAGTTTCGGGTTTATGGTGGTGTAATCCCGGAATTAATAGATTGAATGTAATTGTTCGGTCTGACGAATAATTTTATTTAATTTATTGCAGCTACTGAATATGGGTCCATGGTCCCCGACGTGGCTCCTGATATACCATATACGTTTTCTCGTCGTTTCACCTCAATTAATATTAAATAATTGGATTAGACTGTTTAATTGATATGTTGATTAATTGTTTAGTTGGACTAGATAATTAAATACACGGAAAAGACACTACTACAAAATATGCCTATTAAGACACTAGATTTAGGACATTTATTAAAAAAACGCCCTATGAGGCATGTAATGGGGCGTTTGGCTTTTTGGTGCATTATGCTACGGTAAATGTGTTTATTTAATTTTTTTTCCATAAATAAATTTAGTTGAAAGGGCGGTTTAAAATGCCCCAAGAGGTTATATATATATATATATATATATATATATATATATATATATATATATATATATATATATATATATATATATATATATATTTTTTTTTTCGTGAGAAAAATGGAAAGAGCAGGTAAAAACCCCGCCTTATCCGAAATTTTTTTCATTCCCCTCCACACAAATTGCGCTCATCTAGGGCCGGCAGGTTACAATCCCTCTCCACCTCCCCTCCATTTCCACCTCTCCACCTCTGCCTCCTTCTTCCATACCTCTGCACCTCGGCGCGTTTCCATCTCTATATTCCAGAAAATCGGACCATCGTCTTCCATCTCCATCTTCCCGCAGTTCGCACCATCCCTCCTCTTGCAAGCATCCTTCCGACATTACAGGTCCAAAAACTCAAGCTATATTTCCCATCAAGCGCAACAAAAATACTAACACTTAATACTCTCACAAGATGCGATCGACCCTATAGATCCTTTGCGCGCATCGTGCGATTTCACGATAAGTACAGCATCTACTAAACCTCTTCCAAAGCTCAGATACATTTTGGAGATTGGTAAAGACCGCAACTTTTGTGTTTATAAGAGGTCCTCGTGATGTGGGGAAAGTCATTGCTAGAAAAAGGAATGTAGCTCCTCTTTTCAGCTGCTATCATATCTTTCACTGAGGATCCTTCCCACTCTCTCCCCATTGGTATGCTCATGTAATCCTAGCATTTAACCCAGTAACTAAAAATCTCACTTTGTGACGCCCCGTCCCGGATACCGAGTCCTTATCCGGAAAGAACGCCCGGCATGCATATATTAACTTCTTAAATCGTCAAAAGTAATATATACATAAGCCTCGTAACAATCAATCAGAGTAAAAGCGGAATAAATTAAAACTAAAGATAACTCGAAAAAAGAATGTCAAAAGACAAACAACGGATCATCAAGTCCCAAAATCTACGTCTAAGAAAAACTGAAACGACAAAACAACGGAATAAATGTTGTTTAACTTATCACATCCAAAATTTGAAACTAAAAAGGAACTAAAGTCTATCTCTAAAAAACTGAATAATAAAAATCGCATAAAATAAAAGTCCATAACATCATAATCTCTTGAGCTCAAACTTCAGCTCCGTCATCGTAACCGTACTCATCATCATCCTGACAACCACCTTCTCGGGGTGGGGACAATAAAGAAAGAAGGGGTAAGTATTTACGTACTTAGTAAGGGGTAGAAGAAACGGTTACACACAATATATAACATATCATACATAACAAGTAAATTCTACAATCTCTACCACATATGTTGCATTAAAATACACTCCCCTCTGCTAATACTGTTAGCACCATCACGAGTAATTATCTATGTTACATTGTAATTCAAGGACACAATGCCCGAATGATGGGTATGCACCGGGACATATTCAACACCTCATATGGCACGGATGGTTCCGTGTGGAACATTTCCCAAAACCCGAATATTGTCCGTTACGTATGAGAAATGATTCCATGCTGCGAATCATAAATGTGTCTCACCAAAAATTACAACGTTTTAGCTTTTAAACTCATCACATATGTAAATTTACGAGTTAAGTTCTAATCACATGATTCATTCACATATAAGGCTCCTTAGGGACTTCTAGTCCTAGACATCTAGTTACACTACCTAGCACGTTGTAACGGAATCATTGACTACTAAGTCAATGTCCCACAAGGCCTAAACAAAGCCTTCCGGTGCTCCCACCTTCTCCCCGCAGAGGGTCTCAGTTGTGGTGCGATTTGATACCAAGGCTACCAGAAGTCGATGTTAGACATTGTCAATTGAAATATAATGTTCAATAAGAACATACAAACCACATCGTATCGTGTAATACACGTAAAAAAACATAAAATTGATATAATATACTTTTACCGTAATATACCACGTCTTTACTATAGGCATTAAACTTATATCATTCATTCTTTTCTTCTTCTGAAAATAGGATGCATATATACGGCTTCTTTTTACTATTATTTTTCTTTGAAACAAAATAGTACAAACAAAGGGACAAATCTATTTTTCTTTTCCTTTGGAACAACTACGTAATGACCATCGGCAATAGCGGTAATAGCAGCAGAAATAGATTAGTTTTTTTTTTTTTTTTTTTTTATATTATTATTATTATATTACAACCTGCTGCATAGTATAGTATTCTATTTATTATTATTATTAATTACCATAACTTTTGACAGCAGCATACAAAGCTGTCAATTTCCTTCTGTCAATTTCCTTCCCTCGGCAGCAACCCATAAGCATAAGCAAAAATATATGTACAGAACAAAATCGAACAGGAAACAAACAATTACATAATAATTATAACATCATTAGGTATCGTTGAACATCCCAAAATCCGTTTAAGAACACCCCCTTACCTTAGATCATTCGAGAGCAAAACAAAAGCAAAACGAACGTAAACGCTTGAAATCCTCAACACCAAACTCTTCTACGATTCACCTACGATAAACAAATACGAGCTACGATTAAACGACTCTCTCATCATCAAAACGCAGGCTTTTCCTCAAGAACATAGGAGAATCTAAACTAGGGCTAAAAGGGAATTCTTACCGATTATCGAATCGTTTGTATAGAAACGATCCTCTCATCGCGGTGATCAAAATCTTCTACTATCGTCTGCACAAAAGCTCAACCGATTAGCCTTGACTTTGGAGATTGCGTTCTCCTCTTCTTTTTTTTCCTCTGACGTGTCGCCCCTTTTCTCCAAATTCAGAAAACTGAACGTAATGTCTAATACTGATTAATTTGGGAGTTATTTCCTTTTATACTCCTTAATTAATATCTCTTTTATAATCAATTAAAATCCTTTTTAATTAATCTTCTAGGTCTAATAATAAAATGGAAAAATAATTATATTTCTCCTTTTACAATTATACCCTTGTTGGATTTTCGGGGTTTTACATTTCTCCCCCCTTAAGAAAAGTTTCGTCCCCGAAACTGGACATACCCGGGAGGTACTTGAACTCTGGAACTTCACAAAAAGTCTCGTCTTCTCTAACTCATGTTGCCTCTGTCGGTGTGTGACTGCTTCACTGAACCAAGACTAGTTGTACGTCTTGCTTCTTAACTTTCTTTGTCTTCCGCTCTGAAGTGCATTTGACTCTTCCGCGTAAGTAAACTCTCTTCAACCGTTTCAAGGTCAAAGCTTGACTCACAACAACATCAGCTAACCATTTCCTTATCATTGACACATGAAGGACGTCATGCACTTGTGAAAAGGATTCTGGTAACTCTGAACGGATAAGCAAAGGGTCCTAACTTAGCCACTATCACGTAAGAGCCTTCATTTCCAGGGCTTACCTTGCATGTCTGCCCAAGCCATCTTGCTCCTCTCATTTGAGGACACCTTTAGATGCATTCTATCTCCAACTTCAAGCTCTGACAATCTTCTTATTCCATCTTCCCAACTCTTTTGCATGTCTCGAACCATCTCGAGGTTGCGACGGTCCACTTCAGCCTTCTCCCTAGCTTGCTGTATCCACTATGGCCATGTAGTTTGTTACTGTTCCACACATCTCAGATGACTGGAGTTCTACACTTCCTTCCATACAGAGCTTTAGAAGGTGGCATCTGGATACTAGCTTGGTAACTATTGTTGTAAGAAAACTCTGCCATCTCTATCTTCATGAAAGGTCATCAGTAGCACTGTTCTAACTCTCTGCACATCTCGGTTGCTCCGAGGTGAACTGCAATTGCTATCGTGTGGGCTTCATCCGTCACTGTCTTCTTCAAATCTTCCACATCCGGAACACGAAGCCGATCTTTGACGCTGAAGGTTGCCATCTTCATCTAACTCATGACCACTAGCTGGTTTGATCCCGATGCTTGTAACTGACAACAACCATATTTTCGTTTTACTTCTTCACGATCTCGTCATCTGCCTCAAATCTTGCACCCAATGGTATAACAAACTTTACTTGCTCTTGTTGACCTATGTCCTGAATGCTTGAGCTCCCCAACTGACATACAATTATTGGCATGCTTGACTTCTTTTGATCTCAACCTCCACCACTGCAACACAAGTCTGCTGGAGCGCTGCAAGGATTCCGGCTGATGGGTTTTCAAGACTTCTCGGGGAGGAAGAAACACGCATTTTCTATACCTTCTCTTTGACGGCCTGTTCAAATCATTATGCCAATAAGGGTTATCTTGGAAAACAAATAAAGTTGAAAAGTGAAAAGTTGAGCACCAGGATGGCATGTCAACTTGGTAAGACAAAGAAGAGGCAATAAGTCCTCAAAACAAGAGAAGCTTCAGGGGTTATAAACAAAACATGGTGATCC
Organism: Gentiana straminea; assembly: GCA_036785695.1. Classification (NCBI taxonomy): domain Eukaryota; kingdom Viridiplantae; phylum Streptophyta; class Magnoliopsida; order Gentianales; family Gentianaceae; genus Gentiana; species Gentiana straminea. Next base: position 3,098,626 of record JAVUPR010000367.1, read on the forward strand.
CAAGTCGAAGGAAGTTTGAAATTGGTTCAAAATCGAATGATGAGGAATTATGTCATATTACAAAAAGCAGCCACCAGAAGGAAAAACAATGAAACATCTTGCATATAAGATTCTTTTGACGGAGTGGAATTATGCAAGATACGGTGGTCTGCAAAAGAACTCGGATCGCTTGGAAGGAAGGTAATTGAGCTTTTCACATAAGCCCTTAGAAAGTGGACACTTTAGGATAAACATCACATGATGGTCTTGGAAGCATCTAATACAAAAAGTAAAAGAAGGTTGAACTTGGAAACATTTAACACAATGGGAAATGATATCTATCTCAAGAACATTAGGCAAGTGACCTTAACTGTTAATTGTATTGATCAACAAAATGGGTGTTGGCAAATTAAGAGGGTTCTCGATTCGCATGAATGATGTAGAGTAATCCCTCCTCAATAGAAGAACAAAGCAAAAGTGCAAGATCGAGCACTTGAAGGTCTAAACTATTGAGATTCCAAAAGAGAAGGTGAAAACCACAACATGAAGAGGTTATGGGGCCAAAACGAGCATACCAAAAGGTCTTAGGAAGGGGTGAAACTTGTTACGAAGTGTCCAAGTTTGCATTAGTCAAAGATAGGTTATTTCAAGATTTAAAGGGGATAAATTTCCTCAAGATAATGTAAAGGAACATCAAAAGTTTTGAAAAGAAGAGTATGTGATAACCAAGTTTTTGTGTGAAAGATGAAAGACACTTAAGAAATGTCGGATAAAGTTTGATCTCATAATATTAATTCAAACTTCCAAAAGATGTGTAAAAAAGATCATTGACGGTCCATTTCAAGGGTTCAAGGTTGCACTACCCGAGAGGTGTAGTACAATGCCAAAGGATAAATGCTTAAGGTTATTCATTATGAGGGAATGAAAAAGGTTAAAGCAGAACAGACACTTCAATTGGTTTAATAAAATTATTATAGAACCACAAAGACAAAAGAGGGAATGTCAAATGGTGTGTACGGTGGTTCATGGCTCTAAATGGCCTGCAAGAGATTTAAAGTTGAAAAGGCGCAAGGTGCATTAATCTGAATTGAAATTAATAAGATTGTGGAGTCCATATGTTGGTTGGCAGGATAGGTTCGGAAGGCATCTTGGCAAAGACTACCTTCTGCTTGAACTGGTTTAGCGTAGATTGCCAAAATATTAAGGGTAAGTAATTGAAAAGGTATGTCACATTAGGCTTTAAAGACCTGATTGGCAAAATGGTGAGATGCATACCTTGAAAGAGCAGGCAACATTAGGTGAAAAGCTTACAATATCAACACTACCCTTATGAGGGAAGCTGAGAATGAACACAAGTAAGAAGAATGTTCTGTCATTAGGAGATTTACTCAATTTTGGATTTGAAAGGAAGAATGAAAGTACAACAATGAAACAACAGAGAGAACTTGTTTCTTCGATTTGAAAAGTAAGAAGGAGTGAACTTGTTCACAAAGAAAGGCTTAAGGGGATATGTTTCTGAGATAATTCGTGACAAAAGATGGCGAGAAGTTATTGAACTCAAATACCTCAAGTGAGGAATCGAATGGAAGTAATTTACTAGAAAAGGTCAAAAAAAAAAGGTTTTGAACTTCAAACATGGCATACTGGAAGGTAACGTCTTTGTGCTTGTTTAACTGCAAAAGAAACCATAACGTTAGTCTTACAAACATCCTACTAAGAGACTTACTCTAGAAGAAGATTAAACTTCGAGGAAACTTCTAAAACATCACAATCATAACTTATTACTCTCTTAGCCCAAACCCTAAGTCAAGGAGGTGAGGATTCCTTTTAGGCCGTTGTGTATAACATTTACTCCAGACTTATCAATATTGACTTTAGCAGCCCAAACGAGAAGGAGTTTGAGCATGGTCAAAAGAGAAAATATTTAGGTACTGGAGCTTTGAAGGTGATAGCAAAAGTTTAGTATTTTTGGATGTCAATAAGTCGGTCAAAAATAATTATTGTTGCCGAGTACAGAAGCTGTCAGAATTTCCAGATTTGTCAATGCTGATGTGAATTGCAGATTGAGATCAAAATAAAATGAATTTGAACTTGATTCCAAGAGGAAAGTTATAGATAAAGGTGTTGTCTGCAACATATCAAAAATTCATGTCAATTGGAGACATTTAACCTGTTCAAAACAGAAGAAGAAGTGGAAGTGCTGCTGCAGATTTTCTGGACAGAGTCTCCGGCATCAACTTGGATTTTCTGAACCATCCACAATGATTATCGAGTTGATGTAAAAATAGAAATTTTAGACAAAACAGTGATCCACTATTCTGGAAATTTACAGAATTTTTAGAGCAATGGAAAATGTTTTACATGAAAGGCAAGCACAGGAACAAAAGCATTCGACTGTGTTGGATATAATTAACTCCAAGGACGATGAAAACCTTGTATTAAAGCAAGAAACCTTTAACACCGGTAGTTGAATTGAATAAGAAGCACTTGTAAAAGTTAGAATTGTATATGGAGTTCGTGTGGAACCCATATCAAGCAAGCAAAGGTCTGATAAACACCAAGCAAGTAATAGTGGAAGGAGAAATTGGTGGATTTGTAGAGTCGAGTAAGATATATACCATACCTTACAAAGGTTGGCCAAGTCAAAAGTAGACTTTGATATTGAAGTGTAAGTGAAAGGGGAAAGATGACAACAGGGAGTGTAAGAAAAATTCAACCAAGAGAAACTCAACTTGAAGGTGTAGGCATAAGACTTCAATCCCAAAACTTTACTTAGAGGGGTTTCACTTAATCCTAGACGATGTGGTTTGGTTTAAAGACTTCATCCGTAAGGATTGATTGCTTAAGGGACTAACTTACTAATGCTCCTTGCAGTTTTCTTAGCCATGTGTCAAGAAGAAAGGGTCAGCTAAGCTGCTAAAGAGGCTTAAAAAATTCAACTTAAGCTACGAACTTAGACGTAAGATAGGAACTTTCTCTGATACAACTGTGACGCCCCGTCCTGGATACCGAGTCCTTATCCGGAAAGAACGCCCGGCATGCATATATTAACTTCTTAAATCGTCAAAAGTAATATATACATAAGCCTCGTAACAATCAATCAGAGTAAAAGCGGAATAAATTAAAACTAAAGATAACTCGGAAAAAGAATGTCAAAAGACAAACAACGGATCACCAAGTCCCAAAATCTACGTCTAAGAAAAACTGAAACGACAAAACAACGGAATAAATGTTGTTTAACTTATCACATCCAAAATTTGAAACTAAAAAGGTACTAAAGTCTATCTCTCAAAAACTGAATAATAAAAATCGCATAAAATAAAAGTCCATAACATCATAATCTCTTGAGCTCAAACTTCAGCTCCGTCATCGTAACCGTACTCATCATCATCCTGACAACCACCTTCTCGGGGTGGGGACAATAAAGAAAGAAGGGGTAAGTATTTACGTACTTAGTAAGGGGTAGAAGAAACGGTTACACACAATATATAACATATCATACATAACAAGTAAATTCTACAATCTCTACCACATATGTTGCATTAAAATACATTCCTCTCGCTAATACTGTTAGCACCATCACGAGCAATTATCTATGTTACATTGTAATTCAAGGACACAATGCCCGAATGATGGGTATGCACCGGGACATATTTAACACCTTATATGGCACGCATGGTTCCGTGTGGAACATTTCTCAAAACCCGAATATTGTCCGTTACGTATGAGAAATGATTCCATGCTGCGAATCATAAATGTGTCTCACCAAAAATTACAACGTTTTAGCTTTTAAACTCATCACATATGTAAATTTACGAGTTAAGTTCTAATCACCTGATTCATTCACATATAAGGCTCATTAGGGACTTCTAGTCCTAGACATCTAGTTACACTACCTAGCACGTTGTAACAGAATCATTGACTACTAAGTCAATGTCCCACAAGGCCTAAACAAAGCCTTCCGGTGCTCCCACCTTCTCCCCGCAGAGGGTCTCAGTTGTGGTGCTATTTGATACCAAGGCTATCAGAAGTCGATATTAGATATTGTCAATTGACATATAATGTTCAATAAGAACATATAAACCACATCGTATCGTGTAATACACGTAAAAAATACAAAATTGATATAATATACTTTTACCGTATTATTATTATTAATTACCATAACTTTTGACAGCAGCATACAAAGCTGTCAATTTCCTTCCCTCGGCAGCCAGAAATTGAAAATCGGGTCGTGTCGGTTTTGACACTTGAAAATCGGGTTTCGACGATGAAAAATATGGTAAACGTAGAGATCCTTACGTTCAGACGTAGATATATCTACGTTCAGACGTAAGGAAATATAACTAACATAAAACGTTGCAGTTGATCTTTCCCTACGTTTAAACGTAGGGTTTCTACGTTTCAACGTAAGGTTTCCACGTTTTAACGTAGAAACTATACGTTTAAACGTAGAGAAATCCAAAGGAGATATTTTGCAAATTAGCTACGTCTAAACGTAATAAAATCTACGTTTAAACGTAGGTTTTGTACGTTTAAACGTAACTTTTCTACGTTTGACAGTGGTAGATGGGTATTAATGTTGTTGTAAGGTGCTTGTTGAATATACACCACATTAACGGGATTTTTCTCATTCCTTCAAAGGCTTTGAATCTAATATCAATTTTGTGCTCACTTCTTCATCTTTCAAGTCCATTTCTTCATCATTCAAGTGCTAAAATGGGTAAGTTATTGCTATCTTATTTATCTTAATTCAAGTGCTCAATGTGTGTATGTTATTTATATTGTAGTAATCATATGTCTAAAACCGAAACGTGTGTTTTAAGTAGGTTGTTTATGTAATGTTCATACTTCTAAGTAGTGTATTTAAGTATTTTCTTAGGGTTCAATTACTAGGTTTTAGTGTAATTAATGATATTTATTTAACCGAAATGTGTGTTTTGAGTAGTGATTATGTTATTTATATTGTAGAAATGATATGTATTTATCTGAAATGTGTGTTTTAAGTAGGTTGTTTATGTAATTTTATACATCTAAGAACGATAGTGTTATAATTTTTGATTTGATAATGTAGTGTAATTTATGAAAGTGTAATATATGGTAGCATGATAGTAGTATTGCTAATGACCTAATTATGCCCTTGAAAATAGGCTAACATGTATGCGTGTATATATATGTATATATATATACACTTATAGATATACACATATATGTGTATATATGTGTGTATATATGTGTGTATATCTAAATGTGTATATATGTGTGTATATCTAAATATGTATATATGTGTATATATGTGTGTATATCTAAATGTGTATATATATAGAGTAAATAAATACATATCATGTTTACCAATTTTTGGAAACAATCTTTTTTAAGTTGATAATGATTTAGTTGATACTGACTTTCATCGTTTTTTTTTTGTTTTAAACAGATAATCGCAACACTATGATTGTTGTCTCGTTCAACGGAGAATTTACGTATGATCCTATCTATAACCGGTGGAATCATGTAAATGGATCGATGTTCTCATTATTTGTCCCAAAGAAAATAGGATTGAATGCGTTATTGGATAAAGTGCATTTGAGGCTTGGTATTGATCGGTCTGATTCAAAGCTCAACCTTTGTTTACTTACGGTAGTGTGGGAAATATACCACCTGATGATATCTTAGACGACGAGACCTTAAATGGTTACATCGAAGCGGCCTATGACAGTAAGAATGTAATTTTTTGTGTGAATGCGACACCAGTGGAGGCAAACAATGAACCGATAAATGAGGAGGATGATGGCATTGATTTAAATGAGGAGGATGATGGCATTGATTTAAATGAAGATTGCAATGCCCCGGATGATAACAATACTCCGGATTACAGTATTGGAAATTTCCCTTCTCCGGTACAAGAACTTGCTACAGATCCAGATTTTAATCCGTTCGAGCAACAATATGGATGTAGTGGGTATGAAAACAATGTTGCTACACAAAGGCTTGGTGAAGCTTCGGACCAACCGTTTCGGTATCAACCAAGTAAGACCAAGTCATAATGTCAAATCATCCTTCAAGTAGTCGTAATATTGTCATAAACGACCAACCACACCATTCGTTTCGGTATCCTCCTAACCAACCTTCAAGTAGTCGTGTTCCACCCATCCAACAGCCATATAATATGTTTGGTGGATCAGTAACTAGTTTTTTGGCTTCTCCGTTTGCACCTCATATACAAACCGATCAAACCGGCAGAGATGACAACAATAATGCCGACCATGTGTAGCCCGGTAGGTATCATGTGGAGGAGATGGAGGAGGTGGAGGAGGTGGAGGAGATGGTTGCCGATGAGGGGTAGTCTGAAAAATATGTGTCTCAGTTAGTATCATAATACATATAACTAAATTTATC